>JAODJX010000020.1:24502156-24544291 GCA_026776945.1 Isichthys henryi | reverse complement strand
CCCCCCAAACTGCAGACAGTCACTAATGCACCATCATCACACTCCAGCCACGATACGCACTTACACCATACATGACCATGCACTTGGACCAAGCCACGCTCATTTACACACAAGCGAATCTGGGCTCAGACACGGGCAGTGATGAATATGGCACAAGCAAACTTTTTGTCTGGCCCTCATACTGCACTGTTTTGGCATTAATCATTCATTGCCTCCATCGTGGGACGTTACCAAGGATGCCTGCTCCTGCCTTTGTTTGATGTATCGTCTCTTCTTCCAAAAAGTCAGGTCTACCAAAGCCTTATGTATGATGCAAATGATCCCTTGGAGAGAATACAGATCTGACTGGTTTTATATACTTCAACTCTCCTTCCCTCGGAGCGCATGAGGTATAATGACTGGTGTCGCCTGGCTGATATCTAGCTGCTGTACGAATGCCGCTGCCCCCTGCTGGTCGGGGTGAGCTGGGCAACACGTGTGGGATCAGTGTGGGGAGCACCATGGCTGCCTGAGAGAGAAATGGGCGGCCCGGAGCAGTGGCGTGGCTGGTAATTCACACGCTAGCATAATTAATTGATTCATTAAGTCACGGCTTGCTTAATTGCACCCTAACGACGAAGAGACAGCTGGTTTTAAAAAAAAAAATAATAATAAAAAAAAAAGTGTTAAGGCTCAAATTGCAAAAATGTGCCGGGGTGGGTATTCCCAACCAGCCCCCACCCCCCAAATGCAGTTTCCCTCTTGAAACAGTGCAGCACAGGAACTATGTGATAACCACAAGGCCTATACAGCTCATTAGATCAAGCACTATATAGAAGAAAAAAACACACGTTTCTAGAGGGTAATAATTCTGCACGATTGTGGCTTCCTCATAACAGAGCGAGATACCCAGGGAAGAGGAAATGCAGAAACACAGGAAGTGTTTCATCGCAGCTATTTGTCAGGCGCTTTATCTGTGTAATTTCGGAGCTGGTTCAGGGATATCAAATGACTTATTCAGAAAAAAAAACCTTTTAGTACTTTAGTCTTTAGCACAGAAAAAAGATGCACTTTTGAATATTTCACATTTCCACATTAGACAGGCCTCTCTATGTTTTGCAGCTTTCAGCAATTAATTCTGCTTTAAACTCTAATTAGATACACATTTTCTAAATTGCCCATAAAGCCTGGATAATTAACTGCGCTACAATCGGAGCGAGGTGGTGGTTATTGGTGTGCTTTTTTTTTTTTTAATCTTCTCTGCTTCGCACCTTAATAAAAAGAGAACATGTCATTGATCACTTGTTAAACGTTATTTTTTGTAAGTTCACTACGATTTCGCTTATAAACTGCATGGCAGTGAAGACCAATGCAGGATTCAGAATACCATTGTATAATAAGTAGATAGTAGGGAGTTAAGGAACCTAAAGCTGGATCTCGTCTCTGCAATGACACAGCAGGAGTCTAATGGAGAGAAGGACTTCATCTGAATCGCTCCAGTGAAGGATCAGACCAACATTGAGGAAGGTAGTAAGATGACCTGAATACAGGCACACATTCTGCAAGAAAAACTCAATGTAGTTCATTGGTGTGCTTGAATGGGTTAGGGTTAGGGTTTGAGGCCATGAGTGAAAGAACGTTCACATGTATGGTGGGTTAGGACATTGTGCCTGTGATCGGAAGGTCGGCGGCGAGTCAAACGTGGCAGTTCAAACAAGGTGTGCAGCAACCACCTGGATGATGTGGAGATCTGGGAGGAGGCTGGTATCAGGCTCAAAGGTGTTCTGGGTCACTGGGTTCCTGGCTTTGTACAGTGGAGCCACCACCTTTCAGAATCCCTTATAACGCTACGCTGCATCATTCCTTGGCTCCTCCCCTATGATTTATTGTGACGTGATTGGAGCAGCACGCTGGTAAATATACAATAAGCTGCAATTCCCAGTCCTAGTGCCACTAAAGTCTACTGGATTAGAGGGTTGATGTTGGTCTTCCAAGTTCTGTCATGAATGTATCTGAGTTCAAATACCGACATAAAAGCCAGAGCTCTTTATTTTCATTGCCATAATACTTAAACCGGCAATGCATAGAAAATAAACAAATGCGTAATAACCGTAATCCCCTGAGAGAATGTTTACAGCGGTGCTATTTCTTCTGTTACATGACAGAACCACAGGGTTTGCTGCAGTCCCAATGTCATCTGGGAATTAACAGTAATGCAGCTTTAATTTGGAAACATACAAGCGCGCTTCGGGTAGTGAAACAGCTCAGCACCGGAGGGCTGAAATTGGATTTCCTAATTTAATCATATACCGCAAATGTACGGTTAGCTTTCTAGAAATTAAACTTCCATTAGTTTGACCGTGATTGTATTTGAGTCTCTATTAATGCGTTCATTTAGTTTTTACATTTAAATGTTTTTGTGATTCTAGCTGTCATGCCTTGATGACTCTCTTCATATCCGCCCCTTGGTCTCGAGGTGATTATTCAGAAGTATGATTATAGCTTGATCGTATCTGTTATTTGTGGTTAAATGTGTAGGTAAAGCTGTACACGCGCTCATCTGGCTTCTCCGGTGTACATGACAGCAGACGGAAACACTGATACGGTGTCTGTTGATATGTAAATGTTTTGCTACCCTGGAGGAATGTTTTGAAGTGGTTTTGGGACTGTGCTCAATATGGCATTTTCTGTTTTAGCAAAATAAACAGGCTTCTCTCTTCTTTTTGCCATTTTAATATTTTGACACTTTTTGAGAACCGTATTAGAGGAAGCAAAAGTGCTTGCTGTAGTAGTCTGCGTAGGGGAATAGAAAAAAAAACTTTACTGAGCACTGAGGAGTGTATAAATTGTCTTTCCTTACTCCAGTGTCATTTAGTGGGTTTTCAGAGGTGTAGAATAGAGAAGGAGAGCAGTGAACGGAAAGCTTGTTACAGACTGTCCTAACAGCGCACTTCATACCACTTAATGTTTCCCAATCATTTTGAAGGTCACTTGAGGTCATCCTTGAGTTATGTGGCACTGCCAGTTAAGTTGTCGGTCATCTCTGGCATTAGGAAGTAGCTTCTGCCTTCTATCTGGCTGGTTTCTGGTCATTCCCAGTGTCTCCTGCTTCACCTTGTTCTTCTGTACTGCTGTCTTAGAAGCTTTGAGCCTGGAAGCAGCCTGCTGCTCAGTGTAGCCTTCTGCCATCAGAAGATTGTAAAAAAATATAGTGGTTTCTTCATTTTTTTTCCCAGAGCTGTATGTCATTCCTTCTTTAACGGAGGTGCTGGCTCTGAGCTGCCTCGACATTTTCCCACTTCCTACGGATGTTGAAATATTTGAGTTTTCACTCTGAGTGACTTTCTTCATTTGTCTAGTCATCGACTGCCATCGCTGAGCACGTAAACACACGCACGCGCGCGCATACATACGCACTATGGTACGCCATGTGCCGCAGTTCCTTTTTACGCTCTTACACGGACACTGCTCCCTCACTCCTGCACGTTTAATATGCATGATGTGTCATTGCATCGGGAGGGAAAATTAGCAGGACGACAGCGGTGATGTGTGCGTGTGTGGTGAGCAGCGATGGTTATACATCACGTCGCTTCATTGGAACGTCTTTCTCAAACTTTTTAGCTGTCCCTTCATGGCTGAGGGGGGTTGGTGGTTGGGTGGGGAGACTGATGGCTTGTCGCAAGTAGTACGAGTAAACAAACATGTCTGCCAGTGAGTCTCCTTCAGTCTGAGCTGTTCAATGCTGCACGCTCATTAGGGCTTGCTCGCTCCTCCGCCATAAGCACCAAGGCGACATCCTCACTCAATATTAAAGGTACCTGTGGTCGGCGAGCAGGAGACAGCGGCGGCCGCCTGCATTATCGTGGGCCAGGCGGCCAATCTGCGGCTCCTGTGGACAGGAAGCACTCAGAGGCCCCATCCATACATTACACCTAATGATCTGCATCGGCATTCCATTAGAAACGGAGCTTCACAATTCCGGGAAGATCTCCTTCAAGTCTTACGTAAATGCTAACGGTACTGGCTGGACTAGCCTCACGCGTGACCCTGTACTGGGTCTCCTGGTCTGGCCCAGACCCCACTGGTAAACCCTGCTCCTGCGTCTTCCCCAGCGATCTGTGATGTCTACGCTGCTCCTTCACCCCTAATCCCCCGAGATAGCTGACACGAGGCCCCAGAATGCCCTGAAAACCGAAGCGCGAGAGACGGGATGTCCTACTGCAAGATGGCCAATGAGCTATGGGTATAAATGATGTATACAGTGCAGAAATTAGAAGTAGCTTCTTTGTGCTCATGACTTGGGTAAACCACTGGCGCAGTAAGAACGACTCGCTCAGAACGAAGTCCAGTGAGTGTCATCCCTCTTGCTGTAATGTGGACACAGCTAGGGGGCGCTACAGGAGCTGTGGCTCTGTGGGTAAAGAGCAAACCCGTGTAATCCCCTCCACATGGCATTGCCATGCTGCCGGAACAGGGGTGCTGTTTGGTAGATTTTAGGCCGCGCCACCCAAGGCATTAACGCTGGTGCCCCATTTTACCATAATATGTACAGTATGATGAAACAGGCAGTGCTGACATGCGGATGTATGTTTGTATTCCCCAAGCAGCCTCCTGCTCTATGCACCCCTAACAGGAGGCCTACCTTTCGGTGTCAGGTAGCCAGGCCTGTTGACCTCTATAACTCCCGGTTGTGTCCATAAAACTCTGTGCGGGTGTCGCTTCTCCCAAAGGGGAGGGCGGCTTCTGGCTTGCGGGGCACTGCAGAACCGAGAGTTCACATTTATGGTGGTTATTTTAACACTTCACCTTAGCGATAGGAAACAAACTGCTTTTCCAAGTTCCGTTTATGTTTTAAATTACATATTTCGAATTCTAACCCCCACCAGATGTATGAGGATGTTATCAAAGCACTTTATATTTGATATTTATCTCGTGTGTGTGTGTGTTATGTTTGCTGGATTCTTGTGAATCGAAAGTAACTGCAGTTGCAGTTCTTACTCCTGTTAAATATCTGTTAGGGGCAGTTTGCAGATATGGGACAGGATTCTGACCCTAACCCCTGCAGCCTATTGAGCTTTATACAGTCTGTGGCAGAGATTAACAGCTCTCATAAACAGCCACAAAGCATTTAACGACACATCCGAATGACACGCTCAGTGATTTGCATTAGGCTTCTGTCTCATTCTGCGAGATTGTGCGTCACCCTGCCCCCTCCACAATAAAACAAGTAATCGCTTGGACCATTTGGCCGAATTGCACGTGGTGTGTAAGAAGGGAGTAATCACCCTGTCTGGTCAGTTTCTGTTCCACTGTAGTTCTGTACTGCACTGTAGTCGCTATTGAACCCCTCATTTTAAAGAAAGATACTGGCAGCTGTGGTTGGGCCTTTTGTGCGGCTAAATGTCGGAAGCTGATCTGTGCCTGAGCTTCTGCTGCAGTGTTTTGTCAGGTTTATCCCTGAAGAGGAGGACAAATGTCCTCAGAAGGGAGAGAGAGATGTACCCGTAAGAGAATCTTAACAGAGTGACTTCTTATAGTGGAAACACGCCTCAGAAGCTTTATTCATACTGTGTTATTTCTTTTTTTAAATGGCAACATATTGCGGCATTCCAGCAGACCAGGGGTGACTGTAGGATTTTTTTAAGGTGGGGGGGGGGCGTGTAAGAGAGAACATAATTCATAAATAGCTTTTTTTTTCTTTTAATTGCTGACTGGGGAGGGGGCACCTCAGGGGCCAGTTAGCTTTCAGCTGCTTGTTTACACAAGCACACACACACCAGGATGACTTCCTGGTAACTCCACCAGAGGGCAGTATGTTGGGTCCACACCCTGACGTCATTCTGCATGGGCCCCATACTGCTGATTCACGACTATGAATCATATCCTGCACTTACTGGTGACCAACAGCTTTCGGCCAGAAGAACCCCCCCCCCCCCGACCCAACCCTGATGGGGAGTCCTGGCAGGTGCCCCCACATGACCAAAGCAATCCCAAGTGACCTTAGCTTCGTGATCGGGAGATGGATCTGAACGGAACAATGGGAAGGCCTGAGTGTGGCCCTGGATACTGGTCACGGTGAGAATCTCATGTCGCTGAGCATATTGGCAACTTGTCACGTCAAGGCCGGGGTTGACGTGGCTGTCCTACCTATTTATACGTGGCGAGCGCATTTCACAGAATGACAAAATACACACTCATTAGTGCTAATTTTTGTAGCCTGACATCTCAGTGTAGCAATTCCGGCTGAGTGCTTTGCTCAAGGGTGGTGCACTGCATTGTGCATTTTCTGTTTTTATAGAGTATTTTTAAACTGGACCTTCTCGGCCTTGCACCCATAATTCCCTGGATTGGGAGTCAAACCCGTGGTTTTGCGCAGAAGTTACGATCCCTCTGCATGGTGCTCGGGGTTTGCCCTGCGTTCGTCGTGCTACCGACATGTATGAAGACGTCTCTATTTAATCCTGTTTGTCAAATGCAGGCTTTTATTATTCTGATTTAACACAACAGCACCTCGATTTCCATTCGGCTCCCTTCAGTTTTATTTATGAACACGCCCCCATGTGTATCATTGTAGGAGGGGCCACAATGGATACTAAATCAGATTGATTGTGGGTATACGGTTGGCCCAACTTTCAGCACCGGCCCGAACACTAAATGTAAATTTAGTGTACTAAATGTAAATTTCACCACAGAAGGATTGATGGCTCGTCAGCATGTAAGATGCGGTGTTGCCACATCGGGGTGAAATAGCACCAAGGGCACAGGGGGCGTTAAAGCCTCAGCTGCTTTGAAAATTTAAAGCAGCCAAAGTTCAGAAACCATCGGCCGACAGTCAGACGTGCCACTTTTTCAATAATTCAGTGATGTAGCCGAGGTCTGTACTTTCTAATGGAATCTAAAAAGAGAAGCGTGCGAGGTTCCTTTAATACAGGGAAAGAAATAAAATTCTCTGTGGGAAAATAAAGCTTTGCAGTGCTGGGTGAGTGGAAGAACACTGCTATGAAGAAAATGTCACAGGCACTCAGTCAAGGTGAGGGCCGCATATCTAAGGAAAAGGGAAAAAAACATGCTGTATTTTGTCCTATTTTTTTTTTAGCAGTTTGCCACGAAGCAGAAAAAAACAGTCTTTAAAAAGTGTTTTCTTATTGAAGTCTGTTTTTTCCCCCCAAGTTAGTCACGTGACACAGCTTGTGCAAGCAACTCTGCATGCAAGGCTGTGTAAAAGCATTTATTTACACGGGAATCTAATTTGTTAAAGGAACGTTGCTGGTATGAAATTGGTTTTAGGTGCTACTGTAGCATTTTTTATTTACAATAGTGTGTTCGTGTTGTATATATCCTTCATACTTAAAATAATAAACCACAGAATGTCCTTATCTCAGTCTCATAGATTAATTGCTTCTTGGGGCTATATTTCAGTTCATTCGGTTATCCTGACAACTTTGTCTGCAGAGCTGCCGAAAGTAAATTTAGCCGGATTAAATCCTGCATTTCCCTGACTGATAAAATTAGAAAGAGAGGAGGAGGGCAGGGAGAAGAATGTGTGTCTAAAATGGGGTGTGAGATCTGGCTGTTTTTGAATGACAGCTGAGTCATCTAAAGGGAATTCCTAACTCTTTTTAACGGGGAAACTACTGCTGCCTCTAGAATATTTTGTCTGGAGTGGCAGTAGCCTGCCCTGGGGCTCTGAGTAAGCTTCCTGCTTGCGATAGCATTTGATAAAGACACCCCCCCCTCCCCCCCCACTGGCACTCATTACTGAGTATCTGCTGTAAATGTATTAGTAGTTTGCTAGATAGATTGTGTGTAAAACATGGAAGGGACCAGAACTTATTTTTGTAGGTAATACTTTATAAAACTGTACTCTGGGTAGCAGAGCAGATCCTAGGAGGTATGGCCTTCTGGATGAGCATCACTCTTAGCACCCCCTGTCTATGGCAAAGTGAAATTGGCTAGTGAGTCGATGCCGCTTTAAAAGTCGGGACCCTAGGTCCTGCCGGGCAAGATGACAAATACTGGGACATGGGGCCAAGCAACTAGAGGAGGCAGGACCAAGACATCTGATTGGTTGATTCCATTTTGTCTAGTTGTCTCTTCTACAATCTGATCAGTTATCTCTCTCAACCAATCATTTTTTCTTCTGCCCTTATAGCATCTTTGTGTATAACTCCCGTGACCTTTCTTTAAAACTTGGACCATTTAGTGGCCCTCCTCGTTATGCAGACTTTACGGAAACTCATTTTAGAGTAACTCCATGATTAACGCCCTCCTCTATGGTTTCTCCCGTTACACATTAAGAGAGGAGAGTCTCGCAGTGAGCATCCCATGGATTAGCCACTGGACGCTGCAAAGCTCAGCTTTACATCCATGTGTCTGTAAATGGTGACCTTATTGGACTTGGCCATATCCCCGGTCTATTTGTATTGATTAAATTCAGTCTCGCTCGCCCTGGTCTCGAAGACTGCATTACCATAGGATTGAGGGGAATACTGAATTTCTGTAAGTGCTCTTGCAGGACGATGGAAAATGGCTTTGCTCAACCCTGCCTGTCAAGTAGGACCAAAGGTTTAATTCACCTTAAGCCTGATTATGTACGTTTTGTAAGACTCTAATGATCCATAGTTTTAAAAATTCAACGTTAATGTTCAATATTGGGGTTACCAGAGAGCAGTGTGCGCTCATACCCTCAAGAAAGTGCCCTGCGCTGAATTGCTTCATTGATCGAATCGAAAAGAGGAGAGAAAAGATTTTTAAAATAAATAAAATATAAGTAGAACTGGAACTGGTGTCTGTTTTTGAGTAATAAATATGCAGCATGTTGGCGTTCGCTCTCATTCTTTTGGGTGTAACATATAACCCACATATAACCAGTGGGTTACTAGCATCAGTAATGTTTGCTGGAATGGCAGCTTGTGACTCAGTTGGGTAGCCAGCGCTGTCACTCAGCCTCTCTGTGAAGCTTATACTGAAGGTGAAGTTCATTTTCTTTCTTTGACCTGTGAGTTAATACGACTTGATTTATTATTTTTAGCCATTTAAATACCCAGTAGCGATTCAGGTTCAGTGTCTTGTTCAAGGGTGCTGAAGCATCACTCATCCCTGATGTGAACCCAAAACCTCTGGGCTGTGAGTCTGAGTCTGGAAACACGGCTACCTGCTATTATATCTTATTATCTGTTGTTAATCCAGGCCCAATTCAGCCCTGATTCATTCTGGGGATTGTTATTGTTATAATTTTTTTGTCCCAAGTTGGCAACGCTGCCTCATTATCTCTAAATAAATTGCTGCAATTTTAAAGCAGTTTTCGTCTACATTTTTCAAACGGCTTATCTGGCCGAGGGTCATAGTAAAAGCCTTTTGCCTAAATAATTTTCTATGTATAACACCATTTGTAAATTTGGCTTAGCAGAGATGTTTATCACCAAGATGGAGGCTCTCCTTATTTCATTAACAACGCAGAATGGAGCTCCCTCAACTTCAAGTACGACATTATTACAAGCTAAGCTTCAGTTGCCTCTTACCTCATTAGAATAACTGAAATTTTAAATGTATAAAATCTGGCTAACTACAGTAAGCTCCCAAACAGCCTCTGCGGGAGGCTTAGTTCATACATCAGGCTGAGTGTAGCTGAAGGTTTGGAAGGGGATATAGTCGTTATTTAAATTAGGAGATGACAGGCGCCAAGGTATCGGGGGATCTTGACCTTTAACATACTAAGAGTTCAAAGAAAGATTTACCGAACCCTTGTGTCTCATGGTTTTATGAATGATTACATGTCATTTCAAGGGCTGGATCAATGCAGGGCTATCCTTGGCACCAGCTTAGGGTCCTGGTTAAAATCAGGGTCCCACCTCGTGAAATCTGTCATACCTTAGTGTCCATGCTGATGTGAACCTAGTGCCCCCAGGTGCTGTAAATTAATCCACCCCTGGCCGGTTCACTGAAACTTTCATGCTCGTACGCATATTTACGTGAAGACGACACAACCATTGGCTACTCTGATGTTTACTGTACCTTTGCCTGATTTTACAACAGTCTGGCTCAAAATTTAGGTGCCTTTAATATGTTACTACCGGAAGATACAGCTCAACTTCTGCTAAGGGGCAATCATGGATGTGTTACTCCAAGAAACAGCTCGTAAATCTTATACAGCATAACAGGATTATACACAAAAGGGGATTAAGAACAATACATTCATATAAGTATGAAATCCAAAGTGCTCAATGACTCTGTGCTCTATGTGTAATTCATCGGTTAAGTTTCTAACATTAAACTACTTCTTTTAGATGTAAAATCACTCACCAAAAAATGCCTCGTTTACAATAAATCAGCAAAACACTTGGGCTCTCTTCAGTAATCAATGCCTCAAATGGGATTAATAGGAATGAGTCAAATATTGCATAATCCGCTACGTGTCAATAGATTCAAACTGCTAGATTAACCATTTGCCCTTAATGTTTAAATTATCCGATGATGGAATTAAACTGAATCCGCATGTGTCACGCCAGACAATGAGAGATGCTACTATATTGCAAGTTCAAAGTTCCCCTTGCTTTCTAATCCCAATGGTCTAGTCTAGGCAAATCCACCCACTACATGGACGTTTTTAAATGGAGAAAACATATATATGACAATATAACTGATAATACAAGGCCTAATAAAGATGGGTTTCGTTTACAGAATAACAATACGAGGCTGCTGTATCACTTAGACACAGAAGCATAAAAGAATAAACATTCACGATCATAGAAAATGAGCGGGAGGAGAGGAGTATTCACTCTTATTTCCATACCTCTGTTATTTTTCTATGCATTCCTCAGGGACCACCAGACCTTCCACATTTTTGCTCCCTCTCACTACCCAGTACAGCTGAACCAAACAATTAAGAACAGCAAATAGCTGGTACAGGGATTCTGGGGGGAAGCAAAAATGTGGACTGTCTGGGGGTCGGATTTATGCAGTGTGTGTATACGCTTGTGGCCCAGTGTGTTGGTGGGGAACTGTTCTAAGAGCTGTTAGATTGTGCCAAACTGAGACTGTTGATAAAAAAAAAAAATTTGGGCAGGAATTCGTTCATACCACTTTTCCCAGACTCCCAAATGCTCGAGAGTCTGAGCTATCAAAATCCTTCAGGCCTCCCGTATCAATGCAGAAAGCGTCCTGGTGTGTGAGAGACCTCACACACAAGCCTTAGAGAGTAACTCTACCTCTTTCCCCTGCGAATTATTAACATTCCGTTGGCTCATCGCTTCGTTCATTTCCCAGAACCGCCGATGCCAGGGATTATGGGATGCGAGGCAAGGTACATCCTTGATGGGGTGCCGGTCCATCACAGGACTAGCAGCTGGTTGTCCAGCATAATGCATAGTCAAACGGCAATACCATCCAGCATCGTCCCTGTCAGGAGAACAAGTCGGAACAATTGTTGGTTAAAAGCCGGTAGAGCCAATGCGGATTAGCCTGAGCGAGGAGGATTTCATTGCCATTTTATTATACAAGTATTTTGCGTGTCAGACTAAATATCAAACCGCATTGTTCACAATTTAATTTACAAAGGGGTATATGTAACAAACATTATTATATTTCATTCATTTGTATTTCTTTTCATGAATTAAGATTAAGCTTAATCTTCTATTAAACATGGATTTTCTAAAATGCCTTATAGAGTTTAGTATTGACTTAATAGTTTTGTCCTTGTTTCTGTTTTCTTGTGATGATTCTCCCATGAAAAAAATGCACATATGAAATCAGTTTTACTTATGCTGTTCTTCTAGAGCCACTCGCTGCTGGATATACTCCTCAGAATAGGGGGCTGTTGGCTCAGCCACTGCGCCACCTGCTGTCCACGCATGCAATCGCAGCTTCGCGAGTAGCGTGATCTCAGAGCCACTTTTCTAAAATGCCGTTTTGAGCGAAGTCCTGAAGGTGCAATATTGGAGTTTGTTTGGTACAGTGATGTACAGCAGCACTCCTCCTTTAATGTGCCGCAGATTTCTGATGGCTTTCCTGCAGAGTGCGGCAAACTGCTTCCTGTCCACCAGTTTGTTAAAAAGCGGCAATACAAATAGTCCAACATTAGAGTGCCCCAGTACCCCCTACGCTGCCCTGCAAATGCTCTCAATAACTCACTTTTTTCATTTTCCTGAATACCCGAGAAATATCACAGTTACTTACTTCACTCTGGCCCTAACGGTTACACCACAATATTACCAAATTAAAAGGTCATTCATATCCAATAAAACAGTAAATTGATTGGGATTAAACACAGCTGGAGAGAATAGGGTAATGAGCAATTAATTGTGATGACTAGCTAATGACACAAGTACAGTCATGGGACACGATTTTGGGCCCCATATTGTATCACATTGAGCCTCCCAGTCCAGACCAATTCAGTTTTTTTCAAATTTTTTTGAGGAAAATTTTTAGGAATCGTCCTAACTTCCCCCCCGAAGACACACATCCATTATCTGATGACTGAGCAACACTGGCCGCGGTCACACACTGTACGAGGCTTTTGTTCCGCTCTATCTTCTTGTGCATTTTGTGATTCAGTTGCAACACTGTCAGATGTTATATCTCAAAATTTAGCACAGAATAGAATAAAGACTTTTTTCATCCTTGTGGGGTAATTGTCTTTTTGCATATCCCGCCAGAGCAAATCTGACAGCCAGGCTTATCAGGGGGGGTTAGGGTTGCATGGCAGGAGGACAAAGTTGTCAACCTGAGGATTATTTTTTTGGGGGGGGTCTCTATCAGGCAAAAAAGACACATATACAAGTGAGATGACAACAGTGAATTAAGGTGAACTTTAATACTGATATTGCCCCATATTGCTTACGTTCTGGGTGTTTGTCATGTGGCAGTTCCCTTGATGAAACTGTGATTTTATGACCGGATGTGGTGTAAACCACGCATGTGCCGCATTTTAACGTGCCGTGTGTGCGAAATGCATGCTTAGTTTTAGCCCATATCTGTCCCCTTCTTGAGTTTTATATAAAATACATTCATGTTTTTCTTCGTGTTTCTCACAATAAACTCGGACAAAAGTTTTCAGTCTCGTTTTGCTTTGCACGACGGCACTAAAACAAAACGGTCCCACGTTAATGCGTATTTACGTTCCGAAGTCCTGTCCATCACAGCAGTTACCCACGGTGCCCTGCACCTCATCTCTGTGTTGTTCCTAACAAGGCTCTCATTAACATGCCATATTCCTTATTATTTTGCTGTTTACCGGCAGCCGGGCAGAGGCTGCACTGGCTGTACGCCTGCCCACTGCCATCTCCGCGCCTCCATAGGTCGTTCCTGTGCTCAAGGGCTAATCTGTCATGCATCGGGCTCAGTGACTCCTGGGTAGGTCTGGGGACATTATCTCAGCTCCTGGTGCTCATTAACGCACCGGAGTTTGACTCGGCCATCAGCTGATCGTGCTTCATGAGCCTGTTTTTTTTCCACCAGTCTGATAATGACAAGTTGGGTGACCCAGTGAACGTCACACCACGGGCTATATCTGCCTGGTCGGCAGGGTGTGGGGAGCGTCTCACTTGTAGGGTAACGTTAGGGAAGCATTCTGCTACCTGTATAGTGTATGTATGCGGTACTATAGTTAAAAGCGAAGATTTGTTGTTGTGTTTCCGTAGAATCGGGCAGTGTTTGTTTATAATAATTACATTTGAAATAAGAAGTAATTCTGTGAAAGTGTAATGCAAAAAAAGAGTGGACAGATTACTGCAGTTTTCAGCATCGCTGTTATGAATCGTGCCTTGAGTCCAGCACAAGAATTCATCCACTCAGCATGCATAGGTCTTCTGAAACGCTGCAGCTTGTGTTTGTTTCACTAACACACAGCAGCTGTCATCCAATTTTTATTTATATATATGTATGTATATATATATATGTATGTGTATGTATATATATATATGTATGTATATATATATTTATGTGTTTGTATGTATATATATTTTTTTTTATATATTTGTGTGTGTGTGTGTGTGTGTGTGTATATATATATATATATATATATATATATATATATGTGTATGTATGTGTGTATATATATATGTATGAGAGAGTGAGTTATGGTAATTCCTATATTGGTAAATGATGGATTGTTGGTTGCATTAATTTTAAGTGCAAATCGATGAATAGGTAGATGAGTGCATGTTTATACAATTTTAATTATATTTGAGCATTTAGATCTGGCTGGGAGAAGAGGGTATCGAAGGCTCTCACAGAATTCTTGTAATCAGCACTTTCTTTAAAAGTAAGACCTGTATATTGGAGCATTTACCCACGTCATCTCTAAACTGGTTTGTGCAGGATCCTCTTGAGGCAGCAAAGGTCTTAGAGCGCTGCCCTGTTCCGGTGTCCCGAGCGCCCGCGGTGTTGCGACACTCCCAAGCAGACAGAGGATGAGGCGGGGTAGTTATTACTGCTGTGCGATTGTGTTGGACTGAAACGAGCGAGCTGATCTCCGAAGAGAGCGCAAAGCGAACGGATGAGCTGGGAAGATCTATAAACGTCTGTTTTGTGAATTGTGATGGATGCAGTGCTGCAACGGCCAAGAGTGGGTCAGCCGTCTGGATAAATAATTGCAAGCGTTCGAGATAAATCACTTTCAAGCCCCAGTGTTTTTGTGGCATTTAAAGTAGCCTCTAGATCAACCTCTGATGACCTACAAAAAAATGTGGTTCATTGCAGTGTAGACAGGGTGGCCAGTTTTCAGGAGATAAGGTATTTCACTGAAGGGATTTGGGTAATTGGTGTGACAAATACAGATGACTGGGTAATAATTGTGCCAGTTTAGCGTGAGGTAGCGGGTCCTGACGCCAGCACACCCACGGACCCCCAGGAAGTGAGTTTGAGATCCCTGGCCCAAGCGATGACAGGCACAGCGATGGTGGGAATGATGATGAAGAGGCTGAGAAGCAGGTGGGCTGGTGAGTCTTCTTGGATTGTCCGTAACCGTGATGAGGGGTGATGACCACAGCGTCACGGATGTAAGTTTAAGGCAAGTTTTACCAGTGGAAACTGACTGGGACTGAATCAGATTATAGTTTTGCATGAACAGCCTTACCTTCTCTGTAACATGTTCTCTTATTGCTCACCGGATGGTTGTTTTGTTAATTCCCATTCTCCTCTTCTTTTGTGCTGTAAATGATAACCTGCCATTTACTACAAGACTCACTCAATAATGGTGCATTTTGTCAACTGCAGGGTAGCTTTTTGGGGGGTGTAATTAGTAGTAATATTATCTTTTTCCTTGTCCCAACGTGCTCCCTGTGAGACACACAGATGCATGTACAAGTAGAAGTAAGATTGGGGGGCAGGGATTGTCACAGTACAGGGTCAACACGAACCAGGAACTGTAGGTTAAAGGCATCAGCCTGCCAGCCCTGGGATTCAAACTGGCAACCTTCTGATCAGACATCGAACCCGCTGAGCTATGGGTTAAGCTATGGCTTCTAGGTAAAATGTACTGGGGTGGGCAGGATGTGGATGAAGTCTGAGGACGCTGCTAACTGGTAATCAGTTATTAGTCTTGCTTTCACTTGCTTTTCCCACACGGACTTCCATCTGCACGAGAAAGGCTTGAGCACCTGTCCCTCAAAAAGTCTGCACTGACCTGAAACCTGAAGGCGCACCAGGTGACTTTATAAGAAGTAATACGAGAGCAGAACAAAGACTCAAGACAGGGAACACAGGAGAGTATGTATACAGATAATGAGCACGTCCACATAAAGCCGCTCACACATCGTTACACAGGATTAACGACTGGGTGACCATTAAATCCAATAAGCAGATTTTACAAGTAAACACTAGAAATGACACTGAAAATAATGTGATGGAGAAATGTTATGTTATATACTGTTCTATAGAATTAAACTGGATCCTAGACGAATCAAATAAGAAATCAATTCGGCCAACACCGTACAAATCTCATATAGATACAGAAACAGGAGAAACAACAAACACCTCGTATAAAAGGGTTATAACTTTGAAGAAACCCAATGACACTTACAAACACAGCTTTAGTGCCGATCCACGTTAAGCTGTATGCCAGTTACTGGCATGTTCCAGCTATGAAAGAGGTCAATCGGGACTTTTATCTGAGTTTTCAAAGCAACATGAAGCGTCTAACAGTGAGGGAGAAAAAAGCCAAGGGGACAGTGTTCGATTTGCAGGTATATCAGTCACCAGAATTGCAGAATTATTTATCTCAAGGGGAACAGCCTGAAAAATCGTAGCAAGCATCTTAAATGTGGACAAACTGCTATTGGCAGCAGAGCAGTGGTAGCAGGTTAAAGCTCACAAGTCGACACGTAGCAGGATGGTGCGGCTTCAGAGAGGTGCAGAGAACTGAATCAGCCACTCTCAACAAAAGCTGAATGTCATGAGCTTCATAAAGCTGGAATTTATGGCCAGGCTGCCATTTAGAAACTACTTGTATCAAAGGCTGATGAACAAAGATGCATAATCTGATGTTAGGAGAATAAAACATGAGCCCCTGAACGATAGAAAAAGTAATAGGGCCCCTTGCATCATCCTTTATCCTTTTTCCACCATTTGGGTGGGTTTTATGTTTGGAGGCAGCCATTTCCAAGAAGCTATTACGTCTGATGATTACTCTGCATAATGGCCAAGGAAATATGAGAAATGAAACAGAATGAATTCAACAGCTGTCCGTGGTTTTCCCAATCATTTGATCTACATGTCGTCAAAGTATTATGGAATTATGGAGCAGAGTGTACACCACCTCGTTCATCCCTCGAAGAACTGGAGAATTTCTTTAAGAATGGCCCGCTATTCCCTCCTCACACAGTTAAGGACTGAATATGACGCCATTCCAAGAAGGTTTGAAGCTGATTGGAAGGCAAACGCTTAGGTTCTTAATATTAATATTGTTATTCGGTCATTTTGTTATTTTTGTCCATCCCCAGTATAATTATTGAACTTGTTGCCATAGACGATTCTTTGCATATTAGTTTTATGGTGCCTACAGCTTTCTGGGTCCTCCTCACCAGGTGAGGGGGGTGGGGTTTCTGTGGTTCAGTGAGTTAGGACACTGTGTCTGTGATCAGAAGATCACCAGCTCCAATCCCTGGGTCAGAAGAGTGATGTGGGAGAGACCACAAATGCATGGACACAAGCATGACGTGAATATAAGCAAAACTGATAAATATATGTTTGTTTATAAAAACCACACGATGAACCCTGAATGCCAGTCATAATTAAACTATTTCTCAAGTCCTGTTTTATAGTGAAAGAAATCAGATAGTGTTTTATGCCATTAGTAGTACATCTGCTAGTTCATTTTCTTCGTAATGCAGATGTGAGTAAGTCAAACAACGTCTATTTTGCCATAATTGCTTACCTTCCTACGCCAATTTGGAGGTCTGTGGCTCTTATTCCCATCGAATCAGGCCGCAATCTGTGAATTGATTTTTAAAAGGGCACAATGAAAGTAGAATCTAAAGTGCATCGACAATGTGTTCCTTGGTGAGCCTCGTAGCCCGGGGATGTGGGAGAGGGAGGCAGTGAAATCCCATTCGAAGGGTCTGTCCGTGCCTCCTCGTGGTTCTGCACCACCAAGTACCGTGCAGATTCCACATGTGAGTAGACATTTTGCAGTCCGGATTGGGCACCCTCTTTCACAGTGGCTCCCTACAAACTCTCAGTGGTTTTTCTGAAGAATTATGCAACCTACCATGCCTGTTCTGATTGGTCCACAAGCTTCTCTGTGTTTTCATACCTGATTTGATACCGAATTGACTTCTGCTGAGCTTTTAAAGCCGCAGTGCTATGTAACACGGGGTGCAGGTCCTCAGCTCCTCCTCAGGTTGTAGTCTTCTGGATCACACGTGTCTTGGGTGCTATGAAACGGTATCTGGTGGTTTGCCAATTGCTAGAGTGCTAACACAGTGAGTGTTTGGTGATGTTTGGGGCCATAGTAAATGTCACAAGCAAGATGATATTAGTCACAATACTGTAGCTGGTGTAAAATTCATGGCAGATGAGCCATTGGTGTAATAATACCAATACTTATAATCTGGGTCATTGTGACCAGGACAGAGGTAGCTTTCGTTTAAGCATCGATAAGTATGCATGAACTTTATTTTCCCCGTACACAATTTTTGGGTGACTCAATAGTTATGGGGCATCAAAAAAAAAGTGTTTTTGAAATAGATCCTTAATCCCAGCATTTTAAGCACTAATGATTATGTGGGGTGTGAGTTGAGTGATTTTATGCTATGTGTTTGGCAGCAGTAAAAAGCGTGCAGTAATTCGCAGCGCTGTCCGTGCCAGCGGGCTCTTCAGTGTTTTGATGTCCCGTGGCTGTGTGAACGGAAGCCTCAGGAAATGCTGTTTGGATCCCTGTTTCGTCCGATTGGCTGCCCCGTGTGGTCAGCAGTCGCTCCTCTGCTGCGGTCTCTGTGGGCTGGACCTCTGTTGCAGTCGACCTGCATACAGGACGGCTACCCGACAGATGCGGCATGCAGACAAAGCATTATAGTAGATTTGAGTTGTCATGGGATGTGTGTGAATTCCATGATACATGGGAAAAAAACATCCCCTTTGAAAGTAATACCACCTGTCTCACTTTCCCCCTAAATTGTTCTCCTTTACCCCTCCCCAGCCCCACCATTACCCATAAAATATATTTTTTGGCTCTTTCATCAGGCTTAAAGCACTGTTTCTCATTGTGGGGGGGGGGGGGCGGCGATCCAAGAGTGGGTCGCAGGACCATTTTCTTAGGGTTGTGTAGTGTGTGGTTAAAGAGAGTTTTTGAAACTTAAAAGTAAATAACTACTAACTATTTTAAAATAAATGCATGTGGTTCAAAGTTTAAACTCAAGACTGGGGTTTGGGTTGTGACTCAAGAATATTGAAAAACTAGGCTTCTGAGGCCAAACTAGCTGAGTGTAGAACATACATAAACCCAGCTGGGGGGGGTGTTTCCAAAAATCTTATTGGCTGTGAAGCTGCAGGTGCTTAGTCAAAGGGGACTCTCTCTCTCTTTCTCCTGTCTTCCATTTTGGACGATTTTGATCTTGGTGGGAATCCAGTGTGCTGTAATTAAATTTACACGTGACACACTGTCGACTCCACGTCTGGGTTGATGTCAGCTGTGTGTGCCGCGGTCCGACAGGCGCGGCTGTGGGGCGTGAGCCAGCAGCGGGCAATTTGAACTGTGGCCTGGTTATCGCTTTGGCACGCAGTAGCGGGCACGGATGGCTGGCAGAGATTGTGGGTATGCGGAGGATGGAGGCCATTCATCTTCGCTCCCTTGCTAACGTGCTAACGGGAACAACAAAACCGGCGACTGCAGCGGCTTCGTCCGCTGCCAAGACACGGAGCAGGTGGGGGGGGGGGAATGCGAGCCTCCTTGGCCGTGATGAACAGGTGCTGCGTTCCTGCGCTGCAGCCTACCCCACCACCGGGACAGCTCCTCTCTCTTCTAGAACATTCCCACGTATTGATTTCCCCGGGAGCTGATATTTACGCCCGCTGGCATCTAGTAGCTCTCGTCGGTCCTGGGCATCATCAGAGGAGTCTGCCCTTTAATCACGCTCCTGCCCGTCTCGCCTTGGACTCCCCCGTCGTAATGCGACGCTGCGATCCGGTCACATGGCCCCCAATTTGCTAATCTGTAGGATGAGCACTTCCTGACGGGTGACAGCGGGCCGGACTCCGCTTTGGTTTTCGACACTGGTCCCAGATAGCTTTCTTCGTTCTTGTTTAATGCTATTTGGCACAGGTTGTGGCACCCAGCGGTGCCTGTCCCTGCATGCTGTAAGTGGGACGGTCCCCGTGCTGTAGGGAGGAGATGGGAGGCCATAACTTGGCTGTTCCCAATTTCAGCGGGGAGGATGGTTTGCGGGGACACTCTTTCCGTGTGTTTTATCGAAAGACAAGGCCTCCGACCCGCCTGCTTTAATAATAAATACAAACCAGCGGGATTGTACAAGACTGCGGGGGCTTTGTCCCATCGGGGGGCAGGACGCAGGCTGCTGGAACCGGCTGGCTAGATAAGGAGCATTTCGTCTAACCTCGACAGGAAGCGGATCTTGCCTTCTGCGTCCTGTGGTTCCCTTTGTTTTTCTTGCCTCCTTTTTGTGGTTTTCCGCATCACTTCCTCAGTCAGTGAGGCTGCATGTTCCTGAAGATACAAATTTAGTCACCTCTTATTTCTGTAGTGAACTTGTATGACCTGTGATATGTGAGTGCTAGATCCCTTGGTTATTTCCACTTCTTGCAGTGTTAGACTCACCGTGGTGATGTCCGTGGATTTCTGTGCTTCACTGATTGCCTGCTAGTGAAGCCAGACTTCACTTCGAGGATGCTTCAGAACTTCAGCACATCTCCCTGTGCGGTCTGGTGTGTGCAGCTGTGTATTTCGCAGCTTATAATGAATATTGCTTATGGGAATAGCTGAGGAGGAGGGGGAGGAAGAAGTGAGTAGGATTAAGGGTGCAGGAGAGGGCATGGAGTTGGTGGGTTTGAGAAGGTTGCAATCTCCAGACAGTATAATCCCGTCAATTCAACCGGATTAAACTTCATTCATGTTTCGTTTCCAGGGTATGATATTTGACGGGGGAAAAAAACAAAGAAATAAAGCAATAAGCAGAACACAGAAAACCAGATTTGACTTGTTTCTAATGAGACCAAAATGGCCAATATCGGATTTTTATTTCTCATGAATGCTACAACAAACATGATCATTTAGAAATCATTAAGAAACAAAAGTTGTTTCAGAAATTCTTTTGGTCAGTGGTTAATGATCTCGGGACCCCAGACAGTAAAAACTGTGAAGAGCTGAATATTTAAAATAATTCAGTACGGTTCATTTCATTTCATTACAGTGTGATTCTGTCTCTGCTCCTCTCATCTGTTTGATGTAATGTAAAGTCTGCAAGTTTACCTGTTAACTGGGCATTGGCCTTTACTCTATTGCCAAACTATTTTTTTTTTATCATCAAAATGCTGGTTTCCTTCCCTGTTCACAGAACAGTATTCAGTATTTTAAGTAAAAGGGAAATATATACTGGAGAGAATATCTCTGTTCCAAAGAACATGAAATTGTTTTGCGCTGCTGTGAGCCAGACTGGTCCTCTGTATGTCTTTATCTCGAAGGGAGGCAATGCAAGCAAAGGAGAGGCAAAGCAGACATGGTAGGCGAGACACTTTCCATCCTGGGCATTGCTTTTTCATCCAATCCGTTCTGGCAAAGTGAAATTCTTCCACTAATTGGGCCTGCTGCGGGACCGTGCTGGACAGTGGACCGGTGGCGTGTTTTGCTTGGGTACCACAGAGCTGGTACTGATGGTCACCAGTTTTTAATGAGACAAAGGAGGTTCTCTCTCTTTCCAAAGCTGTAGGAAGAACACAGATTCCGTTACTGTGATCTTTAGAGCTTTGACTGATCGGTGGAAATCATGCAGCGATAGGCACTGATGCCCCGTAATGTCTCCGCCATACTAACTAATGGCTTGATTCTGGCCTGTAACTGCTTCTAATAAAATGATCTTTAATTCCACTGCTGGGTGGGGAGGGGGATGTAGGAGTGCTGGGAGCTGGGTATTTGGTCACGTCAAATCTCTGGCACTTGTAGCAAATGCCGGGTTCCATGAAGCAGCAGGGGTCCTGTAACAAGGGCTTGCGGAGGAGGTGGAGGTGGAGGCTGCCACAGTCCATCACCAAAAGTGCTCCGTCGCTTAGGACGAAGCGTGCGGCTTGAAGAAAAGCGCAGCAGGTGTGGAGCAAAAACTCACATCTAAATGCTAATTAAGCTAAAGAGAGCGGAGCGGAGGACCGGGCGGTTTGGACGTGCCGGCGGCACTGAGGTCCCACCGCTTTCCGCGACGGAGCACGTCCTGCATGCATTCACAGGCCCCTGTTTGTCAGTTAATGTAATTTGGTTAATTGCTAATGAGGCTTTTCCAGCTCCGTGGGGGTGGGGGGATTAAAGGCACGGGGTCGTCTTAATGGGAAGCAAGTAGCGTGGCTGTCACCGTCTGCTGTCACCAGATCACGCCCACAAAACAGCATGTCACACACCCCCAATTTACCTCCACACTGAAAATGCCTTTGTGGTAAAAATACTGTAAATGCATATTCACAACACAACCTGTAGGTACAGCCATATCTCAGTTCATTGGAAGGAGAGACTGCGGGACATATTGCGTACTGTTAATCACTAGGTACCAATATGTTATACAAGTGGCCAGCCCCCCCAGCACTGATGCCATGAACTACAATAACATCATAATTTAATGTGCCTGAGAGAATGGAGTCTACTGGAGTTCATAACATGTCCAAAGTAGTCAAGTGGTGCCCCCACAATTAACTGCAGCTGTATAATTACAGTGTTCGGCTTAAAGACAGAAGGATGGCAGAACAAAGTTTTCGACGTTAGAGTGAGTCGTAAGATGCTTTTCTAAAGCAGTGTGACAAATGGTTTCAAGGCCAGTCACAGGATGCAGAATTCAGCAATAATTCAGAGCGTTTAACGACTTTGGTAGATCGATGGGTTTATCCAGTGAGATAATAGTGCCTCATGCCAGCAGCAGTAATTATACTCTGACCGAACTGATGGAAATACACTCATTTTGTTTCCTACTGTTAGATTTCATTGTCAAATATTTAATAATATTTAAATTAATATTTAATATAAATTTTTCAGTTATTTGGCATATGCTTTTATCCAAGGTGATGTACAGTTGACACTGTAGGGTCAGTAATTGGGGGATATGGGTGCTGCTAAGGATCCCAGGATTTGAACTGGCAACCCGCCGATCAAAGCCGCCGATCCCAACCCACTGAGACACATATTGCTCCCATTTTCCCTTATCGATCGTTTTTGCCCATTTTTATCCCATTTTACCTTTTATAAATATACTTTTTGAGTCCATATTGAATGGATGGAAAAATGGATGGATGGACATTTCAATCAGAAGTGACAGATATTTGCGGAAGGATGTAAATGCAAAGATTGGCTATGAGCCATAGCAAAGTAGACGAAGGGATCTTCCTGCTGGGCTGTGATAGAGCTGTTTTCCTGTAAGCACTCTCCGCCATTCTGCTGAACAATCGGCCATGCCGACTGAATGGATATTAAAACATCTCTAATTACCTTCGTCTTTAATAGATCAAGGCTCTGTTCTCAAAATGCATGATGACCTGAGATTGCTGTAATTGGTGTGAAGTGTTTCCACCCAGAGGACCACATTAAACATTCCGCATAGGCTCATTAAAAACTGGAAGGTAAATGTTCTAATGGATTTTCTTTTTTTATTTTAATGTTATTTTCATGATGTTCTTAAGAAAATTTTGATTGAAAGAATCTTTATTTAGTACTGGTTTTAAAAAAGTACTTTTTTGCAATTTGATACGATATTTCTGCCGGCTAATTTTTGTTTTAAATGTTTCAAAAATATGGCAGTATCTTCAGTTTAAAGGGTCCATCAATACCTTCTCTTGCATTTTTCATCCCACTTCATTTGGATTCTTGGCTGGACTGGCCTGGTCAACTCTTATCTACTCAGTAACACTCACTACCCATGAAAACATTTCAGCTTCATTCCTGTTAGTTTTCTCAAAATCCTGCTACACCATGAACTAACTTTCAAAAAAAGTTTCTAAATAAGAAGACTATTTCATTAACTGTACGGAGGAATATTAAGCAGTAATTATCTGTCAGACTGCCGATGGCCGTTCCTTTCTGTATCGCTTTTGGTTGTGCATTTCCAGAAATTGCTATGAAGTAGTATAAGTTATAAAGTTTTCCATCCGTATGAATTTTATTTCATGTTGGATTGGGCTTTTAAACTGGAATTTGAGAATTACCTGGCTCTGTGAGCATGTCAGCAATGTCTGGCCCCTGAAATGTCTGCTGTGGATGAAGTATGGCTCAGTGATAAGACGGAAGTGACGGTGATTGATTGTGGTGGTTCTGAGCAGGCAGAAGAGGTCCATCACACTGACTGCTGGCAGGAAGGTGGCTGTGCTTACAGCCGAGGTTTAACCTGCTGTTGCCACTTGCAGGTGTTCTGTTCTGGAGCCCAGGAGGAAGCAGAAGGGAACTGCGTACCTGGTTTCCAGGTGAAGAAACACCAGATTCAGTACGATGGGGGATTTGTGGAGGGTGTGCCACTCCTGAGAGGTAAGCGCTCGGTATGGGTCAGCTGTGGCATTTTTCTGAGTCTCTGGGGGGCAGGAGTGTATATGTGGGACGGAGCCACTGGGGCACTATAGCTCCAGCTAAAAGCTGATTGGCTCCCCTGTCACTCACCAGCTCAAAACATATCACTGTCCAATGATAAGGTTGGCACCTTTTATGTTATGATATGGTATTGCGAATGCCACACCTCCCCCCCAAAACACACACACACACACTTCTGCACAAGTGTGTACAGAAACCCGCTTGTGTGTGCAAACATGTGAGGGCCATGCTTGTATTTGAACATGGGTGGAATTATCCAGCTGCAGCACTTCCACTGGGGATTCTGGGAGAGGTGAAACGTGAATTCTCCGTTAGCCATCTGTTTACTTCACATATTTATTAGAAATCATGCAAATCTGCTTCTAAAACAAAAAAAAAAAGCAGAAAAGCAACTGTGGCAAAAGACGACGACGGGCAGAATGTTCCTGCGCTTATGAATTATTCCCCTTCATCTCGTGGTGTTTGCCAAAGCTTCCTAAGCGGCGTTCATGCCGAGACCACGGCCGCCTGGATCTCATTTGGAAACGTTGAGTTGTCAGTGTCTCTAAAGCTAATTTATTTCACTTATGTAGATGGTTTGAGGGGATGTTTAATCAGCTGCATTCATAGGTGCATCCCGTGTGGGACTGTGTAATCTGCGGGATACATGCTCATCCGCATTTACCTTTTATTTTCGTGACCATTGCAACATTGTTTAATGCGACTTAATTGAAAATATTTTGCCCACGTTTCCGTAATTTTGCCGGTGGGTGGAGTGCATCTTAAAGCTGCGTGTCCCTCTAAAGGGTGACGCCGCTTGGTCTGATTTGTGTTCCCGTACCTTCGGCTTGACGTGCTGTTGGTCGCCTGCTTCTCCAGACGGTTTAAGCATTGCAGTCGCGCTTCCCGGAGCATGAAATGGTGGAGGAGCACGACGGGAAGAAGAAAGGTGAGGTTCTAGTGTGGGGAGGTGGTCTGCTGACAGGGATCAGCAATCAGGCAGCCCTTTGAGAGCCCTCATTTCAGATAGTGACATCTAGTAGTTGAGCTATTTTAACTTATCAGCTTTTACATATTAAATATTCTTTTTTTTTTGTATTATACTGATGGAGAGAGTGGGCAAAGGTGAAGGTGGAGATGTGTGTATGTGAGGGCTGGTAAACCATGAATCAGCCAACGGCAGTCTGTATAGCCGTTTCTCTTCATTTACGGTGTCCCGCTTCTCAGTGAATTCTTCACAATGCACACATGCACACACACACATACAGAGTTCATATATTCTGTGTTCCCCTGGTTCAGTTCCCATTCTGTTCCTTATGTTCCCCTGCTTCCTGAGCCCCCACGTGGCTGAATGGGCTAAGCAGGTGGCTGTCGTGAGTTCGTCCGACCTTCATTGGACATTCTGAATTTTTCGTAGTTTTCATATCCGTGTTTCTCATTCCATTCCTGTGTTTGGTTCTGTAGTAATGTCTTGTTTCTCATGTACTGAACTCCTAGTGTTTCATTCCTCTGCTTGTTAAATATCGTCACCTGTTCCTGGTAGGTTCCTAGTTCCCTTGTACTTAATAATGGTCCACACCTGTCCCTCATCATACCCGCATTACTGTGTTTATTTCTGCCTGCCCTTGTCCTGATTCCTCGGCCGGTCATTGCATGTGCTGTGTTGTGTGTGTGATGCCTTCGTCTTCCCTCTATGTGCTACATTTGTTTCTGCTTGCTTCTTACCTGTGGTTCCCAAAACTGCTGTTCTTAGTTCTTATTTCACCCACCTATCTTTTTTAAATGAACCTTCAAAATATTCATTATAATTTCATCGCTTTCATACAGTAATGTATTTGAGACTAAAGAAATTTCCAGAACTAATAGACAGTGTTGCTGTTGATATCAGGTAGGATGTATAGGGTCTTTACTTTTATTCATTTTGCAGACGCTTTTATGCCAAATGATATACAATTGGTCAGCCAGTTCCTGGAGCAACTGGGAGTTAAGGGCCACACTCAGGGACCCAACAGTGAAATCACTTTGCTTACTGGGATTCAAACTGGCAACCTTCCAATCAGAGGCACTAGCTCACTGAGTCACACACCACTCCTCTACATCTGTTGCTGTGAAATTTATACTCTTATGGGCAGGACAGAGGGTGAGGAGCAAGTTGTACCGCTGCCGTTCTTGGACTCGTTTCTGGATCGATGCGTAGATGTAGAACCGGGGGTTCCCGACCTTGACCGTCCTCCGCCACGCTGAGCGGTCGCTCCTCTGCGCACACTGAGAGTGCAGCCGTGTGAAGTCGGAGAGGAGCATTGACCTCGCCGCAGTCAGCTGCACTGCCATGGGTTGGGCGGAGGGAGAGAGCAGTGAGGCGGAGGCGGGGGAGAGGTGAAGGCTGCAGGTTCAGTGTAAGATCTATGAAGGGAGTCGCTGGTTCTGATCCCTGCCCTTCATGGCTCTTAATGAAAGACAACTGCTTGTAGCGTGAAGTTCAGACCTGTTCAGGTGTCTTAGGGGGTGGGGGATGGGGTGGCGGGGGGAGGTGACAGCTGGAATGAGCTGGCAGGGCCCGAGAGGCAGGAGAATATGTACAGGGTCATCGATCGCCCCCGTCTTCCCGATTGCCTGTTGCAGTTTGTGAATTTCACGTCTTGTTCTCTAAAAGTGCAGCTGCAGGTACTTCGTATGTAAATCAGAAATGCAAGTTGTGATTGGCCGTCAGCCCTCAGTGTGTCTCCACCCCCATGCTGAGGGATGTGTAGCTCCGGAAAACACCGGAATTCTCCACCAGAACTACAGTACGTAGGAGTCATTTTGCCCTTCTGGCAGGGTGTCCCAGACTCCAAACTGGTCTTGTTTGAGTGTTATTTTTCAGTGTGTTACAGCTTTATGGCATTCTGTCACAATTCAGCGGCCTCTTGCTTCTGTGCGGCAAACAATAAATACAGCTGATTCGTTTTGGAAGCTGTCGAACCTTCGCTATTGTATGATGTCTTACACTGTTCCCTTCTTTGGGATTACAGACTTGTGCAAACTTCAAGACTTACTCTGTCCATGTCAATGAGAAGTAGGCGAGCCCTTGTTCCTGTAATGAGTCAGCAAAATGAAGACTTTATCCATCAGCCACTGTCATGTATTTTTCAGTTTCACTTGGCTGGAGGCGGGAGTGCCCTTGTCCTCACACGAGATCCGATGAGGGCGTAAGCGAGTGGTCTTCGGCCTGGGGCGTGTGAGTTCTTGGCCCGACGAGAGGAATGCACGACGATGCAAATTTCCTGCACGACTCGTTGCACGGATATCCGAGCACGGCGATGTCTGCCGAAAGCTCTCCTCGATGCTCCCTTCCTGAGCTAACCCGAGTGCTTGTCTGGGCACTCAGGACGAGCAGCATAATGGAGAGTGTGCCTCACACACTCTGCACACTCCTGTTTCTCAAAGAAAGATGCCCCCACTTTTGCACATAATTCACCGCCATGCCCCAAACCTACTTGAACATGTGCATTTTAATGTCATATTTCTGTACTCCTATACTAGAATTTTTCTCCCCTGAATGTTTATATTCCACTGCGCTTGTTGACTGGCTATATTATGAGATCATTATTGAACCAAAAGACTGCTTTATTGCTGCCCTAGGTTTTATACATGCTTCCGTGTGCTCTCATATTCCAGAGTCATAATTTAGAATCTCACACAGGAAAAAGTTTCTGCACAGGCTGTGTGGCACATGGCTGCTCTACGGCTTCTCTGGATGCTCCCTCTCTGCCGTTTAATGCACTGACCTGTACGTCACGCTGTGCAAAAAGCATGAAACACAAACCCATGGATGTAAAGTCTGATGCTGTCAGTCACTGGAGAAATATGTGGAAGGCAGAAGATGCAGTTCCACGTAAGGGATGCGACTCATCCTCACCTTGAGGTCCAGCGGCTTTTAAGGTCGAGATGGTCAGTTGCAAAGCAGTAGAGTAAAAATAATGGGGTGTGCAGTTGTGTTTGAAAAGTGGGCAGCATTTGAGCTGCAGTGCTGGTTCAGTCCTGTGGAAGCATGACATCGTGGATGCAGCTTACAGTCTGTGACGCCTTGGGTTTGAGAATCGGCTCACTGATACTGATCCTGCTTTTATTAATCACAGCTCAGTTTGTTGTTAGCATGTTGGTGGGTGGATGGGGGGCAGGGTTTGTCAGCCAGTCGACCTTGGACCCCCCGATGTTTTTTTTCTCCTTATTGGAGAGTTTTTGGTTCTTCTCCTTCATTGTCATCTGCCATTCTTTCTCTACCTCTTCTCTTTTTCATGCACCATTCTATATAAACACTCTCACACTCCTGTCAAGTGCCTTGTGGTAACTATGGTGTGAAAGGCTCTATATAAAGAAACTGAACTGAAGAGTAAAGGTAAAAATGTGCGAGAGCGGGAGGCGTGTACAGCTGAGATCTGTGATGCGCGTTACCATGATGCCGATGCACTTGCTGTTCACCACTGACGTGAATTAGGAAACCCATCTGATTCAAAGACGATCGTCACTGGATCCACAGTGTGTGAGCTTCGTTCTACTGGAAAGTGCCGTTCCCCAGAGTAGTACGGCTTGGACATCATGGCCTGTTTAACACTCTACAGGTGGATATATGCCCTCTCCACATCTACAGCAGCCTCCTATTGTCCTCCAGAAGCAGGTACACCTCAGTGAAATGGCACATTGTAGGTAAATGTGCTTTTTTTTGGTAGTAAGATTAAAAAGTGGAGATGAGGTAGGAGATGCAGGTCTGTTTGATGTTGTGTACTGAAGTTGCTTTAATTGCATTTGATGGAAAAGGCACCACTCTGTCTTGGAGGTGTGTTAGGAGGTTAATCCACTAAACAACAGCAGCACACTGGTTTGTTTAAGAATACAGTTGTTACCTTCTGCTTATCACAGGACACACAGCAAATGGCTCAAAAAGCCATGTTTTTAAGGGGAAATGACTAATAATGATGATTAATATGCACGATATGGCCAAAAGTGTGTGGACAGCAGCTTGTCCAAGATCTTATTCTAAAACCAAGGGTATTAATATGAAGTTAGTCAGCCCATTATTGTTTTAACAGCCTATACTTTTTTAATTCTGTGAAAGCTTTAAATGTTGGAACATCGCTGGTGGGATTTGCTGCCATTCGGGTTGTGGATATTAATTTATCTCCCAGCATATTTTCCAGCTTTTGGCTGTGAAACATCTCGAGAACAGTTAGTCTCCTGTGAGCCTCTCTGTCTCTAACCTCACTCATTCATTTGTTGTCCGTTTGCCTCACCTTTGCTGGGGAGATGTATGAAGGTGGGACGGGTCTAACACCCGTCCACCTCGAGCTGAGAGGTCGCGCTGGCTCCTGTTACTGCTGTCCAGCAGAGGTGTCTGCTGGTGGGCACGGTGCCATGCAGTGCAGTCCGGGGGCATGGAGGATAGGCTGGGGCGCTCTTGGGCTGGGATGAGCTTTAGCGAGTTTTTACAGCTAAATGGCTGCCAGTCGTCCCCCAGCCCACCTCTCCTTCAGAATGGCGTTGGGTGACTGGAGAATCACTTTTATTTGTTCTGTAACCTTAGAATGGTGAAATTGTGGGCTATTCCCTGCCCCATCCTGTGGGCATAGATGAGATACCTTGTTGGTAAGATCCTCAGGTGATCTTCGATTTCCCTTTTACTCTGTGGCCACATTCACTTTAAGTAAGAGGGCAGGATGCTGTTTACCATCGGAACACAATGGGAGGTATTAATGTGAATGAATAGGTCTGTCGATTCACACTGCTCGCTTTCTGTAATGAGGAAAACATGTACAATTATGAGGAGAGAAAAAAAAAAAGCAATGAAATTGATCGCATAATCCTTCAAAACGCCTTTTCTCTTAATTCATTGTGCGCTCCAGTTCCAGGGGTATTATCCTGCATTAAAACAAATGTGACTATATTAATACAAACCGAATGCAGTTGCCAAGCTTAGCAGAAAGAGGAGAATGAAAATATTCAGTTTCAAGAAAGTAAGCTGTGCTCGGTCGATACTGACCACATTTAAAGCTGCTGGACTTGGAGGCCGCAGTCAATACGGGTCTGATTCAGATTGAATTACAGTAATCCTTTGTAGGACTTTTTCTCTAGGAATATATATATATATAATAGTTTGAGCTCAACTCCTCCCCCTTCATATTTTTGTGCACAGGATGGAAAATCATGACAACGCCATGAGGCAGCCCAGTGACGGCTCATGGTTGCACCACATGACATCCCCGCCTTGCAGTCAGCATGGGGGGAGTGGGGTCTGGTACCACAGTACACAGACCCGGTGTTCCCTCATCCCCTCTGCCCCTCTTTCGCAGACGGCGAACCTCCGTTATTTCAATATTATCAGCAGTCATTACGACCTGGAGCGGCTTTAACATAACAGTCCGGTTGTATTACATGCATAACAGATGCGGCTTACATCTTCTCTGGGGTTGGCACAGTGCCTCCTGCTTAACTCTATCGAATTCCTTACATATTTCCTCTGGCGCACATACTCTATCTAGTCACACTCATCATCTTGTCAATTCAAAGCCCATTTGGTGCTGATAACCCCTAAGAGTCTGAGAGGGAACTTATTTATCTTGCTATTGTTCCAGGCAGGCCTGCTTGGTGGAGTCCTCGCTCTCTGTCAGACGCGCGACTAACACGGCAGCACGCACACACTCCTGTGTGTCCTCCCCCACCGAGCAAGGGAGGGGAAAGTGAGCCAGACATTATTTAGCGACTGAGACGAGCCATGAGGTCGCAAATAGTGCTGATATTTATCCTGGGTGTAAAATGGGTTTCATTATTGTTCTATTGGACAGTTTTCTCGTAAGGTGCTGTAATTCACAGCTAAATCATGCCATCTGTATCCTTCGGATAGGGGGGATTAGGATAATGGAGCCTGTGATGGCATTAATGTCCTGGGTTTTCGGCTGTCGATGACGGCTAGATCATTTCGCCATGCTCTGCACATTACTGGGATGTTTAACAAAGGCTGAGTTAAGAGAATATAAAAACTGTCCACGTATTCAGAATCCAGCACCAGTACGTTTGAAAACATTCAGACTCTTGCTCTGTGTAATTCTGGCAAGTATCAAAATGATGCGTCCACATTTCTTTTAAAAATTTCATATATTATTCATCAGCTAAAAGCTGAAACAGAAGCTTATATCGTGGCACATCCTCTTCTTGACATTTCCTGTCAAATGTGCTGGGGAGCGATGTGGTGACGTGAAGAGAGCGCAGACGACGAGCCAGAAGAGTTACACTGTACTGTATAGTGACTTTAACAATAAGGTGGGGGATGTCCTTGACTGTCCCAGTTAAAGTCCTCGCCTGTATTCAGCTGAGAACCTGTGGAAATGCTTTGAAGAGCATCGTCCAACTTGAAAGTTTGTGCGTATCTACTTAGAGGGGTGGGAAAAATGTGTTAAGCTGCCCTACATACTGTTTAGGGATTTAAGAAAACTTAACCAAATGATGTCCATTTGTCCTGCTTTTTTGTAACTGGAAAAAAAATTATTAATTGAGCTACTTGTATGTACAAAGAGTCGCAGTAGTGATTTGGCTTTTTTGGCTCATTACGATTGACGTTACAACATTGTCAACCGTTATGCAGATGTTTGAGTAATATGTACGGTATGTATACTGGCAATGTTTACCACCAGTCAAACCACATATTTCCACTGTCGGCCCCAAACCATCACTACAGTGGAGGGGCTGGGGCACCCTGTAGGGGCACCGGAAACGCTAGACTAGTGGTACAGGAGGAATACTTCTCCCTCTGATATTTCTGTAGATTCTGCATTCAGCTACTGGTACTTAATTGCCACACACCAAGGATGTGAGCGCTTACAAATGGCCCCGTGGGAGACACTGTAGGCTTGATTGATGTCGTCGTGTTGCCCATAGACTATGACTATGAACATGTGGGTGTGTATTTGACCTGTGTTCCAGCCCCCAGCCTTGTGTTCTATGCTACCGGGGAAGCCAACACCCCCCACCTCCCCGCGCGACTCTGGCCAGGATAAGCGTTAAGAAGATGGATGATGGGTGTCCGTATACATATTAGCTGTACCTTTGTTGTATATCTGACCTATGATCCTATTACGGTCCAAAGATGATGTCTGGTGGTCTGTTGCACATGTATAAATCCCTTCTTGTCAGTGCCATGTCACCATTCCCAGCTCTGTAATCCCATAATCCCAGTCAGTAAGAAGAATGATGGGAAAAATATCGTTTGTTTCCGATTAAAGGCAGAGAAACAGCAGCCACATCTGGAGACGGGTGGAGTGTGATGCTGTGGTGTTTTTGAGGGAGCTGGACTTTGTGGATTGGCAGTATGCATGTATGGGTTTGGCTGCGCATGCAGGAAGTCAAGGCGCAATTGTGACAGGCTGTCGAGTGATGGCATGTCTGGGAACTGTAGTCCGTTCATGGCAGCTTCGGTGTGGCAGTCAATGTAGCCTGCGGGGGTCACAAGTGTGACTTTCACTCGATCCCGGACCATAATTCTCTGCGTTCTGTGCACTAGAGCACTTCCCTGCAACACACCATTCTCATCTTTGTAATTGCGCTACATTAATCAGTCCCTACTGTTACAGATGCCCCATGCTTTTTTGGGGTGCTTTTAATTGACTATAAATCAGGCGCGAGCTTGACAAATGGCGGTAATTACAGGCACAACCATTAGTGCCTGTAGCAAGCGCGGACTCCCCCTGAAACCACAGCAGGCTAGCGGCAAGGATCCGTGTGCGGGGGGGGGGGCACACAGGAGACGGGGAGCTCACTTCAGGACTGGCAAGCCGTCACTCTGGGGAGATCCCCACGTTGGGCAGAGTCAACCCTGATGAAATGCTGTGCGGCATCTGCGCTAGGTGTGTCCATATACTGTAGTGGGGCTGTGAGGGGACTGGGAGTCGGGTATGGGGCATGTCCATCTCAGGCCACACACATGCACTCAACAGGGGTGTTTCTGGGGATTTTTAAAGCGGGGGGGGGGGGTGTGTGTGTGTGAGGGAGACCATAAATCATGCAGCGGGACCAACCGTAGCATTAGCCAATGATATATTTCAAATCAGTGAGTGACGCATGGGGGAACAAGGGAGCCAATCAGCTTTAAGTGGGTCCAGTATCTTTGGAGTCCCACCCGTGTGTATTCCCTCGATTCTCTCTCTCTCACTCACACACACACACACACACACACACACATATTAGGCATCTACGTCTTTGTGGGGACTCTCCATTCATTTCTATGTGTATAACCCTAATCTGAACTATGACAAAGTTAACCCCAACCCAGCCCTAACCTTAACCTTAAGTAAACAAATAAAATACAAGATCTGTAATTTTTTGATTGCATTCACAGATTTATTTATTTTTGGTCCCGGGGACTGAAAAAAATATGTCCCCACAAACTTAAAATAAGAGTTTTTTTATCACACTGTGAGACCATTTGGTCCCCACAATGTAATACATACGTATGACCGCACTATGGCTGATCTGGAGACGGCAGTTGTAGAACTTGCAAACTCCATCCGCAAAGGACTGTGGTGGGATTCAAAACCCCCAGTGCTGGAGGTATGAGGTGGCGGTGCCAACCAGCTAGCCACCTTGCCACCGGAGATGTGCCCTCAAAAAAAATCAAAAGAAAAATCAGGCCTCAGTCACGCGCTGTAATGCGGTACTGCGTCACTGCGGGCTGCAGAGGGACAGGAGTGCACGGCATTTGGCGCAGACTATGCGGCGTGCAGCGGCTTAACGCTGTAGCTCCCTCAGTTCAGTTTAAGGATATTGTGTCTTTTCCCAGTGGCCGTTATTAACCATGTCCTTGTTTTGCGAGATCTGGATTTGTCCCACGGTGACAGATGTCCGAATACACAAACACACACCGGAAGCTCACGACTGAGTTTCTCTTACATACGCTATCAAACACAGACACGTCCTCTCAAGCGCGGACTTAATGCTCATAAGAATAACCTAAAAATTAAGTTTTTTTTTTTTTTTATACAGACGCTCCTCTCCTTATGAACGAGATACGTTGCCAATGGCCGTTCGCAACCTGAAATGTTCGTAAGTCCTTATTCAACATCATTTTAAGGGTGTACGCAAGTATAAAGAACTAGGATGGTGGGAGTTCGCACGCTACGCTGCTGCGTGGGGGGAGTAGTGGCCGGAAGTCGTATTAGGCGGAATTGGCGCGCAGAAAGCAGTTGATGTTGCGGACAGGAAACAGGAGCCCAAGGAACTTACAGTCCTCTTCATTCATATGTCTGAAAATTCGTAAGTTGAAAGTTCGTAAGTAGAGGAGCGTTTATGTATACAATATTGTAGCACTGGAGCATGCTGGGAAAATGTAAATAGCCCCTTGTCTATGTTTTTGTTCATACTTGTGGTGTTCCTGATTGTCGTGTGTGTTGTTACCTGTGTCATGAGCCCTGTGCAATACTTACGTGTTTTTCGTAATTGTATAAATTACCCACTGTGTTAGCCCTACTGTCATTGGTGATTGTTTGGTGTCTGTTAGCCCTACTGTCACAGCCATGCCTCGGTCTGCTAGATGTTACGATATATTTTGCACTGTGTTTGAAGTTTTGTCACATGCTTAGAGGAACATGGTGAAGTTGTTGTGCCAACAGTTGCAGTGTAGAGGACAGGGTGCAGGTGGGACAACAGGACAGACAGCAGTGCAGGAAGAGACAAGACAGTAAGACACTGCAGTATAACAACAAGGGGACAATAAATATGCAAGAAGTAGGTGATGCATCAGGGAAGGATGTGCAAATATTTGCAGTGGTAGTACAGTCCTGATAAAGTGCGGAAGTGGAATTTTAATAGCAGAGTGCAAAACAGTGCAGTGTTTGCATATCTGCCTGCTTCCGCTCCACTGCATTAAAGGATTTCTGCAGGAATTATGAGATAAAATGCTTTCTGTTCCTATAGCAGTTTTTAATAGCCGTGTATGAAGTAACCTGGTTTTGTGGTCTGACCTGAGGCCATCGTGGAGAGGCACATCGGTTCCAGCTGCCAGGTACTTATTCCTCTAGTTACTGCCCCCCCCCCGATTCACCGGCATTTTTAGATTTTACAAATACCGTTAAAGAAGCGACGTTCCCTATCCTCTGTGAATGAGAAAGAGACCGAGGGGGGAGGGTCCTTTCGTTTATTAATCATACTACAAATGTAGAAGATAATCACAGTTTACACAGCTATACAAATTATCTGTTGGCTTTGCAAACAGCCCACTGCTGGCGTGTACCGGAATGGGCAGAATTACTAATTACAGAGTAAATGTTCTGGAGTCAGATGAAGCCTGATTACACTACCGCCGCGTCCCGCTTTATATCTTCCCCTGTAAATTTTTTTTGTTTCGGTAATGATAAAATGCCACAAGAACTTGCCATTGTCATGCTCCAGCCTTTGTTTAAAGTCCAGATATCACATTTAATTTCTTAACTGATTATGGCATGGAGGATCGACCCCTTCAGCGATTTTAAATGTTCAAAGTGGCCATGGTAGCTGCAGATTAACATGTCAAACAAGCGTAGCATGACCTGCGCCTCCATACTCATGTGAGCAGCCCGACATGCATTCATACTCGCACATTTTGCAATAATCACGAAAACACTGTGTTTGGAATATAGAATACAACAGGCAGGCCCATTTTACTTTAACATGCATACAAATTAGCAATAACCATTGTACTAGTATGTAAAGTGTAAGCGATGTTTATGAGAGTTTTAATACCTTTGATGCTAGTACAGTCTCTGCAGAACTATTGGGGGGTTTCTGTAAATTTTTCCTATTTTATTGGCCTGATGTGCCTGGGTGGCCCTTGTTTGAATAGCTCTGCTGTACAGTATACTGTTGGAAGAAGAGGGTAAAATTTGAATAACCGGCAGCGGAATGATACCTAGGCTGTTTTTCACAGAGAGACTGTGCGTCAGCGCTGGTCAATCCATTACGGCATCTTCTGAAGGGGTGTCAACTTAGGAACCTGATTTGGCTTTGTCTTGGTTGGGGGGTGCTGGGTTTGAAGCTCACCTAGGGCGCTAGATGGGCTTCAGCTGGTACTCCTGAATACACACGTACCGAGTATCTCCTTCAGAGACATTTTTAGCTGTGCTACAAAATATGGGGAACGGGGCAGGTGCACCAGAAGTCTGAGTAAAATGGAAGTGCTCTGTAAAGGTGGGTGCCGATGCAGGAGTGCAGCTGGAGAGGGTGGGGGGAGGAGAGGAACTGGAGGAGGGTAATGGATTCCTTTTTATCCGGTTAGGATTGATCTGTACAAGGCCAGAGCAATAGGAATGGTGGGACACAATATGATCGGAGAGGCAGGAATGCTAGAGGATTCCATAGCTGGGCACTCAAGCATTTGGTTCACACAATCACACCCCCACCCCCACCAAGAAGATGCAATGATTGAGAAATGCATCCTGCTTGCTAACCTACTTACAGACAGAATTTACATTTCTTATGCAAATGCAAGCAAATACACTACATCTGCCAGGACTAACAAACATCATTCACAACTTGGGGGGGTAAAAACATACATGTTTAATTCAAAACGGCCTCATCACCGAGGACTGTGTTCATCAGTTAGTAACATGATCTTTTTTAATTGCATCTTTGAAGAGAAATCTTAAGCGAGCAGTATTTTCCATGCTGAAAACAGCAAAACGGTTCTTTATGCTGAAACGAATATAAAAATTATTGTCCTCCAGTGCCCACGCCTGTTTCAAAATGACTCAAGATGCAGAATCAGGGAAAAATGAACAAAATATTGTTATGATAGAAAAAAAACAAACAAAATTGCAGTGTGTTGCACTGATTTATTCGGACATGATGATGCACAACAGATCATCGTTTTCGAATGGGAGAGTGGTGGAAATGCTTTGTTGTGGGGTTTCAGCCCTTGATGTATCATATAAATAATACATCGTAGGATGTAAATAATACATCAGAGCATTCGATTAATTTTTATTGTTTTTTTTCCCCCCAACACAATTGGCCAAGATGGCAATAGCAGATGAGAAGTTACAGTACAGTGTAGTTATACTATATTCATATAAAAATCTGACTGGAATGAAAAGCACAAGGCAATGAGGAAGATTACGGTTCAGCGCCAATAAACAGCTCACGCCTCCAGGATTATGTTGAATTTGTGGCCAAATTATCCATCCACCTTCTGTATCTGCTTATCCTATACAGGGTCATGTCGGGCCTGGAGGCTGGAGGCAGCAGAGGGCACAAGGCAGGGGATGCCATGGGAGGGATGCCAGTCCGTCACAGGGCACTGACACAGTCACGCACACTGGGCAATTTAGACATAGTACTGTAATTCATGCTAGCTGCCTGTTTTTATACTGCTGGAGGAAACGCGGCCAGCAAGTGAAGGAGAACAGGAAATGCTAGCAAGCCATTAGTCTGATTAATCATCCACCTGCTGGAAGACACTTTGATCTGTTTCACTATCTGGGTACCATTGGTCTCAAGTAATCGGTCCCAGAAATTAATCCGTTTAGACGGTTATCAGCTTATGTACAGCCTGGATTTTCTATGAATCTACCAGGACATACCAGTCTGACATTTTTAAAAAGCCATACTTACAAAGAAGATAAATCTATTCTGAATAAATACCTGATTACTCATTCCATGCCAGGTCCTGCCTACACTTGAATTGAATATGTACAGTGAATATGCAACACAAATATGTCAAAAAGACCATGTTTAATATTTTTTTAAATGGATTATTGATTGAACAGTATATTTAGATGTATTTCAAAGACAGAAGGACACAAATAACTATAGATCAACATTTACCTTTGTCTGAGTCTAATCAATGAGCTGCCAATACACATTACATCCTTGCCTTTAATGGAGGATGTTTTTTCTGAGAGTAAAGTGCTTATGTGAAAGAACGGAATGGCACTTTAGACTTTACTTTTTCCCCTGCAGTATATATTTTAAATATTTATTTGACTTATTTTATACATTAGTGCTATCCAAATGTATTGTTTCGCTTTCTTGTTTGCTGAGGATATCGATAATGACGATGTCCTGTAAAAAAAAAAGAAAGATCTAAGATTGCTCTCATTTTAAATTACCATTTAAAATAATTAACAATACCCAAGATTACTCAGCTACTAGTAGTAATTATACAGGGTTTTTTATATAGTTAGTTAACACTTATGAGGACCGTGTTATAATTAAAGTTTAATTAAATGAATAATTTGAAGAAGGTTTACGGACAGCATTCAGACTAAGAATAGAGAATGAATCTAACTTTTAAATCCTTCCGTTTTATATGTATTTGACCGGCACTTATGCTGACAGTTTACATTAGCAAAGTGAGTTATTTCTGACAGGTAATTATCAGATAAAGAATGTGGCCTTTGCTTCCTTCTCTGTTGTAGGACCTCCTCCAGCTTTTTGCCAGCAGTAATAACAGGAATAAAGAGCGCATTTCATCCTTTGAATGCCCCTGGTACTAACGCTAACCCTAACCCTCTGGTACTAACGCTAACCCTAACCCTCTGGTACTAACCCTAACCCTCTGGTACTAACCCTAACCCTCTGGTACTAACCCTAATCCTCTGGTACTAACCCTAACCCTAACCCTCTGGTACTAACCCTAACCCTCTGGTACTAACGCTAACCCTAACCCTCTGGTACTAACCCTAACCCTCTGGTACTAACCCTAACCCTAACCCTCTGGTACTAATCCTAACCCTCTGGTACTAACCCTAACCCTCTGGTACTAACCCTAACCCTAACCCTCTGGTACTAACGCTAACCCTAACCCTCTGGTACTAACCCTAACCCTCTGGTCCTAACCCTAACCCTCTGGTACTAACCCTAACCCTATCCTTCGTCAGCTTTGCCAAATCGTTCCACTGTAAATAGATATAAAAATAGGCAAATTTCTTTACTGTCACATCTTCTATGTGTCTGTCTCCCCTTTCGTTACGCTCTGGGTTCCCAAGTTCATACAGCAGAACACAGGCCAGGAACATACATCTATGTTGTGCTCCAAGAGCACTTTCCTCACCATGCCCCCTGTTGGTCAATGATTGATCCTTCTCCCCTTTAAAGATATTTTTCCTTCACCCGTAGAATGCTCTCGGTAGTCCTTTACACCGATTAGACCTGTGTAAAGGTCACATCACATATTATGCACATCTGCCACATCGCGATAGTCAGCTAGTTTGGGACTATTGTTTCATTAAAACATTTTTGCTCTGTCATAGGAAGCAAATCTTAGCAAGCTGTCCAGTTTACTTAGCAGTGATTGTTTCTTTTCAGTATCACCCGGCATTTGTTAATAAATTAGTCTAAAGTTTTCTGCATGTTTTCTTTGATTTAACTGTGATCATTTTTGTCCTGCCTTCCTTATAGACTGTGTGGCACATTCGTGAGAAATGTAATGATTTGTCGGTATTTCTTACACCAACAACTTATTTGACACACTCAGCTGGACGATAATAGGATCTACTTGGCTATAGTTTATTATGGGTACATTTTCAACCCATTTTTTTATTTTATAAATATCGCAATATCTATTGCAAAAACTTCAAATATTGTGCAGTCCTAACAATAACATTGCTTACAATGGGGTTTAGATGGATTAGGTGTGTACATGATCAGGCAGGTAATAGGTTGTGTTTTTACACTGGAGAGGATGTGATTACTAGCGTGAGCCAAGACGGTTTGCAGTCATTCAATCACCCACTGGAAGGCTGGCTTTCTGCAAACGGCACGTGTATGTCCTACTGGAACCATTTGATCCTCCATACCTTTTGCTGGCAGTGCTGGGCTTTGCTGTATAAAGGCCTCTCACATACTATATCGTGGTGGCCGATTTCCCTATCCTCCTTTGACGGAATTCCTATTGTGGCAGAAGATTTCCCACTAACCTAACATACTGTCCGGCCTTCGTGCTCTGTGTCAGCTGCACCTCGGTTGGGATGTGACCTCAATCAGGCCTGTGAACAGTGACGCAGCATAGCTACCTGCCCCGCTCAGCATCCACATGAAGGCACAGAGAGGGGTGTTGAGACCCCTCTCATTCCAACGCCGACTTTGAGGGGCAGGTCAAAGGAGAAGGCGAAATGCTCTTCAAAAATCTGCAGCGTAAACATATTAAAAGACACAACTGACCTCGATGGGGCTGGTGTGTGGCTGTGATCAGAAGGTCGCCGGTTCAAGTCCCAGAGTCGGTAGAGCGATTTCACCGTCGGGCCCCTGAGCGTGGCCCTTAACCCCCAGATGCTCCAACGACTGGCAGACTCAGCTTTCTATACAAATTATACAGCACTTTGGATAAAAGCATTTGCTATATAAATAAATAAATAGTTAAAAAAGAGAGATAAGTATAGTATAGAATTACCTTGGAAATGAGAATGTGGTTCTTTTAATTAAAATGCTACCAGATTGGTGCCCTTTCGCAGAATATGAAAGCGCTTCACTTACTGTAGGTGTCCGGTGGTACAGGTGAGCTGTTTTACTGACACTGTGTCCCCCAGACAGGCAGTATTCCTGTACGTACACACACACACACACAGATTTGTAATTATGTCTTTGTGGGGACTCTCTTCATTTGTATGAGGAAAACTCTAATCCCGACATAATGACCTTAACTCCTACCCAGCCCTAACCATAACCAAACAAAATACGAGACTTTTGGCATTTTTACTTCTTTGATTGCAGTCACAGATCTTTGTGGGGATCTGAAAAATGGTCCCCTCAAACTCAAAATAACAGATTTTTATTACGTTGTGGGGAACATTTGGTCCCCACGGTATAATATAAACATGATCCACACACAGACAGTGTGCCACTGTTGGGATGCAGACTTTCCTCCCGCCCTCCCTGTCCCCCTCGGCCTTCCTCTGAGTCCTCGGCTGGTACACAGAGATCCTTTCAGTGCCGTGTGCGTGCAGCCCGCCCATTGCCCGTGCCCATGCCAGCATTTCAAAGCTGAACATTCTGGAGCAGAGGGACCAGGCAAAGGATATCTTTAAACCGTTCAACCGTACTGCTTCTTCTGCATGCGAAGGCTGCAGTTTCGGGGCGGTCGGGCGCAGTTTACAGTCGGGATGGATGCCAGTTTCCGTTTGATCAATAATCATAATGATAAAACAGGAAATTGCCAGTAATGGACGTGGCTAGGTGGTGTGGAAGAGGCGTTTCGGCACACACACGAGACGAGACACCACTGGAACATTGTGCGCACACGCACAAACGCGCACACACACACACACACACACACACACATATATATAATGTGCATGTATGTATTCAGGGAAAATATTTAGGTTTGTGGTGGTGGGGGGGGGAAATTGGGCTCTCTGCCTGTGACATCGCAGCTTTGCTGATAGCAAACATGTATGGGGTCCCCACAGGGGAAGTACACAAAACAATTATTGGGGAGGGGGGTGCCTGCCTGGGGAGAATTATTAAAATTTAATAAGCCCGCGGTCCTCTTTTGGTCTGTGTTCATGCCAGCGCAGTGCGCTTCCCAATTCTCAAATTACATCAGAGGGTGAGAACCAAGAAACCGTGGGCAGGCCGTGCCAGGAGCAAGTGCGGCGAGCTGGCCGACGAACAGCCCCCAACACCGCGACCCACAATGCATTGGGAGAGGGGGGTGGGGACAAAGTGCCGGAGGTGACACGCGTGCTGACATGGTCATGGATTCGAGGCGTTAGCGTAAGCTAACAAGGGAAAGTGCCACCGTGCCTCAGAAGGTGTGCGCTTGACCTAAGCACGGCAGTCGATATCTAGCTGTTAAAACAAAGAATTGAGCTACGGTTGCAGAATGTCTCCTAGGTGAGTCAGTTAATGGTCGGGGGGGGGGCCCCCCCCCCCCCGCGCGGGGGGCGGGGGGGGGTGGGGGGCGGGGGGGGGGGGGGTGCGCAGTCAGGAGGCTGGGTGGGGGGTGGGGGGGTGGGGCGTGG
>JAODJX010000020.1:24487466-24502056 GCA_026776945.1 Isichthys henryi | reverse complement strand
CGCCGAGGGGCGTCATTAACTGGTCGCCCCCCCCCCCCCCCCAAAGGGCTTCAAGTAGCTTTGCTCAAAGCTTCCCGCTGCGCTATTTTCATACCCTAACCCTAGTGGCTTTGCATTACTTCTCAGACCTTATGAGCAGTGAGACTTTCTGCTGTATCCTACCATAAGAGAGCAAAGAGAGGGGTGCAGTCTGCTCTCAGCTGCAGGGAGGGCTGAACACTGGCTGTGGCTCATGATCTGCATTATTCTGTGCAAAGTCGTCTCCCCATGGGCTCTTGTTGTCCAAGAACTGTTGGAAGTTCATTCCAGAGAGTCGTGAGACAATACTGTAAACTTGCAAATGAGCTGCTAACATTCTGTTTCCACTTCTCTTGAACGCTGATCAATATGCCACTGGGCCCGGCAACCCTAAGCATTCTAAGCCCGCCCCACCAGTACAATACAACACTGTGTAGAATTCTGCTGCATTCCTCAGCTCTTGTTCTATAGCGCTAAGAACAGTCTGGTTGCTGCTGTAGCGATACGGCCGTGGTGGATCTCTCACCTAGAGGTTGAGGTGCACCTTGCGGAATGAGAGCTCTGTATGTGCCAGCGGGGGGGCAAAGTGGAGTTGGGGGGTGGTAGTGAAGGAGCTTGCCTAGGACATCGCATGAGCATTGACCGGCACTGCTCTAACCCCTCCTTACTGAGGTCCTCCTACCCCAGGGAACAGTACCTGGTCCGTTATGCACCACACCACTTCAGTGCTGATCTTCTCAACGCGGCGGCTGCTGCATTGACTTGGCTGGAAATGACCTGAAACTGTTGGGGGGGGGGGGGGGGAATAGGCCCCTTTTAGAGATCAGTCTTTCGCTGAACATCACCACCCATTCATTTAGTCATTCGTCCAGTTACGTAATTTTAGGGAAAAAGCGATGAGCCTGAATGCTACAGCAGGATAAAATATGTGGAAAATAATTTCCTTAATTATAAGCAATGATGGATCAGAGCACTTAAAACACTCTTGGAAAGTTGACTGGTGATGAGTCCAGGGTTTCACCAAGTACTCTGGTCCCATTTCTATGCAGCTGGGTGCAATTTAAATTTATTAGGGGTGTGTGCAGAGGCTGGGCAACAGGGGCTGAAAACTGATTGGCCCCCAGAATGCCGTTCCTCTGTCACTCACCAGTTCAAGCACATAATTGGAGGATGATAACGTTGGCCCCTGTCATGCCCTCATACCTGCATTTTGCATCTTATTTATTTATCAGACAGCAAGTAGGGTCAGTCAGTAACTGGAGAAATTGGGAGTTAAAGGCCTTGAAAAATCACTCTGCCGACCCTGGAATTTGATTTCAGCAACCTTCTGATCACAGGTAGAACATTCTAACCCACTGAACCACAGACCAGCCAATTTTACGATATCAGCATGAGATTGGAAAGGAAGTAACATAGTTGCACCAAGTTTAGGTTTTTTCTCCATATTTAAAAATTTGTACTTTGTGCCGTTGTCTCTCAAAAAGGGAGTTGATTTAATCCATTTGCACAATTTCAATAGCTGGTTTTCTAGTAGACAATCACAGCAAGAGCATGATTTCTAGTGATTCAGAATAAATTGTACCAGCACTTTAATCAACAATCGGTCAAAATGCGTTTTGACTGCAGTATGCAGTAGCAACATTTTACATGTAAAGATTTTCCTCTTGACATGACATATGTTATATATTACTCTAACTGTGAAATTTGCATTGCACCTTCAACAGTGGTATACAGATGATCAACTGGATATGAAATAATGTCGCTTACACATTCCTAATACACTTTGAACCCTTGCTCTGATTTGAGCAAAATTATATGAGACGTATTTTAGATTGCTTGAAACTAACAATCATAAAAGTAACCTTCCCTCGATTTATTAAACTTGGTAAATTAGTGAAATCTTCCCATAATTTGAAAGAAATTAATATAAACAAAGTTGCTAATTGTAATGCATAGCTCGCACTGCCTATAAAATAACATCCTTATGCATCTAAAATAATGCTGTGTACTCATATTTCAATAATATTATGGACTGACAGCAAGGCACTTGTTTCAACAGCTTCCAGTTATTTTCCAGATGCAAGAGGAATACCCAGGCAGCTGGGAGAGGGGCTCTCACTGTCTCACACTGTCCATTCTGACTCCCGGGAAAACAGCTGCATTATTTATTTATATATATATATATTAAAATGTCTAACGCAGTAGTTATTTTTGCATGTTAGAAAATGTATGCTGCTTTGTTCTGGGGCTATTGGTGTATTTGAATAACTTCTGGCAAATGGTTCCTTTGGCTATAAAAAGATCAGAACCCTATGGGATGTTCGTACTGAGGGAGCGTTGACAAGAAACCCGCTATTAAGAAAGAGACAGAATTTGGCATCGGGATCCTGTAATCACATGGGCTTGACAAGGACGTTCACTTGCTGCTGAGCTGAAAATGAGCTTTGTGGAGAATTTCATCTGCAACATCTAGTAAAGACATGTTCTGTGCCAGCTAAGTTTGCGTGACTTAGTGTTTTATATTCATGATATTCATTGGAAGATCAAACTAGCATTAGGATACCGAAATGCTCAAACTTGCATATTGCAGTTATCTACTATCAGCACGGTATAGGCAATGGTGTATGCTCATAGGTGGATCGCATTGATGTAGGGTGTGCGATTGGAATGTGCTAATGAGATGTTCATTTTAGCTATAATTTAATTTTTAACATTCCGTTATTTTTCTCAGATTCTGTTCATCAGTTTCGATGCATGATTCACAAAGAATTTCTGGACTCCTGTCAACTATATACATTAATACAAACAGATCGTTTTCTTGATGACGGTGTGTGGTCTGTATGTCAGTTGTTTCTGGTCACGTGGGGTGCAGTCTGCTCCTGATGAAAAGGCGCAAGAACCTCTTAGAACCATTATTTTCTGGTTCTTTTCAGCCTCGAACTCCCCCCTTGCTCGTGACCTGTCATCTTCATCTGTGTTTGTTTCTTGTACATGTCTCTCCACCTGGATACTAATTTTAATGACAAAGGGTTGCATTAAAAAGTCAATAAAATGCGAACAGTAATGTACGCATCAAAAAGTACCTCTGTATTTTACAACTTGATCTTCTTCCTTCCAAATGTATAAACTCCGTGCATGGTCGTGGCATGGATTCTGAAAGCGTAAGAATCCCAAAATACAGGAAGTAAAGTGTCTCATTAATCAAAGAGTGGTTTACACAGGAGGAGTGATTTATTTTCTATAAATTGAAAATGCCGAGACTCTTTATACATTCTCGCAGTGAGTCCCTCTCTCTGTGTGGGGAATGCTGATCCGGTGCATCAGGGAATGGATTTTCTTGATGTCTGGCTGCTGTTTTGGGCATGTTGTCGTGAGTGACCATCAGAGTGAGGCTTCGGCCTGGCCATTCCCTGTGGATTTATGACAGCTCAACTGACTTGAATGGCCCTTGAAGTGTTTGCAAAACAAGGAATCCTGTCTTAGGAGGCAGCTTTTTCTTTCCCATGGTATTATGGGGGAGTGCTGGATGTTTGAGTTGAATGTTCTGCGTGTGTGTGTGTGCGCGCGAGCGGGTATACCTATCCTTATGGGGACACAATGTCCCCATAATGTGATAAATATCCCTTTTCCGGTCCCCATAAGGGAAAACTCTATTTTATAAAAATCAGTGACTGCTACTGTATGAAAAAACTAAAAATGCAAAAACTCTTGTATTTGGCTTGGTTACTTATGGTTATGGTTAGGGCAGGGTGGGGGTTAAGGTTGTCATAGTTAGCGTTAGCATTTTTCATAGAAGTGAATGAGCGGGCCCCATAAGGATAGGTATACCCCACGTGTGTGTGTGTGTGTGTTAGAGAGAGATAGAGATAGATGTGATGATAACCTGTTACTTTCACGGTGTGGGGGCCATTTTTCAGGTGCAATCAAAAAACTAAAAATTCTACGTGTCTTTTTTTGCTTGGTTACTTATGCTTACTGTTAGGGCTGGGTAGAGTCCCTACAAAAGTATAGTTACAATTGTGTGTGTGTGTGTGTGTGTATAAAGACCTGTAAACTGGTAGTGTTTTCTCGATCCAGTCTTGTTTGAAACTCCTCTGATATTGTCGCCATTAAGGACACTATTTAATATATTCTTCTTCTCACTAGGATATGCACTGATTTTTAAATGCCAAGCATATAATTACATTCAAAGTTCCTTGCCTGTTTTGTAATTCATTATAGCAAAGATAAAATGGCTTTTTTCCTCTCAATAATTTTTGCATTTAATTGGTTTGCGTTCAAGAAAGAGTCTGTCTGGTTTCTGTGTTATCTGTTGTATTTGGAAACTTTGTTTCCGTAATTGGCCAATTGCTCTTATGTCGCTATGCATTTGGGGTTCGCCCTTAAAGTGGTACCCAGGAAATACTTGAAATCTGTTTGTAAATATGTTGGTGTATATATTGTATGTGAATAAGGGCAACTGGGACTGAAATTTCAAAAATAAACACTTCAAATGAGTTACTATAAGTAGAGTTGTGGATGAATTCTGCCATTTATCGCACCTCCATACCTGTACTTTCTTCCAGGGATTCATTTTGAAGCGCACTTGTGTACTTTTATTCTGTTCACCCACATAGATATAAGGTCCCAGCAGAAAATAAGGGAGGATAGTGAAATGAGGCGGCCATTTTGGTGTCACAGGTTAGCGGAAGTATTTTATACCTGGCAGTTTATCTCATATCCCACATCCCCACTCGCCTCGCCTGAATTCGATCTTCTGTAGAGGGGCGAGTTATAGTTCACCGCAGATACTTCCAGAAGAGGGTACTCTCTTGCAAACGCACATTCATCAAGCTTGGAGGACGGGGGAACTGGGGCGGGGGGAGGCTGCGGGGGGAGATTGTCCATCATCAGTCATTACTGCCAGCGCTGGGAATGAGAAGGTCCAAAGCTTCCTTTTAACCTGGTTGCCTGGCGGACCGAGTCACTCTGCAGTGCCCCGTGCTGTGAAAAAGCAGCGAACAGACACACCTCACAGGGCCTTGTTTTTGCACAAGCTATCAGCTATTTGCACAAGCTATTTTCTTGGCTTTCTGCTGAAGACTAACATTGAAGTTGTCACTTAACTTTTTAATTCCTGAATGAATGACAACTTTTAAGTATCAATACAGTCAATCACTTGTAGTCCTATGATACACATGCTAAGGCATAAAAAGAAAGCTCACTTCCCCCCCCCCCCCATCTTCTGTTATGGTGGTGGTGCTCATTGCCCATCCCATCTTGTCATGCTCAAGGAGGAAGTGGAATATGGGTCTAGTGTCTAGAAGATGTTTATTTTTTGTGTTTCTTTGCTCTTTCTCAAAGTGCAGCCAGACGGTTGAATAATATAACAGGCTGGTTGATGCTCATCAGGTGGAAGTTCGGCTCTGTGACCACGGAGACTGACGCTTATGTCCCAAGCGGCCGCCGCACTCACAGCCGCACCTGCGATTCTGATTTGTCTTCTAGAAAAAGGAGAAACCATTTCAAACATAAACAAAGGCCATATCACTCCGACAACCGGCCCAGTAAAGTCAAAATTTTCAAACGCAGAAAGTAAAACATTAGCTTTAGACTGCAAACAGGATCTTTGGTGCAGGCTTTCCTAAGTGTTCTGTGGCGATGCAGTCTTCTGCGGTGGTTGAGGACAGCTTGGAGTAAAGTAACAAACTTGGAGAAGAGCCACATCCACTGCCATTCCGGCCACGTCCCTGCGGCCTGGCCGACAGTAGATGTTTCACTGTGGAGTGTTTGGAGAGAGCTGGCCCTTTATCCTTCCTCACGCAACATAAGCCTGTTTATGTTCCCTGGGGCTCTTCTCTGTTGCCCGATGTGACACGGTTGGTGCGAAAAATGACCGTGTTTTAGCCGTGCTTTCTTCCTGCTCGGCTGTAAGGTGCTTGCGGGCACACCTAAGTCACCGTGAAGTGACACTGTGCCCCGGGAGTGAGATGGCACCAGTAGCCTGCTGTCCAAGGTCTCAGCATCAGCGGTTTAATTTGCCAAGCGTGCGTCAAAAAAAACAAAAAAAAAATGAATAAATAAGCCTGCATCAGGAATGAAAATGGTCAACTTCAAAATTGCCTGAACAATAATGAAGGTACAGCTCAATGAGTCACATCCTCAAATCCTGAATTTATGGCGTTTCAGAGAATAGTATTATCCTTTTCCCAAATAGCAGCTCTTGTCACCTGGAGGGAATTTCAGAATGAAGTGATGGACTTGATTTGCAATGAGAGGCAATAAAAATTCTTCATAACTCCCGTGATAACCTCAGCCCGTATGAGTGTGCTTCCAGAAGGTCAGCCTGGAACGAAAACAGAACAGGTGATTATTTTGCTCGTATAGCTTCACACCTGTCTCGTGCTGAAATGAAAGCACTTAATTTTCCACCTCTTACCATTTCCGTGTTTCCTTCCCTGACAAGCATTTCTAATCAGCAGGCTGAATGCTAATTATGAAGAGGACCATACACTGCATTGCTCACACACACCCCAACCCAAGACACTTATAAATCGTACGTGTCATGTCACTCTCTTGACTGGTTTTCGGTGTTCAGTTCACTGGACTGACCCTCTTGCCTGGTTGGTTGTATTGGTGCTCTTGATGTCGCTTTCATTCCTAATTGGTCCGGTATCTGTTACTTTTGCATAAAAGCAGTTCTGACATTGATTCAGTGGTCTTATCCATGGGGTAATTGTACAGTATATAAAAAGACGCCGCACGGAGGCTGTATCTTCTGCTTATAGATGATCTCCCAGTCTTGCTTTCAGTCTTCATTTGTACTCTACACAGATCGCACGCAATAGACATTCATTCACCTCCTCCATTGTAATGGGCTGTCTTGACTCCCAGCTGTTGGCACAGACAACACACATTGGGAGGGAGCAAAAATGTGGACCGTCTGGCAAGGAGTTCAGAGGGAGCAAAAACATGGGCCGACGGTGGGTCCCCGAGGACCGGATTGGGAAACACTGATTTACAAGCACCTGCCAAACCGAAGCGTGAATTACATGCAGGAAGCAGTCAAGTCCACCAATTATTTAAAACTACAGTAGGTAGCACTGGAATATTCTGGGTCAGGGATGAGAAGCGGCACTGATTGAAACACTCAGGCACTATAAATACCTGAAGCATTTTGCAAATGTGACACCGTTTGGTTTGGCTATAACAGGGATCAGAAAATGCAACCGAAATACACCAGGCATGGTGAGTGGCTAGAAAAGCGGAACTCTGTGACAGATTTGCCATAAATGCAAGCGACAAGCTCAATAGTGTCTGATTGGAGCTCTCCGGTGAGTGTTGGTCAGTACCTGCAGGTCCTGTTCAGCGAATGCATTTCTCTTGCTGGATTGTCTCTCACTCGGTAAAGATCTGCTCTCTCTTTAACCAAGGCATTTATATCTATCCACCTCCTGCTGTCAAAACACGTCTTCATAAATATTGTTTTTTTTTCCCCCCGTACAAACGTGCACCACTTTTTTGAGAGTATTAAAACTGCAGCATTACGATTCTTTAACTGCAACATGAAATTGATTCATCTGAATGGAGTTTGATTTAATTATACTGTGATTAGCTCAACATATTTGTGTGTTTTTCAGTCATCACAAGGGAAAACTGAATTTTATAAAAATCTGTGACTACAATCTAAAAATCTAAAAATGCCAAAATTCTCGTATTTAGTTTGCTTACTTATGGCTAAGGCTTGGGCTGGGTGGGGGTCAAGGTCAACATGGAACCCATAGAAATGAATGGATGGTCCTCCAAAAATGTGAAAGATACATTTCCAGTGTGTAGAAGTAAAGTTCTGGAGCAGCAAGACTAATACCAAACATGCCTTATTAAGATGGTAGTTCATACATGCTGAACTGCTGGAATATCAAACGGAACGATGCCTCTATTTCTGCTTCTGCTGAACAAAGACGTGAGGGTGACTACAGGGAATATCTGGGCGGGTTTGACTGCACTCCTGATTGGACGTTGAGATTCTTTTTGCTTTTTTTTTTAAATAAAAGTGCAACACTGTTAAGGATTCTTTTTGATGTTACGAGTTTATTAAAAGCAAATAAGCGGAGTATGAACATATCCTTCTGTTAGAACATCAGAAGATCTACCTTAAAACTTCAATTGTCATGGAGGTGGAATGACATTTAGGCTCTGTGTTTAGATATTACTACTCTCCGCAGTTTAGTCCCCTCTCGGGGGTTCTGTCGGGGGGAGGGGCGGTGTAGCGGCATGGTAGAGGAACTCGCCCATGCATTAAACATGAACGTGCTGGGCTCCAGCGCCTGGCCAAAGGCCTGGCACAATGACAAGACCTGGCTAATGCTCTCTGAACATCCATTCCCTGAATGTCAATGAAGCTTTTCATTCCTACTCAGTTTTCCGAAGTGGCTTTGGTGTAAAACTGTCTTCTACCTCGATAAACTCCCTTTTCCCTTTCTTCCTGTATGGTTTAACGGTCTGTCAGACTGTCAACAGGTTATTAATAATAACGGCGAAAGCAAGGATTTATAATTCACATGCAGGATTGTTATTTCATTGCTTATCTGACAGTTTTTCCATCTGAAGCGACTTGGGGATTCATACCCATTTATGCAGTAATGTATTTTACTGGAGCAATTTCACTGAAGTAGCCCTCTCGAGGGTACTACAGCGGGGTCTCCGCTGAGTGTCGAGCCAGCAGCCTCGGTTCTGCTAACTCTTAGCTGCCATGCTATGGGCTGCGTCGAGCTGCATGCATGCATTCCTTGCAAACTGCCCCATTACTAAGTGGGCCTTTGTCTCATCTTGCAATGACTGGTCTCCTAATGGCCAGTCAGCAACGATTCAAGGATTTTTAAGGTGTGGGGCATAAGAAGGACCATAGTTCATAAAGATGGATCAACCTTATTTTCAGCCAGTGATATGTTTTTATTTGGTGTGTGACAGGGGAGGGGGCACTCTGGGAGCCAATCAGCTTTCATGTTGGTCAGCGGCCCTATGACCCCGGCTCTGCGTATTCCGTTTCAGCCAGTTGAACTCCTGGTGATCTCTGAGGCAGACGCTAATGACATGCTGCTGGTCATGCATGGGCTAGTGGGTGTCCGTGCGAGGCATGCCTGATGCGGTCGCATTTTGGTAACATTACTGTGCTGAGGTCGTGCATCTGCTGTAGTGAAGGCAGAGCTTGTGAAGTCTGGCTGAATTGGATGATTCCATCATGCAGGTGCGATGGCCTGACCCTTAACCCCTAACGCTGATGATGTCATCGTAGCCGCTGAAGCATTGTTTTTTCCAAGTCGACTCGTCTGTCATTTCCATCCGTACTGCCGCGCCACTGAGAAAACTGCTCATGCCAATACTGTGGGTGGAAAATTAAGTTTATCTTTACCTGCTTCTCATTCCTTTTAAATCGCACTCTGCGTTTTTAAGCTTTCACTCTCAGTGTGGGACTGCTTAGCAACAGGTGCCTCCGGTTGATTGGGACAAGAATCTCCTGATGGTCAGCAGACCAATCAGGGGAGATGAGGAGGTAAGAACCCCCCCGCCCCAGGAGTAAAGCCCGATTCTAATGGCCCAGAGGCCTGCGGCGATGGCTGAGAGGAGGGCCGGCCACTGTGGCGGACAGGCAGGGAGCTAATGTTGAGGGCGGGGAAGATAAAGGCCCCCCACCATCACTGTACTTTGTGAAAATGACAGGTGCTCCTTTTCAGCAAATGTACCGCGAGGCGTGTGATCACCAGCAAAGGCAGCCCTTAAAAGCACAGCCTGGCCCTGAGAGTTTGTTAACCTGTCACGTCCACGCAGGCTCGGAATCGCTTTCCGAATTGGCCTTCGGAATGCCCCCTCGACGAAGAGTGATGGTAGACAACATTGTTGATGCCGAGGTCTACAAGGGACACAAACAGACGGTCAAAGCAGCGTAAGGATAAGCAAGCGATGGTTAAGGAGCCAAATAAAGGAGCCACAAGTGAAAGTAATCAAAGAATTCTTGCCACTAGATGGAGGTGCCTTTGATTGTAGTCTTAACTATTTTATGGGATCATCCTGTACTGGACAGTGAAATGCTGCATTTTGTTTTGAACCAATACTCAGCACATTTTACCATCAGGACCCCCTGACTCAGCAAATTGTATCGTAATGGACCTGCGGGACAGGGCGGCGTCCATATTTCTTCAGAAGTCACGACCCTACTCAAACCTTAATAGTATACGTAGGTTACTATGCTTAATAGTATAGGACACTGAGACCTTCATGACTTGCCTGATCTAACACATATCTGCAACTTAGTCTTCTCTCTTGTTAAAGTCCACTTTAAGTGTCAGAAATCATCCCTCGTGGTGTGATGAGCAAAGGCAGTTTCCCAGAGCAAGTCTAGCAGTATTCTGCCCTTTGCAGGTAAATTGAATGGCCTCGCACATTAGGAGACTGTCTTCCCTCCCCCACTGTACTCCTCCAGTGCAGAGTAGCAGGCATGCATGTGCGATGAGCTTAAGGCACTTGAGGAGTATGTTATAGAGAGGAAATCTGCAGAACCATCAAAATCCTCTCAGTGGGGATTTAGCTGGCCTAATCCATGCTGTGCGGTGCTACTTAAACTCAAAGCAACTTCTTAGGAGAAGGCTCTCCCATTGTCACCTGGAAGGACAGACATCAAAGCATGGAGTGTCAGTACGCCGCTAACACCTCCCTCCCTAACGGCAGGGTCCTGACATCAGCGTGGCCGTTAATGGGAGCATAAGTAGGCTGTAATGGGGGGAAAATAGGGCTGTTCTTGGGGTGACTTCACATTCAGCCTCGAGTGGGCAGACACATTTTCACTGGGCATTTGAATGGAGTGGGTCCTTTTGATTCCCCCCCCCCCCAAAATCAACTCAGCGCTGCCCCCCAATGCCACTCGCTGATGCTAGTGCAGAGGAGGGAGCCTTATTTATTTTTGCTGACTGTTGTGAAGGGTGGCGGTTGTCCTTTTTCTTTATGCTGTACTGATTTCTTCATTGATCTCCGTGGCCTCTGGAGGCAGCCAGACTGAGCCGTGTCCAAATGCGGAAGCCTTTCACCGCTTGGCTCATGCACCCTTCACTGGCTGTACTGCCAGCTACCGGCGGCTGCGGGGGATGGCGGGACCCCATTGATCCTGATCTTCTGTTGTTTTCTTGGTCCGATGTATCAGATAAGTGTGCACACATATAGTGTGAATTTAGACACTGCCTTTGTTGCACTATGCATATAAACCGTTGTCTCCAGACTGGGATTGTCAACCTACCGGAACACGGACAAATGTATCGGTAGCAAGTCCTGTGAAAACCCTCCTCCCTATCACTGCTGTTGTATGTTGCACCGTGGTCCTGGGGGGGCATTATTTTGTGTCACTGACTACCTGTATATGGTATGACAAAAAAAGCCCACTTGACTGTAATTGCACGCGTTTGTGATGAATATATTGGTGTCATGTGATCTTTACAACAAGAACTATGAGTCTTTAGCACAGCTCGGCGTCACCTAAAACTCACTATTTCCTCCCCGCTACACGCATTTCCTTTCTTGACCCTCTCGGCTCGCCTCCTGCTCAGCTCTGCATCCACTCCGAAAAACTGCACCGGCACTGATATTTTGGCTCGTTATGACTTCGTCCCAAGAGCAGCAGTGGTGGGAGAGGCCTTGTTAGTGTGTCGTGTAAATGTGAGGATCCCAACAAAGGCACTTCTGCAGTGGTAGTGTTTACCACCACAGAAACTATGCGTTTGTGGGGGTCTTGAGCTTTTGGGGCCCCCTGTTGGCCACAGAGAGTCATAAAACTGGAGGGTTGGCTGAAGTGACTTTTTCTGCGGGCCCCAGAAACAACAAACCCGCCCTGCTCTTCTGTACCAGACTCCAGTGCTTTCTATCCAGTGCTTTCTATCCAGTGCTTTCTATCCAGTGCTTTCTACCCAGTGCTATCTACCCTGTGCTAAGTGCCACACCACTCCCTGTTGCTGGACCTCTGTGCAAACAGTCTCCTGCTGATAATAAACTGCAGGAGATCCACTCCCAGCTTGGGAAGAGTGAATGCATTTGTTCCTGTATGTGCATTAAACGGTTTGTACTGTAAGTCACCACAATGTATAAGTTCATTTGCTGCAAGACAGCAGACACTTGCAAACACAGCTATATATGCATGCTTGGGTATATATGCTTGTCTAGTTGTTTTTGTGTCGTTCAGTTTCAGTGCTTTGTTCCCTTCAAGATGTCCCATCATGCTGATTGTGGTTTGTGCCTTTCTCTGAGCTTCTTGTCCCTTTTTCCCATAATCTTTTGCTGTCAACTTGGCCTTTGCTGGCTCGACCTTTTCTGGGTCCCTAGGCAAAGCTTTTCTTGGGAGACCCGCTACCAAGAAAACTGACGATCATTTCACTTCCTTCGCCACGCAGGTAATTCGGGGGCCCTAGGCAGCTATGGGTTCTGCCTATAGCTGGAGCCAGGAATGTATATAATATATAAATCTATATTATATGTATTTTTTCATTACATTTTTTTTCCCTTCCTTCTGGCCCCCCTTGTGCCGATTACTGCCCTAGGCAGCTGCCAAGTTTGCCTGTGCCTGGATCCGGCCCTATTTATAAAGAGAAATTACCCAGTTTTTTTGAACTTGTCCCGGTGTTGCAACGTTGCGCTTTGATCTAACTTACCAGAACCACCTGAGACATTTATAAATAAGTATTTATATACCTGCAGGCTATAAGTTGTAATGATACAATGTTGGGTTACTGTTTTTATGTATCCTGAGTGTATTTATGGGATAGAATTATGTATATTCAGGTGATTATTTAGAAACAGACTATACTATTAGTGTGAAAATTTGTCACGGGAAAGTGTGAAAGATACTCTGAATCACTGTGACATGACTGAAGATTTTAATGTAACTATAGCACCATTAAGGGATATGTCAGCCCTTGACACAACTATTTCACAAGTACTTTGGTCTCCAATTGTGTCACCGTCATGAATATCTCCACGCAGGCGGGGACGCATGCGCGCGTACGCACGCGGCCCAGACAGGCTGTCATGAGTGCGGACCACCACGGGATGGGAACCCCCTGAATAATTCATCCCCTCTTGATGGAATGAAAGTGCCGGAATGGAAATGAGGACGTGTAAATTCTGCCAAACATGGGCGCAGTTTATACGGAACAAGAGGAATAAATAAGCGGCTACAGAAAAGAGGGCAGGGAAGTGACAGTGTGAGATGGCGGACGTCGCCTCGGCGGTTTTTATTTACGCGGGGGATGTGCGTGAGGGTCTGCGAGGGGGGGCTGCCCCGTGAAGAGAGCGGCAGCGCCGAGCTGGCAGAGCTGTGCTAACGTGCGCCGCAATCCAATGCTTGCCGAGTCCACCGCGGCCATAGGCGCGCTGGCCGCATGCCCGCCAGAACCTTATTTATGGCCACTTAGTTCAAAGCGGAACGTAATGGATCATTTCCTGCCCTGTGTGCCATCGTCCGGTACGCTTCTCCTTGCGGGTGTAGCTCCGCCTGCGCGAGGGGGGCGGGACGGCGCGCGGGAGCGGAGCGCTGTGGGTCACGCTTCCACGCGCCGTTACGCGCCTATGGCATTTCACGCGCTTGGAATCGGTGCGAGTGTGGTGCCCTTGGAGGAGAGCGCTGAGCCGGGCGGGCGTGGGTTTGCGGAACGCTAAGCCGTCAGGGCAAAATTGCATCGCTAATGGTCGATACATTCAGAATAAACTAAAGTGCTCAGGAAGCAGCTGTAGCGATTTATACGAGCTGCTGCGCACCGTCGTCAACACGGGACCTTGACTGGGCGGCCGCCTGTTTCGAGGCGAGCGTCCCCCTTTTTTCCCAAGATGCCTTAATTCAGGCCTTTTTTTACACTGCTCACAGCCATCTGTCTGTGACAAGGACTGTATAGCATTTTCAGCTGTGGATTGCTTTGGGTCTCATTTAAACCAGTACTGGAATTCAAAATAGGATGTCTTAATGAAATTATTTTGTTCTCTTTGATGTCATATTTTGCCGAAGATAGCCACTGAATGTGTGCGTGTCAGTACAAATGGTCAATAGTCACATTAATTCTGGAAGTCTGTTCGTGATGAGAATTGTGGGAAATTGTAAACACTTTTAAATTTAGGCACTTCAGAGTAGTGATGTAGCTCCGAGGACGGCCGGCCCAGGTATGTCCATCCATCCTGCTGCTCCTGTGACCTCTATGCAAGATCAGAGATGGAGCTGGCTGGGGACTGGAGGCACAGATGGGAGGCAGTGATGTTGGGGGCATCGTATCTTACTGGGGGCCGGTCCTGTTGCTGTTCACATGGGGCCCTGAATTCAGCCGGCCCTGACCGAAATAACCTCAGTGGGCCCAGTTGACCATGTGACTGCGGGCCACGGCCACACATCTCTTCCCTGCTTCGAATGTTGACTATTGGCAGCTTTTCTTTCATACTGGGGCCTCGGCGATTGATGCCCGTTCAAAAACGAAAGCAGACACTTTGAGGGTTCCAGGTGTTATGCTCAACTCGTCCGCTCCTCCCGTGTGCCACGCCCCCTGGTTTCCCACGTGTGATTCCCCGATTG
>JAODJX010000020.1:24451447-24464337 GCA_026776945.1 Isichthys henryi | reverse complement strand
ACCCAGTGAGGACTCACTGTATCACATTTTACCGGGCTCTGAACTGAAAGGTGATGAGGCGGGTGGATGTAATTACCTGGCCTCAAGGAAGGATTTAATCCCACCTGGGGGCCAGATGTTAATGGATGAGGTGGGGGGGGGGCGGTTGGTAACAAGATTTATGGGTCCAAGTACAGCTGGCTTTATTCTTCTTTTCCTGTTCTGTGTTTCTGAAATCAGTCAGGAATGATTGACAGCTGCATCATCACTGCCCCTCCAGTCGTGTTACAGGGATGCCATCCTTGGGCGGGCCTTTGGGTATATCGGGTAGGCAGGGTGAGGAGAAGCTGGTGAGTGACAGGAAAGTGTGGTTCCCTGCTGAGTGGGACAGAAATGGAGGGAAGGAGGGAAAGAAGAGAGGGCAGAAGTCAAGAGGAAATAGCCAGATTGGTTCTGCTCTGGACACAGGCAGCTTTCCAAAGGGAATATTTGATTTGTTGTTTTTCACTCCGCAAACTTCTCTCTTCAAGCGCAAGAAAAGATGGAACGCCGGCTTCTGTCGCTGGCCTCCCAAGAGTAAAGCAGCCAGGCCCGTGAAGGACGGAGGTCATGACCTCTGCTGCCTCATTTAGAGAGTCTGGGCTGACTACTCGGCTGTTCATTAGAGATAATATATTCAGCGGGATTAAACTAAACCATAGTAAGGTTACATGCAAGGTCAAGCGGTATCCAGCCAGTAAATGATTGCCTTTAAGAGTCGGGTGGCACCGTTCTGGGCCGTGTCTGTTTACAGGTGAGGTTCACGATGACAGAGGGACTGATGCTGTGACCCTGGCCTTTTAATTTATCTTGTGGTGAACCAGGTGAGCCCCAGGCTGTAACCCCATGCAGCGCTGGCGTTTCGGTAGCTTTGCTTTCTCCATCTGCCAAGGGACTGGCCCTCTCGGCTGTGGTAATCACCTCGCACTTTGCCCTGTCTTTTAGTACCACAGAGTAATGATGTCTCAGCCTCCTGTCTTCAGGTGCCCTGGACAGTAACATCTCTCTTGGTCCTAACAGAAAGAGCTGAAAACTCAATCAGTGTGAGCATATGCGTGGAGATGGTGCACCACAAAGTCACGGCAGGAATTTAGCAAAGGATTCTGGGATTGCTTGTCTTTCATTTGGCTCATCAATCTGGCATTATTTTCCGCATCACGTTCTGGCTTTTCAGAACAGTTTCCTGCGGCGAGAGTCCGCCAGTTTTCCCAAGCCGACGGACGTGGACGATCAGAGCCGCTAATCGTGCGAGTGGTGTCCCTGGTGCGAGAGCATAGGTGTGGAAATCAAGCTATCTCTCAGCACCTCCATGACTGCCGTCGAGAATTGTATCAGAAGTCATGGGACCTGCCAGTTGTTCATTGGGGTGGAGGGGGGCTGGTTGGTGACAGTAAAAAAGAACCCATTGGGTGGGCAGATGAGCTATTTGGGGGGGCACTGCCCTCCCCCCAAGCCACCCCCAGCCACACCCCTGTCCAGCTCTGACAGCAGTTTAGGCTTCCTTCCATTTTGATGGCACTTGCTGGCCATATTTAGTTACAAAGCTCTCTGGAGGCGGTGTGCTTCATGGCGACAGACAGGAGTGCCCCATAGTGGCCCACAGAATGAGAGAACCTGCCTCCTCACCATCACACCACTGTGCATCCCATAGGTGTCTCATAACCGCCACGTTGCCCAGCAACAGCAGAATGCAGACAGTTGGCTTGTCTGTTCAAAACTTTATGCCTCATGTGGCAACCAGTCCGACACAGACTTTTGTAATTATTATTTTTTTGTTATGATGCACATTATGTAGTTTCCTTAATGTGAATTTGCAGGGAATTTGCACAGCACTTAATTAGCGCACTTGTGTTGCTTAAGTGTGCTGCAGAGTCGTGCGGGTAATTGCCGGCTTGTTCCATCCCTCGCGTGGCGTGGAGAGCTAGGGGGCGGGGTCTCACTGCTTTAAGTATCGCTGTCAGACGAGTGGCTCTTTCATGTCTGTGCTGCAGTAACGGCGGGAGATGTAAATAAGATGTGCTCGCCCCGGCAGATTACCCTGCGTGGGGCTTTAATGACTAATGGGGTTGGAGGAGTGTGTGCTTTCGCCCGGCAACCAATCCCCTTAGCAGCTCAACACATCTCCCTTTATCCAGCACTGGGGCCTTCGAGTTAGGCGATCCTTTTACGGCAGTGTTTACTCCCATTTTACCGTCCGGTCTCGTCCTTCAAAAATCTCATATATGATTCCTGATATTTCCTGAGGTGGAAACGCTTTGGCAAAACATCATTCTCCTAATAAGGAAAAGGAGCATATTCATACTGTAGACCCCAACAGAACTTGTAAGCGTCATACATCAGCCACTGATCCTTTGGGAATTTTTTTTTTTTTTTACTCTATTCTTAAACTCCTATCACTTCTATATCCAAAGATTCTGAGTCTTGGTGTATGACCTAAATATGTTGATTGACAGAATGCAATAAAGAATACATGTGGATTTGTTAATACTGGCAGAACGCTTTCTGCTGAGACCGTAAATCGTTTCTGAGGGGTGGGTTTACCCATTGTGGCTTTTTCATCTCGACTGTCTCTTGGGCCTCCCTGTCAGGTGACACACATTTATGACCCTGTCCTGTTTGTGTTCCTTTCCTCCTTTTTAGTGTGGGGAGGAAAAAAAAAGTTTGGAAAAGTTTTGTACAATGAGAATCGATAAAAAGAAAGGGAAAAAAAATCGCCAGATGCCTCTCGGTAATTCTGCGTTTGACCCAGATTGTACCGAGATGAGGGAAATGCTCCTTTGAAAGAGGGAGACGCTGGGGGAGAGGAGCTGATTTTTGTCTCTCTCTGGAGGCTACGGGAAGATGATGACTCCACAACAGGCAGACGGGTTTGGTCAATTGTTTTATTGCTTTAGAGCGTCTGACAGCCTGCAGGCAGAATCGTTCTGAAGCTGAGCGCTCTTAAATGATGGAGGGGGAGAAAGTGACCCCTTTTTCACAATGTGTCAGACATGTGGCGGTGCTTTTACAGACAGAGCAGCTCTGACATCAGGGGAGATCCTATGAATTTTTTTAAAGTTAGGGGCCATAATACATACACAGGGCCTGCCTTATCATTAGCCTATGATTTGTTTTGAATTGGTGAGTGACAAGGGGTGGGGTACTTCGGGGCCAATCAGCTTTCAGATGGGACCAGTGCACCTGTACAGTAGTAGCCCAGTCCCTGGCCACCCTTCTCTGGCACTGGTCGCTCCCAGTGCTTCCCTCCAGACCATGAGAGGGTGCCCGCTGGGCCGCAGACCTGCTGTCGTTGACCCTCTTTGCTCCATCCTCGGCCCCTCTGTCCTAGTAGGAGATAAGACACCATAAAGAGGTGCCCTCCCCGCCCCCACGGCGTCACCTCAGAGCCTCGATAATGGCGTTTGGACCTGGGGGCGCACTAAGAAACCCCCATGGAGGCAGCCGGCAACAGCAGTTTGCATGATTTATCGTTTTTCTTTTTGAGGGCTATGGGGTGGGGGTGGGGGGCAGTTGAATTTCAGGTTAAATTTCCCTCCTGCCCAAAATTTATTACCTATAGTTCACAGCAGTTTTACCTTTACTGCCAGCCCTCCCCCATCCCAAAAGTGTAATTATTTTATGGTTAAGTCACAGACCGGGCTGCATATCATCTGCACTGTCTTAGGGCTCCCAGATCTAATCTTTGGTTAGCCAATTATCTGAGAGAACTAGAATATAACGTCCATTTGTGTAATTAGCTTCCTCCTAAAACTAAGGCTTTTCTGCATTACTGTTAGCATCAGTGACAAACCTCTTTCTGCAGTCAACCGGTCAGTTTCACTCCAAGTTAAATGTCAGTTTTAAGTACTGCTGCCTCCACATCTAACACCTTTGCTGTAATAATAGCAAAAAAAAGTACTTTAAATATCCTATCTATCTATCTATCTATCTATCTATCTATCTATCTATCTATCTATCTGTCTATCTGTCTGTCTGTCGGTCTCCTTTCTTTCTTTCTTTCTTTCTTTCTTTCTTTCCTTCCTTCCTTCCATGTATGCTCTCCCACGCTCTCCCCTTGCAGATTGCATTTACTCATGTCTCTCAGCCATGTGTCATTTCGTGTCCATCTGAGCTGTCGTCCCTAATTGCTGCACCAGCCTGGAAGACACCAGTCCACTGATCCTCCTTCCGGTCCCTTAGGAGATTACGAAACAAATTCCTTGATTTTCCCCGGGATTAACTGAGTGCTCCACGCCCAGTTGTCTGCACAAATCCAGAGTAATCGGGTGACAGCCTCGGCAAACTTGTGTCCTCCCCCGCGGCGTAGCGCTAATGTACACCCCCTGCCAGCGTCAGATCCAGTAACCATGTCAGAGATGCTGATTTCACTGCTGCCTTTGTAGCTCTGGACGGAACTGTCTCTAACGCCTGTGCCTTACCCTCATCCTCAGTAGCTTAGCGGTAATGAGAGCTTGCCACTTAGCCTGAAAAAGGATCAATAGGGTTGTAACACTGTCATAATGAGTGCAAGCACACTGTTGACTCGAGAAAATGTACCTTTAAAAAATGGATTCATTAAAGTGCTCGGCCCTTTTTAAGAATGTAATGCACTCCGTTCCGAACAAATTACCCAGCTGTCTTGATGTTTACTGACTACGTTCGTGATGTAAGTGGCCTCTTCATAAATACTTCTTTTGCAGATGTGTCTTTGAGAGTCAGGATGTTTTATTTTAATCACTACTATTCTGGGATCGTTCGTTCTGACCACTTCGGGTTTCAGAAGTTTTCGTAGTTACTTTCAGGAGTTCAGCTGTAGAACTTTCTATTCTGTTTGGAACTCTGGGTTCTCTGGTTTCTCCCAGCAGTCCAAAAACACGCTAAGATGAATTGGAGTTACCAAATTGCACGTAAATGTGAATGGTATCTGTTTTCGATGGTTTGGCTCCCCAACCTGGGTTATTCCTTGCCTTGCACCCAGAGTTTCCGGGATAGGCTTCGGGCCCCCACAACCCTGTAAGGGACAAGTGGGTATGGAAAATGGATGGATGGAACTTTCTAGAATGTTACCTTATGGCATTGTGTTAGCCTGCATTTTTCCCGCATGCTTCTCTTCACTTTGGCACCCCGGGTGATTTTATTGCGATAATCTTTCAGTATTGCAGCCTCTGGGACTTTCTCACCTCTGTGCCAGTCACTTGCAGGAGAGGCCAGATGCCACCACCGCTGCCTGTTTAAACTGCATGCGATGCCGTGTGAGTGTAACATGTTCTGATTGCTCTTTGTGCTTCTAACCTGCTGCCTCGCCTGGGACGCCGCTGGAAAATCGCTGCCTTTGCTAGTCGCATGTAAGTATGCGCCCCTGCCTCCAAGCCTTTCTGTTGCTGATTTGCCGCATTTTCAAAAGAACCCGCAGCTTGTTCTTTTTTAAGAAAGAAAACAGGTGACGTTACATATATAAAGACTTATTTTAGCCTCATTTTTCGTGGAGTGTGTAAGTACATGTCATTTTGTTTACTGTTTTGCTGATACATGCTGCTGATTTAATAATTCGGCACACACTAGGTCACATGATGTGACCTCAGTGTGTTTTGTCCCCCTGCGATATCTGCAGTTAGTGCATGTCTCACCTCACAGTGATCTTCAATGTGCTCTGTGATACTTCCTCCTACCTTTCAGAGGAGGCCAGTAAACCATGCGGGCAGTGTTTGGGGCAGGTTGTCTCTCCTACATCCCTTCCTCACTCACCCACGGGTGTGTTGTTCTCTCCCGGGTGACAGGTGATTTCAGCCGACATGCAGGACAACCACGTTTTTCGTCTGACAGGGAGGGGGGTGGACCAGGACCCCAAGGGGGTGTTCCGAATTGACAAACTGACCGGAGAGGTCGCTGTGCTCCGGCCACTCGACAGAGAGGAGATCGCCATATATCATGTGAGTACTGTTGATGGGTTGGGGGAGAGGGGGTGAAGCAGTTGAAGCCTGGGGGCTGGTGTGCAGGTTGCAGGAAGGGCTGGTTGCCTAACTTGTGGTAGTTTGCCCCTCCCCTTCATCCCAACCCACAGAGAGGCTTTTACATGCTGTAGTGCTGGATGTTTTTTAAGCACCAAAATGGGTCAAGGAGACCTGGAACTTAATGAATGTTTCTTTTTAAGAACCTGTGTGCAGTGTGTCTGTAATCCATGTTTGCAAGATGAATGGGCAAAGATGGGACTGTAATTATTTTGACAGACGTATGGTGTTCTGTAAACAGTGTGAACGTAATGTGCGTGAGTGAAAACTATTCACTGTAAAAAAAAAAAAAAAAAAAGACGTGTACTGCTTTAACAATCAAATGGCCCGCTTAACTGTTTCAAATCAGATTTACCTAACCATACTTGTCAAATCGGGTCTGCTTATCCATCGAGTTTAACTTATAATTATATGATACAAACAATGAGAGTAAAAAAAGAATATGAATAAATACCAATAAAGAGTGCAAGAACTTTGTTGGTTTTGTGAAAGTCCTGCACGCTGCCAACACGAGTGCAAATCTAGTACATCTGTCTCCATTTCATTGATAGATTCAATCTGCTTCGGGTTAGTAGATCTACATAATGTGTAATGTGTTTTCAAAATTTATGGTGGCATGTCTGAATAAGTCATAGATTTTTATTTTGTTTAATTGTTTTGTTTTCTCATGAACAATATGAATAATGTATCTTGAGCTAAATATGTACCAGTACAGGGGGTAAAATGGGGGTAATATTTCATCATAAAACCGCAATATTTTGCATATAGATGATTGAAAATCTGGTACCAGGGGAGTGTGTGCTGTGTTATGGAGTGACGGCAGCTATCATTACACGCTAAAAACCCAGGAAGCCACAGGAAATCCTCCGAAAACAAAAGGCAGTCTGTCCGTCTTAGAAAAGCATACAAAATTGGTGAGGACTGAGGTAGAGACCTCGCAACTTTTTAAGAATCCATTTTAAGTTATGTTATTTTTTTATATCATATTTACAAAGAAAAATGGCTGTGAAATTGGTTTTAACGTTTATTCTCTTTGAATGACTCTATAGTAATAATGATAAAATATATTCTTTTGGCCTTTTTAAGTAAATTGAGTTATGAGATAAATCTGCCTCATAGTATATCTATGAATCTGTCAGCTCTTCATTGTAAATTGTCAGTGAAAAATGCGAATTATAATATGTTAGTGCTATTATTTATTTATTTTAGCTATACTAATTAGAGATAAAGCTCTGGAAGGCATATACCACCACACACACGTCCTGAGATTTCTTATAAATTTATATCACCCACAATGCATGTGTGGGTGGCATATTGCACCCACTTCCTCTTGTACGGGTTAGATTGCCCCAGATACTGTACAGACTGTGTAGAGGGTTATGGTAGATGATGTTCTAAAGCCATTTACTTCATTGGCTTTGATTATACACATCTGAAAAAAGTAGTCTATGTCGTCTTCTATGCATAATTACTATGCCTAAAGACCATGGGGAACAGACCCCAACCAGTCATTTATCCACATTAATAGATCTGTTAAAAATTGTAAATACATTTGCGTTAAATTAATACACATTGATATGACTAACCACATTTTAACACATAACTTTATTGTATAATTTTATTTATATTTATTTATTTATTTATTTTATATGTTTAAATGGCATTTTCATCTGTAGTGGTGCAGAGGTTAGCACTGTTATCTGACACCTCTGGGACTTGGGTTCGAGTCTCTGCCATGGTTCCATGTGTATGGAGTTTGCATGTTCTCCTCACGTCGTTGTGGTGTTTCCTCCAGGTACTCCAGTTTCCCCACACGGTCCAAAAACGTGCTGAGGTTAATAGGAGTTACTAAATTGCCCGTTGGTGTGTATGTATGTGTTAATGGGGGGTGAGGGTGCCCTGTGATGGGCTGGTGCCCCATCTTGGGTTGTTCCCTGCCTTGCGGCCGTATCCTCCGGGATAGGCTCCGGACCCCCCGTGAACCCTGAATAAGACAAGTGGTTTAAGAAAATGGATAGATGGATGGCATTTTCTTCTGACCTGTAGGGGGTGCATTTGTACCTCCTGGACCCCCAGTAAAATCGCCTGTGGTAAAGACAGTCAACATGATGGCATGTCCCCATCACTGATGTCTTCGTATGGAGACTCCTTGTGCTGCGGTTGCTCTAAGAGAGATGTTCCACAGCCTGATGAGCAGAAGTATCTCAATCCTAACTCTTGGGGTAAATACACGCCTTTAATCTGTCACAGCGATTTTGCATGGCTGTGGGCCAATAACGGATTAGGGGGTAACATATACTCTGCATTTGGCTACTTCCTGCGGATGGGTTGCGGTTGGCTGTAGTTTTTGGGAAGCCATGTCCCTCCACTTGTGATTGGTGGCTCTGATCACCTGAGCTCAGATTACCGTATTATTTGTTTTAAATCCCCCCCCCCCCTAGGTTTTTGCTCACCATCTAAATTAAGTGACAAAGTAGTTCTTATTTGTGGTTTAGTTTTATAAAGTCTGAGGACAGGATCTGTGATGGCTGAACCGTTCCAGGTCGATAAGATCGGTCCAGCGGCTATGTGCGTAGCGAGAGTCACTACAGGAGCTGGTATAAAATCCACATTATTAGCATGGACTCAGGTTCCAATATAACGGTTGGTTAACTCTCCCACCTGCACAGATTTTCTGCCCTGTGGTCTAATGCTGATAGGGATGGCAGGAGACCCAAAGCGGCTGAGGCTGGCTCAGTCCACTTTCATTAGTCACGCCTCCAATATGAGGCCAAGGCTTCTGGGTAAATTTTGTCTGAAAGCACTGATGCGGGATTCGTTAACTGATCTAATTATCAACACCAAACCGTGCCGGACTGTCAAACATGAACGGCGGGTAATTATATTCTTAAATAAAACACGGCTGTGGCCAACCAATGAGGACAGAGCCTCTTATCACCCCTGGTCATGAGGTCACGTGTTGTCATTCATTGCTCTGGATGGAGTCGCTCTGACCTCAACAATAGCTGTCTAGTTCGACTGGTAATAAATGGCTGGAGATGCTAGCTGATATTTCCCTTGAAGGCAATTCCTTGATTCTGTTCGAAATGAGGGTTAGGTGGTGTTTTGACGCATTTTTTTGGTGAATTTTTAGCACTGTGGATGGAAAATCTTCAAGAGCGATAGCCTGGTACCTTTCCGGAACAAAGGATCTCTCTCAAAGGAGAAAGTTAGAAACCGTGCTTAGTGCAAGGCTTAGTAGACACGTGAACCTCTTCTCTTTTAAGGCTATGCTCGCTGTCAAACTATCACTAAATCCTATTTGGCTATTGTTGCCTGTCTTTGTGTGTGTGTGTGTGTGTGTGTGTGTGCCTGTGTGCGCGTGTGCATTTGTGTGTCTGCCCGCCTGCCCTTAGTATGAGTGTGCCCATCTGTTTCCTCCTGTAACAATCCATTTGGTCTCAGAGGTCTCCACACGTCCAGTGCTGTGGTGTCGGGATAAGAGAGCCAATTTTCCCAGCTTCCCGCGGGGCAGCGTGGGGTCTTGTGGAAGCCGGGGCAGGGAGCAGACACAAACAGACCACTGCCAAGAAAGCTGGGAAGTGCAAATAATGCACATTTATATGCCTGCTAGCATCCCGTAGCTCAACAAGTAGAGTATTGTGTTAACCACGCAAATGTCGTGGACTAGATAGAGTACACATATATTATAACTCTTCCCTCTACCTTTGATGAAAGCATCACATAAATCAGTAAGTAAAAAATAAATGAATAAACCTCACACGACATTGACACAGAAAATATAGCCTTACTGTGATTTAGTTCTGAATTTTTTTTTTGTGTTTTATATGGCATCAAATCTGGGTCATACTCTGCATTTGTTTACACATGATATTTGGCATTTCTAGCGGCTGGGGAGGTTATCAGATACATAAATATCCATGGGAGGGCCCCAGGAAGCTATTGCAGTCACCATCCCTGACGACCAAACCTGTTCTGCTTAGACAACCTCATGAGTCTTATCGCCTTTTCATGTCTGCGGAATGTGTGCTCCTTATTGCAGTTAATGCATCATGTCGCATTGACAGCCATCAGCTCACGCTTTCAAAGCCGAGTCTGCGTGTGCAGTCGTGCAGCTTCAGGCTAAACATTCAAACCCGCCTTCAACGTCTGCTACATCCATGAGTGAACCAATTGAAGGTGGAGGCAAGGGGTAACCCGGAGCTGAAGGTTCCTGTCTCGGCGAAGGCTCTCACATTGTACTCCAGACAGCACTGCACATGTCCAGCGAAATACCCAGCTAACTGACCCAGTGTAATTAATATTTCACGATACCAAATATACTAGCATGATACTACCGTGTCGAAAATGCAGTTCCAGAGATTAAATTAGTATTTGTTGTTCCTGATTGTATTGCACTGTTATGGCACTGATCAACAATTATGTTCTTAGTATGTAGAGTACCAGTTCTTGACAGACCTGTATTTGCCTGTTTTGACTATGTTTTTCACTGTATAGTAAAAGGCCTTGAGGCAGTGAAGGTATTGTAGTGATTAAGGGAACTGTTCAGCATTTCACAATCAATTTTTGTATTCTTCATAACAGCCCCCTTTGCTTTTGATGACAGCATCGCAGACTCTCTGCATTCTTTCAACCAGCTTCCACATGTAGCCACCTGCAATCCCTCTCCAACAGTCCCGAAGGAGTTTCCACATAAGTTGGCTACTTCACTCTTACCCTTTGATACAACTCATCCCAAACCAGCTCTATAAGGCTAAAGTTAGGGGATTGTGGGGGCCAGGTCATTTGTCACGGCACTCTGTCTGTATTTCACACGGTAATACAGTACTTACATAACCTCGAGGTGTGCTTAGGGTTAATTACCTTGTTGAAAAACAAATGGTTTTTAGTAGGCGTGTCCAGACCTTTGATTTGTGATGTAAATAATCATGCATATTCAGCTTGGTCTCAGAGGCTGAGTTTCCACATGTAAGCTGGGTGAGTCATTGAGCTTCCGACCGTGATCCTCTTTGGAAAGGTCTCCCGTACGTGTCTGGGAAGGTCCCATGACTTTGGTCATTGTTCAAGCCTCGCTGCTTACTGGCGCGGGATGGGCTCAGAAGTGGCTGCCCTGCATGGCATTGCAAAGGATTTTTTTTTTTTGTGGGGGTCGCATGCCAAACTGTCACCCCATGTAGATGCAGCTGCTGAGTGTATGTTATCATCTAGTGCAGACACTCCCAGTGGAGCTGGGGTGGGGGGGTGGGGAGGGCCGGCATTACAGTAAATTCTGTAATTAACCCAAAATTTATTCCATCGATGTGTGGTGGGTGCGGGAGAATGATGTGAGCTATGGCTGGAATGAAAAGGACCTGTACCGGATGTGTACCTTGGACCTGGACGATCACCACTTTGGTCCGTGGACTTGGCCCACTGTTCCCACGGTAACTTACCTCCACACCAGCCTCCTCCAGATTTCCCGGCAAAGTGGTCCAGTATCCACATGTAGGTCACTTCCTCCCAGGAGGGTCTGTCCTTTCTTGTCTGTTACATAAATCTGCAGTTTTCAGCCATCTGTGGGTTTTATGACTGAATTGTCTCTGTGGTGGATCATCCACATTACTGTCAGTCTGCCTCCTGCTATATAAATCATCAGAGGATCCAACCACTTCAAGCAGCTGGACCCACACCATCAGGGTCAGCATCCTTTTTCCTTTTCTTCCTTAGTTCTAGATGGATTTAGGGCGGCGCAGTGGCACAGTGGGTAGCACTGTGGCCCCCACCACCTTCAAGGATGGGTGGCCTGTTTCCCTCCCCCACTCTATCTGTACGGGTCTATGTGTTCATCCCATGTTCGTTTATTCCAGGTTCTCTGGTTTTGTCCCTGAGTCTAAACACAAACAATGTCTCTACACTGCCCTTTGTGTGCTATTGTGTGTAATGGACTGGCGTCCCATGCAGGGTGTCCCATGGTTTGCGCACTGCGCTCCCAGAAATCATTGCAAACCCTGTGCTAGATAAGCTGATGAAGTATGGGTGGATGTATAGACGGGCCCAGTAACCTTTGTGACTAAGCCAATAAATAAATACTCCGAAGCGCTAATTACATTAAACAATTTAATAGTTTAATTATAATTGACTGGTTTTGGCAATGAGATGTTTAGTAGTATTACAAAGTCAGAATAAATCAACCCATTAGTGCTCAAGCCTGAATATAAACAATCGATATGATGCACATATTTAGATCGTAATGAGCACAATAGTCAGACAGTGACCTCGCATCATATACTTATTCAATACTGTGAGACCTGTGTGAGAAAATTCCGTTAGATGAGATAATCAGAAGCATTCCGGGACCATTCCGTTTGTGACTGTCTGCATTCCGGGACCATTCCGTTTGTGACTGTCTGCATTCCGGGACCATTCCGTTTGTGACTGTCTGCATTCCGGTCCCTGACTGTGTGGACGCAGAAGCTCTCTGGTTAAGTAAACAAAAGCAATAACATGAAATGAATAAAATAAAATATATCAAGGATGTATTATAATTTACGGACCCCTTTCGAGCATTTTCATCCCCTTTATTATAGTTTAAATCCATTCTTAAAAAGTTGGGAAATTCAGTGAGAAGCTCATTGTCATGTACATGGCAGAATTGTCAGAAAGTAAGATTCGCTTTTTTTTTTTTTAAAAAAAAAGAAAACAAGTAGATATGGTCTGTATTTGTCTATCAATATTTCATTTGGGGCATTTGTGTGTGTTGTACAGAATAGCATAAAATAACGTGACGTCATTGGCATAAGATTTATATCATTCATGTTTTATGAGGCAGATGCGTGTAAGTCTCACAGCTAAGCGAGTGGACATTGAGTAGGCTTGAATAGAATGTTTTCAGCAGCGTGTTTTGTC
>JAODJX010000020.1:24433803-24447999 GCA_026776945.1 Isichthys henryi | reverse complement strand
CCCCCACAATCCCCCCCCCCCCCCCAACCTTAGACCCCTCAGAGCTGGTTTGGGACGAGTTGGATTGAAGGACAACAACATAATGAAGCCAACTTGTGCTCAGAATTTGTGGGATCTTCTTCAGGACTGCTGGAGAATCATTCCAGGTGGCTGCATGTGGAAGCTGGTTGACAGAATGGCAAGAGTTTGCAACGTTGTTGTCAGAGCAAAGGGGTGGTGTTTTGAAGTCTACAATTTCAGAAGATTTCTTTTGGTTATTGCAATATTTAGTGTGTGTTTCCTCGAGGCAATGAAATAGCATAACTGAAACAGGGACAAATGCATTAAAAGCCGATGTATCCAGATATTTTACTGGTGCTGTATATATGGCGGCACTTCTAGTGGGAAGTTTCAGAAAGCCGTCAGTGGGTCGGCAGTGGCATCATTACGCTACGTACATGTGACCGAATGGGGCTGCAGTCGTTTAGCTTTTAACGCTTCGCCCTTAATGTTTCTCTTTTTCAGTGATGTACATGTTTAGAGAGCTATAAAAACACCCTGTAAATAACAGCGCTACCCTTTGTGTTCTTGGCTCCCTTATTCCCCTTGAGCATTTATTTCCTGATACATCCCTGTAAGATGAATGGGAAGGCGGGGTTTAATTACTAAATGAAGGCAGCAATAAAGTATAGGTGTTGCCGGGGTGGCTGAATTCATTCCTGCCAGCTGATTTCTTTTCTGGGAATGATCGACTTCGCATGGAAATGAACATCCTGGTCTTGCTCTGATGGACCACATCCTGAGTCAGGGGTCCTGCATGGAGATTGTTGTGGTATTTTAATTTTAGGAGCACTCTAATAGATTTACTTATTCATACCCAGAGAGTAGTGTCTGCAGAGCTGTATAGTGACACACATGTAGTGTCACACGCAGCTATGTTCTGCGACTCAATTACAACATGGTGCCGACAGGGTTAAACCGAAAACCCAATGAGGGCAAATGACTCGTTGACATCAAAGTTGCTGTTTAATCATCTTCTCTGCTTTTGTGGTTTCGTGATGCCTCCCGGCTGTTTATTTTTGAAAAGGACAAAGGATTTTGATCATTTCTCAGACTCGCTGGGGAAACTCTAGACAAAAGGGACAGAGAGGAATCCCAGCAAAGTCTATATTCCCTTGGCCACAAGTTGGCTTGTAAGACAGACAGGCATGTTTTTTGGGACATAATGGTGTGACCATTTCAGTTGTCTGCTCTGTTGACTTGCCAGTGATGTTTGAGATCTCAGAAAGCCCAGCTTTCTGGCCCCTGATGAATTGTTTGTCAGCTTAATGCCTTACATCCTCATACATGCAAATATTCATGTCTGCCCCATTGGTTGCATGCTCATGCACACGTGGCTGAATGAATGTGCCTTAACTCGGTCCTACGCTTGTGTTTTTCTGGAGAAAGAAAAAATGCTTTTTTACTTTCGGATTGTGCTTTGCCAGAGGCAAAGACGATTATTCTTTGTGTTAGGAGTTGTGATAATAGCTGTTTTGATGGTTGATGTGCCATGCATCTCTTCCCCCAAGATGCATTTTTAATATTGCGAGCTCAGTGGAAGATGAGCATTAGTGATCGGTCCTCACTAGTGAGACCGTTGATGTTTGTTCTGTCTCTGTTCACTCTGTTGACGCTCGGCTCTCTGCATATTAAATGTTAGAGTCCTGCAGTGCATAGAGGGCTGAGAAGGTCTCAAAGCGGCTCAGCCACATGGGACATATATAGTACATGATCAGCTCCATGCTGGCCCCCAGAATGCCAGTGACTGAAGACTGTTTTTACAGTGGCGGGCTTGTATTTTGATGTTGACAGCACCTCCTTGGCTTCTAAAGGTGCGCACTCCACTGCACTCCACAGAGGTGATTTTCTTGCCTGTTTAAAGCAGGTGCTGGGATGCTGTCCATGGTCCTGAATTCTTTGCCACTAAAAGCATTTTTTTTGTGTGTTGCTGTCCGTGGTGCTGATTTTTAGTTCTTTTAATGCAGCCCATGGGATTCTGTCTGTGATGCGGAGTGTTTAACACCATTACTCTCTACCATTCTGCGTGACACTCCTCCTCCTCATCTCGCCCTGCCAGCTGTCATCGGCATTACCTGTCTCAAATAACGTATATATTTTATATGTGCGTTTTATTATATGTGTGTTGTATGATGCCCATAGCAAAGAATACAGCTGGCAATGGGCTAATTTAATGTTAGCAATTGGTGACTTTACTGTGTGTCCACCCTTCAACCTAACCCTCACTTTACGTCAGCTGACTGTAGTGTGTTTTTCTTTGACCCTGAAGCACAAGGGAAGACAATCTGGCAACCCTTATAATTTTATCGATTAATCTCCATGGCAAATATTGACCCGTCAAGCCAAAGATTAAATAATGCAATAGGTTTTATTGCTCGGTTTAATGATGGAATTCAGTGAAATGTCTGGTTTACTATTCCATGGCTGGACAGCCGTAACTAAAATGATCTTTATGAGATAATAAGGTGAGAAATATCAATCTCAGGGAAATTGTCTGTTAAATAGCTATTACTCACTATAGGATTGTCAGTAAGGAAAAGTCACCCTTATAAAACAAATGTGTATTGTTTTCATTTACTGGATGATAAACAATACGAATATTTTATGTGTTATGGGGGAATAAATTCAGTAACAAAAATGTACTCTTTGCAGTCTTACATTTCGTGATGCTTGTTTCTGACTGATTTTGAGTAACTGAACTGGGTTTTGGGACCTTAGAGAAAAACATGTCTTAATATGAGCTTAGCTGTGTATAGATCTTAGCGTGTGCTCTGCAGATTAGAGGGCTTCTCGCTTTCTACTGAGTAATGATGAGATCCTCATTGTAAAAACGACTCCAGCTGGGACCATGTGACCCAGGACCAGCGTGGGGATGGTATGTTTATAGGAAATGGGGTTTACAGCGCTGGGGCAAGGACAGGATCAACACAACACAGATAGGCAACACAGAGAAATAAAAGCATTGTTATGGCAGGAGAGTAGTGAAAAACCCAACAGGATTTGGGACAGCTGTCAGAAATATGGTCGGGTTTACGAGGGCGGGGGCGGGGGGGGGGGAGAAAACAGAGCATAGCCCAGTTTATATGGATTTTTATGACAGTTGAAATGAATCAACATAAAAATCCCCTGTCACCTGACTCCCCCACCCAAGACAGATACACACCCCTTCTCTGTGTGAGTATGCCTGGATACTTCAGTGCAGCTAGTATTAATACTTAAAAGTTGTGTTCATTATACTCAGAAGTTACTCATATATCTGATGCTCTGTAGTGTGAGCTTTGTAGAGCCTGCATCATGCATGCAAACTGTAGTGACTGCAAACAGGTGTGACTCCTCTTATAAATCCCCCTCCCACCCGCCTGCCCGGTTTGTTTATGTCGTCCATGTTCGGTTTTTTTTTTTAATTATTCACTTCTCGTCGTCTCGCGGGCTAAATGTGTCCCGCGGCTGCTGGCCTGAGAAAAAGAAAATTGATTAGCGATTTAGCGCGCGTCCGTCCAGTCCAGTCGCGCCGCACCCAGTAATTCAGGTGGTACCCCACTCGCGCGCCGCCCGGCTCAGCCCATAATCCACTCCCTGGGCTAGTGGGAGGCTCGGCGTCGTAAATCCACGCCATCGCGGAGGAAATGGCCAGAGCGATGTTGTTAACGGCCTGGGTAGGTGTCCCATGCTGGGCACGTTTGAGGCGAGGCGCTGGGGCTACGCGGAGCCCTAAACAGCCATGTAATAACAGCTTTTGGAAAAACACCAGTACCCTTCGATTTCTTTTGTTATTCTGCATCCCAAAAGAATGTCAGCTTTCTTCCGAGGCCGAAATATATTTAGATTTATTTAAAAACCCCAGGTACCAATTCATACAAACGGGAAACGTATGACATTTCAAAGCCGTGACGGGATTTGAAAGCATTTCCAAAACCCGCATTGTGGCAGGACGTTAATTTACCGCATTTTCAGATAACCCGGTGCATTGTTTTCCTTCAGTAGATCCGCTATTTTTTATTTTCAAACGGCATACTTCACTTTTGAAGTATCAAGTCAGGTGTTAAAATATTAATCTCATTAATTTATGTGAAGGGTAAAAAGAAAAGACAAAATTGTAATCGCATAACACTAAGAACAACATTAGTAAGTTTTGACAGGAGTGATTTCAATTGATTTAATTCCATACATATTTATGTCAGCAGTCACAATTTTAAAGCAATATTAAGTCCCCATTATTTAAGAGCATTTCGCCAGGAGCTGGGAGAAGCAGCACAGAGGCAAATACCCTGGTTTTGGGTTTCACATCTTCCTTACAGCTGTCAGCAACAACAGATCTCCATTTGTGTGCAAGTACATTTATTTTCTGAGTTTGCCGTTCAGTCGGACAGTGAGCTAGCCTGCAACTCTAAAGCTACACTGGAGTGGTTTAGAGCATAAGAGAGTAAATGTCCTTGAAATGGCCAGTCAGGGTCTTGACTCGATTCCTTTTGAGAATCTGTGGGAGAAATGTGAACTGCTGTATGTAAGAAATGGCAAGCAGCATAAACTAAGTTAGACAGACTTGGTGGACACTCACCAGTAACGAGGCTGGAAACTCTCACGGATCTGGTGTGACACCCACACTTTCAGACTCTTGCGATAATGCAAGAAATCTCATGGGAAATTTGAATTATTCCATTACAAACCTAAAATCAGCTGCATCGAAAGCGTTGAGGTAGTTTGCAAACCCTACCGACTCTTATAAGGCAATAAAACCATTGCATACATGTAAATGCCTGCGCGTGTGTGCGTAGACTCATCTCGAACTGAACACCTCACTCCTGCCAGCTGACCAAAGTTGACAACACTGCAGTAACTGCAATGGTTACCAAAGATGTTGAGCCTAAATTCTGTGTTCAGGACTCTCGACAAACATTGTTATACTTTTCTCTCTTTAGGATTTGTTAATTAAAATCAACCTTGGAGTTATGGTCAGATCGAACAGTATTTCACATATAATACTGCACATAATGGGTGGTATTTCACATTTCAGATAGTATTGCACATGACACACAGTTACATATCAACAGCTGACAGTGGGGGGTGTATGGGTTGGGGAGGGAGTGTTTAGAGTGGGAGGGGAGGGGGGTTGGGGAGCGAGACCAAGCTGCCACTTAAGTGGTTCCTGTTTGCTACTTGTGTTAGTATTTTTACAACATGCAATGTCCCTTAGGTGCTTTTAAAGCACATACTATTCTCCTGACAGTATCCGTGGTATAATCCAACAATGTAAGAAATACTCTTAATTTTTGGAAGTAAACATATAATCATTGTAGGGGATAATGGCTCTGCTGGACTTGCAGTCCTTTCTGCTTGAAGGTGTTGGGTGTGTGTGGTGCATTATGGGTGACTTGTTGTCTGGCCTGCTGTCGTCCTGCCACACTTTCCCAGCAGTGCTTTCAGAGTCCTGCTGCGAGATCCATCTGTGCTACACTGGTCACTGCAGCTTGTTTTCCTCTCTTTACTTCTGTCACCACCCCCCCCCCCCCCCACTGCTCCTGCTTCTCTGCCTTACCCACATCCCTGGCCTTCCAGGAAAATCTTTAAAGCCTCACTAAGTGGATGGGCTTGAGCTTTGAAACTTTATAGTCCGGTGTGTAGATCTTCCCTCTTGTCGAGTGGAATTGCATTTATTATTGTAACCACTAGAGAACAATATGGTTTCACCCCTAAGTGGAGTAGGCATACGAAGAAACCCAAGTTATGATATTACGCTGGCACAGGGAAGCAGAGATATGAGGGATTTTGGTTCTCGGAAAGTTCGCTCTTTGGCACAAAGGCAGGACAGAAGACTAGAAGGCGGGTTATTGCATCAATAAACAGAACTTTTGTTTGCCGCTAAGTGGGTAAGGGGGCAAATCACGGTTTTTTAATCTAAATATCCTGCCTTTCTCCCTTACTTGTGTTCCAGATTCTCCACACTTTGTGACCTTTGACATGGACTGACTGGTTGTTTTTCATATGGTACCATCTTCCGAAGACAACACTGGGGTGGGTCCTTGGCTTTAGAAAGGAAGAAATCCTTATCTTTATGCAGGGCGCCAGACGGGTCGAGACACTCAAGTCTACACACTCTTCACAGATTGAAGAGCACTCATCTTTTCATTTTCTTTTGTTTCATATTTCTATTATTTTATCTATTATGCATCAAAATTAATCACTGGAATTCCGCCATCTCCAGAGTCGGTCATTTCCAGCAGAATCCTATAATGCAAAAATCGCGAACCATCATATCTTAAGTAGCAGCTCAACAGAAAACATCAATTACTAAGCGAGCGTGTGTCTGTGGGGTGGGGGGGGGGGATGTATACATGTATGTTACAAATATCCCCACAATCTGATGAAAACCTGTTATTTTGACATTGTGGGGACCATTCTTTCGGTCCACAAAAAGGAAAATTCGTATAAAAATCTGTGACCGCAATCAAAAAATTAAAAATGTCAGAAGTCTCGTATTTTGTTTGGTTACTTATGGTTAAGGTCAGGACTGGTGTGTAATCCAACCTGTTACATAACTGGCTAGTTGACTGGATATTAACAGCTAATATATGGACTGTTTTTGTAACGTGTCAAGTCAAGTGGTCTTTACTGTCATACCATACAGCTATACAGTGGCACAAAAGAGCATTTCCCCCAGGACCGACATACACTGAGTAACATATAGCAGCATATTCACAGGACTTAGGGTGCAAATCACAGGACAGTGTACAGTAAAACGAGGGGGGTGGACACAGCAGTTTATATCTATAAAATACATACACAGTGTGATGTGTATGTAAGCAAGTAATATTAACAGGGTGTAATAAATGTAGTGACTCACAATAGCATGACACATTTTCATTTTAACCTGTTTTATACGTTTAAATAACAGTTATACCTGTAGGTTTGCAGGGTTACTTGTCAGCTGTACCCAGAATACAGTAAATGCCATTTCAATTTGGATGTTTCAATGTTTCTTCTACCCTGAAGTAAAGCGATTTAAGTTATGGGGTCCGACTTGTTTCACACTAAAAGTCTTTCTTCTCGTGTATTCTAGCTTAACCACCAATGCTTATTCCAGGGGGCTTCAGTTGTGTTCAGAAATGCCAGTAAGGCTAAAAATACCTTAACACTTTTTTTTTTTTTTTAAATATATGTCGTCTAAAGAGATGCAGCGCAGTTTGAGAGAAGACAGAGAATCGATATTTAGCATGTAACAGGAAGGAGGCTCCGCTGTCCAGTTCTGTTCTGTCTAGAGGATTCGGCTTTTTTCGCAGACTGGTTAATGACATTGACATAGAAGGTGACCCTGTTCTAAAAACAAAGTGTCTCTTTTTCGATGGAGCATTAAATATCTCTGGTGTAGTTCAGGGATGAGTGAGGTGGACTGGACTGGACTGATGGGAAGGGTACAGGATGAACTAAGCCTCGGGCTTTAAGCATGGCCAGGAATGCATGTCACACGCATGTCACCTAGGCTCTCTGCATATGGCCAGTGCATAACATCTTTCTGCAGTATAGATGCCGCCGAACCTGACAATCAGACACCGATCAAACGAGGCTGCGTCTTAATCTGTGCCGAGACAGTTAATGTGTGCACTGCGTGTCATTTTCTCTCAAGAAGCCCACTTCACTCTGTGTTTTAATAAGTAATCCCCCCCCCAATTAAAATCATTGAGTCTTATTATACAAATACTAATTTTCCTAATTGAGAAAATGGAGTGGTGTGCAGAGGAAACTACTACCCTTCATTTTCATAACCAAAAACTATAATAGATTGTAGTGAAATTCCGTTTTTCTGTCTGTCTGTCTGTCTCTGTCTGTTTGTCTCTCTCTCTCTCTCTCTCTCTCTTCATCTCTGTCTAGGGACATATAAGGTCACAAATGTGAACTTTCTTTATTAACCTCCTCCAAATGTATTAATAATGTCCAGTCTCATCCCTTTAGATGTTTAGTTGTACAATGATGCAATTTCAGTGTTTTGGGCACTTTGGTGGGGGGGGGGGTGGCTGTGGTGAGAGAGACTGCATAATAATGAATTTGAATATTTTACTATGACTTACATAGTATAGCAGATGTGAAAGGTGCATTATCTGTGAAACACTGTTGGTGCTTTTCTGGTCTGTGTTCAGTCCCATGTCAGATCATGAATTATTCCGCTACTTTATTCCAGCACCTTTAAAAATAAAACGTGAACGTTTTTTTCCATTCTCTCGCATTTTTAAAATTGCTCTCTGTTTTTAGAGGGGCCTTAACAAATGAGATTTAGCAGGTCAGTAAGTGAACCTGAATTAAAACCATACTAATGTGTGAGATTTTGTACATTAATGGCTTAAGATGTCCTAAGGTTAATCATACTAATTATAATAACGATAACAATTCATCAGCCTGTTTAATTCCCAGAGCTGTGTTTACCTTTTAGATGAACGAGTCCCCACATTATAATAACTAATCAGAAGAAGGCAGCCCCTTTAAACATGCATTTTTTTAAGCATCTCCATATATGCAAGATAAAATGTTCAACTTACATAACAGGGTGTGCAATGTGTAAATTTTTTCGTGACATGTAAAAGCAGCTGAAAGAAATGCGTTAGATGTGATATCCAGAAGGGTTTAATAATACTTGGGATGCATGATAGATGTAGGTATTGTGTCTAAGATGTCTTATGGTTTGTTTTAGTTTTGCCCCCTAATTCAGTAAGCATGCAGCAGGAGTACAGGAGTCTGATGTGGAATAACAAATTAATAACAAATTAGACAGAGAGAGAGAGGGAGGGAGAACTTTTTGGAAATAAGCATAATTGTCAACCTTAATTGAATTAAGCATGCAAGTTGAGGTAAATGGATACTTGTTGATAATGTTATATGTGGTGAGAGCTGTCTGACAGTCTGGATGTCCTCTCATACCAGGATGCCCTCTCATGTCCTCTCCTGGTGTCTCTTTGCCACCACCGGAATACTCGATGTAGAACACGATGTGAAGAAGCCCACATTTCTGCACCCAGTTGACACATGGGAGTGGGGGGTAGTGAGTAGCTCTTTGTGTCTGCCTAGTGGTGAGGATGAAGGGTCATTTTATTGGGTCAAGTCAGAGAGCTGTCTGACATAATGGTTTGAGTCTGCATGGCCGGCAGTGGGGGAATAAGCTGGTGCCTGCTCAGGCTTTTGGGAGAGTGAGGAACTTCCCAGAGTTGTAAACATCCTGCAGGTATATAAACAAAAAACAAAAAAAAGAGATAAAGCAGCAGCTGGTGTGATTCTTATTTCTTCCGCTGTGAGGGGCTGAGAAATCGCAGGCATCTGGTGGGTATGGATCCGAGGCGAGGGGGCCCCGAGAGAGCGGCGACCCTTGTGAGGTGCCGTGCTTAGAAGAGGGGGGTGTTTCTGAGGGGGCATTTTTTGAAGGCTGGTTACACAACCTTCCTTGGTCTTGTATACGGATAATTGAGCTTGCTGTATGTTTGAATGAAATTCATGAAAATCTGCCTGTCTGCCTGCCTGTCTGTCTGTCTCTTGTTTATACTGGTTCTTATTTTGTAAAGGCACCTTCATTACATACTGTAGGCCTACCTTGTTTGGTACCCTGTGTTTATTATGGTAGAAATTACAGTCCATAAAATAACAGACATTCTTCTCTCTTAACATTCTTATTCTTACTTCTTAGATCTGCAGGATACTGCTGGTCCTACACAACCTGATAATTATTTTTCAGTCTACATGCTATGGCAGATACTTATCTATCTATTTATATGTGCATGCTAATATTTAGATCAGAGTGATGATTTCCAGAGAACGTAGATTTTGCTTTCCATGGAATTTCAATTTAAATCAGAATATAAATGTATCTTGATGATGCCAGAGGGTGCAGTTTTTGGAAAGTAAAAAACTAATGTCTTGTGCATGCAGTACAATTTACCTTGGATACACTTGGACGGATATAAATCATTCAGAAGGTGGAATTCCACTTTAAAGGATTGCTACCTTTGAAGATGTGCACATGTGTGTGTGTGAGTGTGTGTCTCTTAGTGGGTCAGATATACATTACAAATGTACCCACAGTGTGATAAAAACCTGTTATTTTGACATTGTGGGGGGCGCATTTTCGGTCCCCACAAGGGGAAATTCAAATTAATAAAAATCTGTGACTACAATCTATGAACTAGCAAAAAAAGTCTTGTATTTTGTTTGGTTACTTATGGTTAAGGTTAGGACTGGGTGGGGGTTAAGGGTGTCATTGTTGGGATTAGAGATTTCCCATAGAAATGAATGGAAAGTTTCCACAAAAATCTGTGTGTGTTTGCTTGCATGCCTGCATCATTATGTTTTTGTAAGTTTTTGGTGAATATCTTCCTGCAAGGATAAAAACAGAAAATCAGATGTATTACCCCCACAGGGGAAAAAGATCTTTGAGATATTTTATTGAGGTACAGTACGTAATGAAAGGTTGCAGTAACGTGAGAGTCAATGCAGAGTTGCTGATAGCCAGTGCTTGTGTGCCTGGGTGTGTTTGGTAGGAGCCCTGAGTGCTTCATCGCTTGCTAGGTGGTGGTCAGTACCTCCCCACACCCACCACCTTCCTACATATTTGGCTGCAGAAGCTCCACCCGCTTCCTTATTTCTGTCTGAGAGACCATAAATGCGAAGACTTCCATGCCGCCCCTCCAATGCCATTCACCCCTTGTACGTCCGGTGGCTTGGTAGATGGCGGACAATGATCTATCGAGTCATTAGCATCCAAACCTCTCGAGCTCCGAGCTGGGCCGTGCTGATGTTATTAAATATGGGCTTGTGTGAGAGGATTCATGAATAAAACAAAGAGGAACTGATTGGCTGACCACAGGCCCCTGCACACTGGTCATCAGGATAAGTTGTGCAGTGATTCCTTTTGGATAATGAACAGTTTCTGTGTGTTGGGCACTCCTGACGGCTCTGCGGGTCTCATGTGGAGGCCACTCGCGTGTTAGCGCCGCTCCTGAATGGAATGAGTAAGGAAGGAGTATCGGGAGGTCACTGCCTCCCTGGGCCCACTGGATGCATAAGTGGGGCCAAGCATCGGGCTGGAAAGCAGATAATCGCCCCACTCTGGTGGGTCTTCCTGGCTGTTCCTCACCAGTAGTGACGTCAGGTTCTGGGCCAGACAGGTGCATTTCCATAAACTGAGAAATGAGTGAAACTGAACATTTTGCTGTGGTCTCTTAATTTCTTCCCGAGCTGAAATGTGTGTGTGTGTGTGTGTGTGTGTGTGTGTGTGTATTTATCTGTGTGTGGGCTTGTTGCTTTTTTGAGGGTTTCCTCCCTATATTTGCCTTTCCGGTCTAACATTAGGGTATTTGTACGTTTAGTGAATGAGCACTGGGAGCCACCGCCCTGTATATTGAGGGAGAAACTCCTCCAGTTTCTCTCTCTCTGTGCACTTGTTAGCTTCCTATCCTAGATCTGTGCCATATTCGGATTTCGGTGCGATCCGGTTTCGGGCAGGATTCTGGGTTAGGGGATGATTTGGCATAAGGCGACTCCGGTCCTCCAGTGCTTTGCTCTGCACCCCAAGGACCTTAAGGTGTTTATCTCTCTGTGGTGTCAAAGGTTAAGCTGCACCATCGATCTCCAGTGTCACCTTCTTGGATCAGTGGTGGTCGATCTCATTTTTTTTTCCTTTTGTTTAGTCAAGTACCTTGTTCTGATTGTAGTTTATCAATGGACTCTGACGCCGGCCTTAGAATTATGAGTAGAAGTCCTAAGCAGTCAGTAATATCCCATAATCCCTGTCACCATCAGGGAAAAAAATCATGCTGCCTTGTCCAAATATAAAATGCTGTATACAGAATAAAGCAGGTTTTCACCTGAACTTAATGTAATGTAGGAGGACAAGTTTAGCTGTCAGAGTTAAACTTAATTTGCGTTTTTCTTAATGAACGTTTCCAAGTCAATGACTCTGCATGTACCATGTATAAGCAGCGAAAAGCAGATTCATGCTTTTGGTTTTCTCCCGCGCGGAAGTCTGCTTGTGTGACATTTAACAGTATGTGTCGTTTCTCTCTGCATCGAGGCCAGGCCTGGCACGATTTTGCCGTGTCACTGTCATCATTGACATTCAGAAAAGCTGCGTCTGACCGTCTCTTTCAGGACCACTAATGGTTCCACCCACATGCAGTGTTAACTTTCTCACGCCGGTGAGATTGGCTGTACAGTATGAGGAATGTAATGACTCCGGTCTTTTTATATACAGGAATGCTAAAGGGAGGACAGGTTTATTAAGAATTTGCTAGACCGCTAAGTGGCTGCAGTCTGTACTTTCGGTCATACAGAAGTATTAATCGGGGGCAGTGCTTCCCAGCAGGACTTGAACTGGACTGTCGTTTGAAAGCCGACCACCCTCTTCTTGTGTCCTTTCCTGCCGCAGCTGGAAGTGTCCACCACAGACTTGAGTGGAAAGGTAGTGGAAGGCCCCGTCGCCTTGGAAGTGTCTGTGATCGACCAGAACGACAACAGGCCCATCTTCCAGGAGGCCCGATACGCCGGGGAGGTTCTGGAGGGATCCCCGACAGGTAGGGGGTGCTGTTCTATTTTTTCATTTGTCTGTTCAGGCTATGAGAGCGGCTAGAGATGATCTGGTAGACTGTAAGGCTCAAATGAGTGTGATGTCCGTTAAGGATTACCACCCGTGACTCGAATTCCTGGTAATTTCAATTGAAGAACCTTATTTTTGGACCCTTGGGCTTATAGCTTCTTAACTTGTTTATTGCGCAGCCGATCCTGCCAAAAGACAGTTCATATATATCCAGGGGTCAAACGGTATTATGTTCAAAGCTGCCGATCCAGAGAAAGTTATCCTGATCGCGATTTCATGCTGCAGCATTCATCTAAAGATTGTAATTCATGCAATCGTGCTAAATTACGGAGTAGCCCACTTCACAGCACATTCGGAAGGGACTGTCTGCGTGTCACCGATGTCATCCCGGCTTGATTTCCCCTCTTCTCGGAGATGTTGTTTCTGTTGCTCAGTAAATCAGGTCACAAAGTAAAACCCCTTAAAGAGTCAATAAAATCCTGTCTCTTTTTTTTTCCACTTTCGTGAGCCTCCGAAATGAGAAAGTCACTGAGACGTGAGATTGTCGGCCCACCAGCCCCCGGAGTAGCGGGCCCGCAATGGCTTTTGGGTTGCCGCCTTCTCTCCCACAGGACTCGCGGGCTGGTGGAGCATTCCCTCAAACGGGCTCCTCCTCAATCCCCCTCACCCCCACCCCCCACCCAGTTCTCTCAAAGCCAGTGGCAGCAGGGCATTTAAAAGAATTAGAACCTCATTTCCCCCCGGAGCGGCCTACCATAAAGCGAGGGGCGCCATACAAATCACAGGCTTAATGAGTCACCGGAGATGCTATCGTGACTGGCTTCAGGGGGGGACGACTTCTGCTGCTGCTGTTAACCAATAAACAAATACATTCCATCCTGCCAATGGAAAAAGAAAAACAGAGAAACGAGGAGAGTAATTGGTCAGTTAATGGCGTATAGGATTCACCGATGACTTGCGATCAGATCGATGGAGTTTTCCCTGCGAGACGATAACGACGTAGCACCTTGTAGGAGGAGCCACCCATGTAGCCTAGCTCAGTTTAGCGCTGCTGGTTTATCTAATTGCGTGGCGGTGAAATCGGATTTTTCTGAAGACCATAATAAAGTTATTGGGGGAGGGGGAGGATGGAGGGCTCATCTTCCCAGTATACCAAGGAAATCTGGAAGAATATGAATACCCTCTTGGCAGACGGTTATTGTATTTTTGAAGGTTATAGAATAAAATAAAGATGTATTAAATATATTTCTGATGTGAATAGGCTGAGAAATTGATGTGCATGAGCAATTTAAGGTACGCGGGTCAAAGCCGAGGGCAGCGGTGGGTGGGGACTCGGCCCTGTGGGCACCTGAGCCGACGTATCTCTGCAGGTGTCAGCGGAGGCCTGGTTTATGTTTCAAAGAGGAACACGCTGGGGATTTATCACGTGAAACTGTAGTGATGGATTGATTTGACCAGTCACGCTGCAGGGATAGTGGGAGTAAACAAACACGTGGGGGGGGGGGCGGCGGGGCGGGGGGGGGGGGGGGGGGGCGCGGGGGGGGGGGGGGGGGGGGGGGGGGGGGGGGGGGGGGGGGGGGGGGGGGGGG
>JAODJX010000020.1:24413852-24431456 GCA_026776945.1 Isichthys henryi | reverse complement strand
GTGAGTGTATGTGTTTGTAAATGAGAGCTCACTTGGACATCCCCAGAAGGACAAACGGCTCTGTGTGATGTGAGTGTATGTGTTTGTAAATGAGAGCTCACTTGGACATCCCCAGAAGGACAAACGGCTCTGTGTGATGTGAGTGTTCATGGCTCCATGAAGGACCCAGCGTCATTTTCTTAGGGAGCTCTGCTCTGTGTTCGTATCGACCCGGCCAACTCTCGCCACGTGCGTCTCGGGTGCCTGGGGAATTGTTTTGTGAGAGTGCAATACCCAGTATCAGCCCAGTACTGTAGACAAGGGGTTCCCAACTTTTGATGTTGACAGACCGGTCTATATAGTACAGAAATTGCATGGATTGAACTGGAGCTGGGTGGGGGTGCTGGCAGATCAATTTTATAGGTGTGACTATGTCTTCTTTGTCAGACGTGAACAGAACGGACAAATGTGAGGGGTTGTAAAAATGTAAAAATATATTGTTTATTTTTGGAAGCTAGCCAACCCCTCCACAAAACCGCCAGTGTTCTACGTCCCACTAGAATACTGTACCCTCTTTTTGGCTCTCCTCCTCTCCTCTTAAGGCTGAGCGTGCCATGTGGTTGTCCAGGGTGAGCAGTATAGGAACCGCAAATGATGGGTGGTTGTCCAGTCGATATTCCCTCTTGCTTACTTGCCCCACCCCGGAGGGGATGGTTGTAGGAGCTCTCTGAGAGAAATTCATGGCCGTGTCGCATTTCTGTGCCAGCTGATGAGTGGGGTTGCCAGTGTAACATTCCCCAGGTAAACATATTTCCTCATCTTCAGTTCTCCCGTCTTACCCTCCTCGCCCTGCTAATTCTCTACTCTTTCTCTATTCTTTCACCCACTATCTGTCAGAGTCTTCTGCTAATGAAGGCTTTCTGTTGCCTGTTATTTTGACCCCCCGGGTCTGCTCCTAATGGTAGGTGTTAGCCACTCATCAGCTGCCGTATGCATGTCTGCCGCCGGACGCCCGTAACGGTAGCCGATTGTTGTCTCAGACCAGGATTGCATGCATGTAAATGATCCCTGCGGCAGTAGCCATTTGCTAGCTGTAAGAACAGATCCTGGTAACCTGTAATAGCAGGTGTTTATTACCTGTGGTTCAGCTGGGCACATTTCTACTGCCAGAAAGCAGAGAGCGAAACATCAGGCCAGTTATCAGTGAAACCTGGCTTACAGTCATCACTTTTCTTGCTCTTGACGCCAAAGCTTGCTGGCTAAGGGCTCTAACAAGGAAGCAGGATTCCATGTTAGTCTCCATTAGGGAGCAAGTGCTGCTCAGCTGTTCGGATAACACAGGATCATTTTTCTCTCCATCATTTTCCATCCTACAGTGCAGTGCTCTTTACAGCTGTACATAACCAGTCTGTATGATGTTCTGAGTGTAAAAGCAAGGAGTTGGTGTCCATTCTACCTCACATCTGTCTTCCGAGCTCACATCACGTTTTGTTTACCTACCTACACAGGAAGGAAAACCAGCTTCAGCTTCAACTGATGTTGAAGGAGGGTAAATCAGACTTAATATTTCATAAGTAAGCCATTTTTTTTTTTTTTTTTTTACCGTCTTCAAATAAAATGTGAAGTGCTAACAGACCTCATTAGAACCTGAGGTACCATGAGATGCTTTCTTGGGGTGTTAACTGTCAGAGATAGACACAAGGAAAGACAGGGACACACGGATCCTCATGTCTTCTGCAAATAGAACAAATTAAGGACTCGGAAAAATGTCAGATAGCCGACTTCAATTCCCATGGAAGGTACCGGGGGAGGTGTGATTTATTTATGATTCTTCCTTATTTTCGCAGACATTGTTACCGAGAACAGGATCACAGCACCTCAGAACAAATCAATATGTACATGGGCGATGGTAGGGGAGAAGGTAGAGAGTCGATTGGGGGACAGCCATTCGCAAGTTGGGGTGAGCAGCAGTGGAATTTATAGAGCTAGTGTTGCAGGACGGAAGCAGCAGATCTGACAAACTGCCTCATTCATGCCTGTGTTTCACCTGCATCTGGGGGACTGGCATTTCCAGGGCCTTGCGGCATAGGCCTGGGACCCCGGGACCCTGGACGGAGACTGAGGTGTTGCTATAGTTCTGTGAGGCTACGTATTCGGCATGCAAAGATCGTATCGCATCCCAGGAGCAATCCCACTGTGCTATCCTTCAGAAGTCCTGGTAGTAAACATAATGTAAATGTCTTCATTGAAATATCCAGCTGTAACACTTGTAAGTGTTTTAGAAAAACCATTAGCTGTGATAAGTAAAAATGTCTTGGTACTGCCCCTTGCCTGTGTACAATTCGACTTGCAGATAATGAAACCTCCCTTTGCCAGAAATGTAGAGGAGAATTAAATTGTTGAAGGATACCCCAGCAGCATGTTGATTACTGTACCTGCGACACACTGACTAGTGTCCTCAGGCCATCTGTGCCACCACCTAAATCCAGAAGGAAAGGAAGATCCTCGAGGGAATGCCAGGTGCAAGCGTGTGTGTGTGTGTGTGTGTGTCTGCGTGCACACGTGTGTGTGTGTATGTATCTTGGGGCTTGCTTTTGTACAGGCATTGACAGACCTTCAGCTATTTTTTTTTAATAAATGTGGTATCTTTTTTTTCTCACAGGTTTCAATCTCTTTTTGACATTACAGATCACTAATTAAAATTGCATTCATTGGAAAGTCACCATAAATATCCTTTCTGCACGTTCGCTTTGTGGACATTGTTGGCTTAAGAAAGAGAGAAGTGAGACTCGCTGGGGGTGATGCAGACAGCTAACAGCTGCTTTGCGTGTCGCCGATGGAATGTGCGAGTCAGAATCTGCCACATCCGTCGCTATGCTGATTCTCCGCTCCGTGCGCCTGGTCAGGGCTAAGAGGCCAAACCTTCTGTTTGCTCTCCCTAAGTTGTGTGGCTGCTATGGGCATTTTCTCAGCCCCACCCGAGCTGGTCACATGTTTCGCTGGGTTCTTCTCTGCAGAATACAGTGCTGGGAGATGGGAGCTGGGAGGCACAAGAAATACAATTAATACCCTCACTGGTTCCGGCAAACTTACCGTTATTATCTTCAGGGAGCCTGAGATATTTTAAGGGACCTTGTGAAATTTTGATTCAGTGCATCACTTTGGTGATTTTTTTAAAATTACTTTTTCATGTTCTGTCCAGTTATCAGTAAGAGTACTTTATAAAATTTTAAATCTCTGATGTTAATTACAATTTGCTATTATGGTACTGTCTTGTTTATTTCCTAACAACTTTTGGGTATTCTTTTCTATTCCTAAATAAACACACAAAAAATTGGACTGACGACTTGTGCTATTATACCGAGCGTCTTCCCAAGAAATGCAACCCAAGCACGATTGCCATGGTTGACTGATAGCTTATATGTCGCAATTCTTCAGCTGTCTGAGTCCCTCTTGAAGCGTACACACAAATGCAACAAAACGCTTCTGGTTGTAATGACATGTTTTGATGTGGAGCGCAAACATGGATGGCAGCCTGGAATTCCTTTTGTCTTACTGTAAACGGTGAATCGATCTGGAAATCGATCGAAAGGATCTCATTAAAACTTGCTTCTGACACCCCTGGAGCTGAAAGTCCCCTGAAAGCAGTTTCCCCCCATCCCTGTTTACTTATCTGCCATCTTAGCATGTAACTCGATTTGCGTTTTAGCCTCCTTTCCATTTTATTATTTTTAATGCAACGCCCCTCGTCCTCCCACCTGTGTCGTACTCTGCAGCAGATGTGGTGGCGAGCCAGGAGGTGTGAGATCAGGTGCTGGAGGGGTGGGGGGAGTCCTGAAAATCAATAGCCAATCGGCAGAGAGACGTGATGTGGCTCCGTCAGGCAGCCCGGTGGATTGATCAGGAGGAAAAAGTGATTAGGCCTGGGTGACATTAATGCTGGCAGGTAATTTGTACCATAATGCCCACATGTCTGTTCCCTCAGAATTTCCCCAAATTGCCTTATTAGGCTGCGTGAGGCTGATTCGTTTTAGTCCGGGGCTGTGCTCCCACAGAACCTTGTTATTTGGCTTTCGGCTTGGTGACTTTAAGGCTCAGCGGCCTTCCCAGAGTTAATGGTAAAGGAGGGTAGCTCTGATTGTGCTTCCTCTGGATTGCTTTGACAGCCTCCATCTCATAAATATTTTCCCTTTAAATTCAAGCAGCACACGCAGGAAGTATGACAGTGAACGATGTAAGAGGTTTAAGGACGTGCGTTTGCCACATTTTCTGCTTGAATAAGCGGTTCGTGGGAGACGTTTGGCCTGTGCCATTACGAAGGCCCCATGGGTGTTTAATTGAAGTGCTTATGAAAGCATTTGCCTTGCCAGTAACTAATAAATGACCTCTTTGAGTCAAATTTGTGTGACCTCAGCCCCCACCCCCGCACCCCAGCAAAGTCTTGGTTCTGAGTTTCTTTGCATGTGAGGCATAGCTTTCAGACGCCACGACATTAACGCAGTGAATCCTGAGCATCAAGAGATTGGTCCAATGATGACGAGGAAAAGAGTGACACTTTGAACTAGCAGGGCTTCTAGGCGACTGTTTTTGTCACCTGGTTTTCTTTCAGCCTGCAGCGTAAAAGCTGGGTCCTCGAGCAGGTGAGGTTTCAAACATTTAATCATTCTCTCGTCGCCCATTTATTTGGCTGCTCTGTTGTTGTTTGTTGGTAAACGACAAGGAAAATTCTGTTTTTCAAGCATGTATTAGTAGCTAAACCCTACGCGGCACTGTCTGCTGCTGATAAGGGCTGCCATTTAAACTGAAATGCTTCTTGCAATTTATATAAAAAAATGTGGGAAAGAGGAGAGGAATAAAAACCGTTTCCTGGGACATAACAGAAGATCTCGGAACTTCAGCCCCTCAGCGGAGTAAGTAGGCTATTTCATTTCACTCTGAAGTGCTTGGATTAACTCTGTTGCCGAGCCTCATAAAGGACTCTGTTTACGTGGCTGAAGGCATTTGTGTGCGTGGTTTCCATGGCGGCCGCAGTCCAGGCGAAATGCTGGACTTGTGACATTTAACTGTCCAGATTAAATAAATGAAGGAACCGCAACTCCATTTTTCATGCTTAAAAACACAATGATTACATCCACCCAGTCTGTAAACTGCTTATCCAGTTCAGGGTCACGGTGAGCCAGGAAGTCATCCCAAATGCACAGGGCATAAGGCAGAGGAATGGCAGTCCACCACAAGGCTTGTGTACTCGAATGCAATGGACTGCATCCACTACAACAGCCTTAGATTTGTACATTTTGCCTCTATCTTGCAGATGTATCGTATTATTATTTTTATTATTATTATTAGTATTACTACTTCTCAAATGTGGTAAATATGTCACTGTGCTCCATCACCCCTTCGTTCTGTCGCCACCAGTGCATTACTGTTATTTAAAAAAACGATTATCACTTTGCTTAGCAATCGCATTCATCCAAAGCCACTCACAGTCTTACTTGTTTACACAGCTGGGTGTTTCATTGGAATGATTGAGGCTCTTAATAGCATACTTGTTTTTTACTAATTTAACCTCTCCTCTGCCACTTTTGTTTGCAGTCTCTGTTGTTTTTATTTTCCGTGCATTTATGTCAAACTCAGTGTATTTATTCCCGAACTCCTCGTTAGTGAATGACATTATGCAGGTAGATGGTGGCGATGGTGTCTAGGGAGATGTATCATAAACTTTTCATGAATAAAAAATAGCATTTTGGTTTAAATTAGGCATGGTGTAATGTGGTTTCACGGGGCATACACAGTGAGTCGCGGACTGTGCGCACTCTGTTGCTAACTGTGCACGTGCCCCGTTGTGTTACAAAAGATACTTTTGAGAGGTTCCCCAGAATTGATTCAGTATTTTTCATTACTGAGGCAGATTTCTTCTGTAAGTTTTAAAATATCTGAATAATGGAATCAGTGAAATAAGGTCTAGAATATGATCTGTCTCTTGTGGGCTGTTGTCACTGTCCTTCGGAAATGGCTCTGGAATGTGACCTCCGATTCCAGCATGTTGGTCACTGAAGATGACTGAATCACGATCCTTGTTTGCTCAGCGGGATCTATATTGCTATAAATAATGGTCTATCTCTCTCCTGTGTATACAAGTGTCGATAAATCTAGTATCTGCACCATGCAGAACAAAATGGCACTTCAAAAGATGGTTTGTTTAATGGTTTGGCTGGTTCAAACAAAAAAAAGCAGTTATTTGAGGAAATAATATGTTGAGATCAGATATCAGAATTACTTTTGATGTTACCAGAGTGTAAAATAAATTAAAAAAAAAAATAAACCTCACTCCAAGGATTGAAGTACTCAGGTAAGACCCAGACACAGGAGAAGTTATACTGCATCAAAGGGAGTACCGGACCCATTAATGCCTGACGTCTTGGGCTCAAAGGAGCTTTGTTTTGGTGTGAAATCAAAGAGCCTTGTTCCGCAAATCGCTATCGGGACTCCTGTCTGTTTCATGTGCTTTTTACCTCCGCGATCCCCAGACGGGCCTCATTAGCTGCCAGTTTTGCTCCCCTGCTCTGCTAAGATAGACACTCAATGGCCTGATCTATTCTGTACGGCACTTATTCTGCCACGAGTCTTCGGTGGGGGTTATTACCCGTCTGCATTCTTGACATCATCATTGCTTTTGTCATCGTCATCATCCTGGTTATGGATTAAAATGTTGATTTCTTTTGCACAGAGAGGGATAAGGGAGGGGGAAGGGATTCCAATGAGTCTGTGTTCTTGGCTTGTTGTATCCTTCCTTAGAGGGAACAGAATTACAAGTTATGGTGAGGACTGGGGAATCCACACACACACACAGAGAACTTACTGTCATGTGACCCACGACGAAATGTCTTTAGAGGAGCTTTGACAGCAGCAGGTGATGTGTTATGAATTTGCAGATGCATGCTTAGGAATCAGAATGAGGTTTTTTACTTATGTAGGTTCACACAAGCATGGAATTTAGCTTTGACATGATGACATATAGCAAGCACAATACAAATAGGGCCGCAGTGATTAGAGGGTGTCTGCTGTCAGTTGTCTGGGAGAGCTAGCGCTTGGGAAAAGAAGCCTCTCTGTCATCCCAAAAGGCAGCTGCTGTGGTCAAGGTGTGAAGGATCGGTAACAATCCTGCTCGCTCGTTTTTTGAATTGAAAGTGGAAAATATCATGGATGGAGGGCAGGTCATGCATAGTTGATCTTCTCTGAAAACTTGAGAATGTCTGGCCTTGTCCCATGTTGTAGTGGACCTAAAACTGAACATTCAGCAATAATGTGTAGACGCCCTCAATGATGTCCATGTAAAACTGTACATTATTTCCTCTGGAAGGTTGAACTTTTTCATCTGCACAGTATGCATATGCTGTGCTTTCTTGATGATTTCTTCAATGTTGCGTTTAACTGTTGAGCTGCACAGTCTTCTCCACAGTTTTCAGAACAATACGCTCCAGATTGTTGTAACTGCACGGAGATACTAGCCCTGATACGGCCTTCTGGGAGAGCCTTTCTCTGAAGGAACTCTTCAGTTGTTATATTGATTACAGAGCTAAAGTCTACAAACATGTAGACTCCAGAGTGGTCTGGGTTCTATAGGTTGTACTGAAGACCTATGTTGACTGCATTGTCTGCAGATCTGTTAGTCCGGTATGCAAATTGAACTGGGTCCAGCAGGGGTCTGAGATTATTTTTAATTAGTCAACTGCAGGTTTTCATGACCGTAGTGGCCAGGGCAGCAGATCTGTAGTCATTTGGACCTATGATCTAGTGCTTTTTAGGGGCTGGGAAAACTGTAGTGTCTGTAAAGCAGGCTGACACAGTGCGGAGGTCCAGAGATTAATTATAAATGTCTGTCAACTCTGGTGCCCGTTTATTCGCATATTGTTTCAGGCAGCAGAGACAGGATCTGGGCCCAGGGGGGTTCTGGTTTTTTTTGTCTCCTAAACAATCTGTTGACATCTTGTTTGTTGACCTTTAGTGCCTGTTAGGGTCGGGGACCAGACTTTTTTTTTTCCCCATGGATACAGATTCTAGGTTTTTCTGGGAGATCCCCAGACATTCCAAAGACAGCTGGGAGATATAATCTCACCAGCATGTCCTGGATTTTCCCCGAAGTCTCCACCTAGTTGCATGTGCCGGGAACAGCTCCCTGGGTACCTGGCCAGCTGGTATCCTTATGAGATGCCCAAAACACTTCAGCTGATTTTTCTCAGTCTGAAGGAGAGGCGGCTCCATTTCATGGTCTCTCCAGAGCTATGAACTTCTCACCCTTTCACAGAGAGCAAGCCTGGAAACCCTGCAGAGGAGCCTCATTTCTGCCGCTTGTACTTGTGACCTTGTTCCTTTGGTTATTACCTGCAACTCATTATTCTAAATGGGAAATAAGAAGCAGATTTACTGGTAAATCACAAATCTTGTCGGGGAATTTTACTCTTGCTTCATCACCATGGACCTCCTCATTCCCCATAAAGCCAGTCGCTGAAGCAGTCCTCCTGTCAGTCTCAGGTTCCCTCTTACTACCACTTCAAAAAAAGGTCCCAAGCTATTTAAGCTCCTTCACTAAGGTTAGACCCTTGCTTTACCTGTAAAGAGCAATCCACTGTTTTTTGAGGGGGTACCATGGCCTCACATTTAGAGGTACTGATTCTCATCCACATTGCTTCACACTTGGCATTAAATCACTTAAGTGCCAGTTGGAGGTCTTGGTCAGATGAGGCCAAAAGCACAACATAATCTACAAATAGCAGGGATGTCACCTCTAACCCTCCACTTTGGGTTCCCTTCCAGCTATGACTGTGCCTTAATATCCTGAAATTCACAGGAGTAGAGGCACAATGCACCCTTGCCAGAGGCCAGCACTCACTCTAAACAGCTTGGATTTTGTGCCAAGCACGTGGGCACAACTCTAGTTACATTCATCCAGGGACTGAAAAGCTCACAGTAGTGACCTCTGGTACCCCGTATGTCAGGGCATGTGCTCATAAGTGCATGCAAATTGTGTTGGAATATTCCTTTGAACCTTCATACATGCAATGGATAAGAGTTAGTCTATTGTACCATGGCCAAGTCAGAAAATGCATAGGTCCTTAGTCCGACCATTGGTATCTTCTCCTGTACCCTAGTATAGACCTTTTCAGGAAGGGTGAGAAATGTGATCTCCTCACAGTTGGAACACACCGTCTGGTCCCCTTTAAAGAAAAAAATAGGGACAGTCCAGGGATACTTTACCCACCATCCATGCTTAGCTGAAGAGGCTTGTCAACCACGTCACCACAACAGCATCCAGTGTTGTCAATATCTCTGGACTGAATTCTTCTACCCCCACACCCTTTCCACTATGGAGTCTTCTCGCTCAGCATGTGGGAAACAAGTAGCAAGTTGAATTCATCTTAAACATAACCTTTGGCTAGATGTACCCAGAAATCCCTGACTGCTACTCTGGGTCACCCTGGTCCTTCCTGGCTTCCTCTCTAGACCTTGACTCAGTTGATACCTCTGCCCTCTCTTCATCCAAGTGTCCAAAGCACATGGTTTTGATCCAGGTGGCGCAACTCCAACGTTGATCATTGACTTTTAGCCTAGGTTTCTCTGGTACTATGTACACTTATGAGCATCCTTGTGCACGAATATGGTGTTTTCTCATATTGGGGTTTTCCAGTAGGATCACAGAGTCCGTAGGTCATACCCTTCCAAGCACCATAGCCAGTTTCTCGAAGAAGGTTGGGTATACTGAAATGCTGTTTTATGAATACTCACAGACAATGATAGAAGCAGATTTGCTTCTTCCTTTGGCTTTATTATAACACCATCAAGGTTTGGTTCTCATTGCGTATATGTCATATATGGTCCAGTGGTGATCTTCATACTGATGTACCTGAAGGAACGCAGCCATATTTCAGTCCCTTTTTTTTAAGAACAGCATGGGTTGACTTTCAATTAGAATGTGAAGATAAGGATGTTATGGGGGGGGGGGGGGGGCATGATGGTGGAATAAATGACCCACATAACGGCTCTAATAAACTAAGGTCTTATTGACAAAAGAGAACATGAAGGGGGAAACTGAAAACAAAGGGACCATGAGGGGGCAAAACTAAACTAAGACAGGAGCGACACCAGGAACAACAATGCCAAGGGTGGGAAGGAACACAGGGAACTACAATAACTAACGAGGGGTAACTGCAACTAAGAATCACACAGGAAGCAGCCACAACGAACCAGCAAGGAACAGAACAAGGACAGGCACTTAAATACACTGTTAACAAGACGCGATGCAGGACAGGTGAGAACCATAATCAAATCAACCAATCATTAAGTGCACAGGGCAACAAGGAAGAGGTGGGGTGATTTACAATTAATAGACACTGCAGACTATGAATCAGAAACAAAAACCGAGGGATGTCAACACTAGGAGAAATCAAGGAACACAAGTAAAACAGAATATAGTTAAGGCACGGGCAGGGTAACCATAAACAAAACATAAATTAACCATACAGGCACCAAGAGAGAAAATAAAACCAGAATATATCACAGGTGAGGCAGGCCCCAGGCCAGGAGGGATATCAGCCTCTGAGCCACACACTCAATCCATTGAACTACATAGTGACCTAGAGAGCAGGGAAAAACTCTAGGGAATCACCAAATGGGATGGTCAGTGGGATCTGCTGGCAAAATAGGGAAAAGACACATAGGACAGGGCCACGTGGATGCCGATTCTAACAAAGTGAGAGAAGCTAAAAATCTCAGGACGGAGCAGACTGGGGTCCACTGAAGGCTCCCGTCACTGGTGATCACTTTGCTTTTTCATTTGAAACTGACCAGACTTGTTTAAAGAAGCTGAAATATTAATAGCGTGAAAAATTGAGCTTGGCGTGCTCCATCTTCGGGGTGCAGTCCGAGTCATGTTCTGCCTTATTGGGGACACAGAGACGGGCTCGAGAACAGCTAGATGGGACCTGTTCGAGTGTGACTCCGTGCATGGTCCCCATGATGGTGTATCGATCTCTGTGTAGCTCGCGACACGCACTGACGTGACATATCGACGCCGGACGGAGAAGCTCATCTAACAAATGCAGGAAAAACGGTGCTCACTATACGATGGTGAACTGCCTGCTTTTTGCTGGAAACAGTATAGTGAGCTAGTTTAGCGTAATAACCGCCAATCTGTTCCTTCTCCTCCAACTGAAACTAAATGATGGCACACCGGACCTACCTTTTAATGACAACCTGACAGCCAACTGAATGAAAGGCTGCTTCAAACCCTGTTTTAGAGGTCTCTCCCAGTCACACACGTGGAAAGGCCTCATTTATTTGCTCTACTTACAGTATAAAAGCTTTCTCGGTTTTCAGTGATACTTTTAGCTTTTTAGAGACAAATTTGTTGATGATTTCTTTAAACTTTAAAACTTAGTCAAAAGTTATAAGAGGAATTGAGTTTGGTGTAAGGCTGAGTTGAGGGTGTAGGCTGACAGGTACAAAAGGTGATAGTTATCCTGGGAGGGGTGAAGGAAGTTGTCTTGTGAGATGGTGTGTGACTCTGTGTCAACAGTATGAATGCCATGCTAGGCAGAATAGCCATATCTCTCTTGGACCCTAGAGCAAGGCCCCACCGTCCGTCCCCCCCCCCCAACTGGATAAATGACTGACATCGTACAGACCCCAAGCTTCACTGTCCCCTCTGTATGTGTGTATTCCGTAAAATAGATGCAATATGCAAGAACACACAGCGATATACCTGTTCAAATAGCTAAGAGCTCTACTTCATTTCGAGTTAACAGTGGGTGTTTGTGTTAAATTGCTCTTCAGAATGCATGCACCCTGCACCAGTAATCAAAAGACCCAGAAATGAACTTTCGTAAGCTTTAACTATTAGAAATGTAAGGACACTAGAAAGTGGGAATGTGTATAAGATATTGTACTGCATAATAAATGATACATTTACATTTTGTTAGAGTTCGCATTTCTCCAGACTGACTCTGGGTCAGTGCAAGGCAACAGTAAAGAACACATCCAGGGTGAGGCAGTCTGGTCTGGTGAAGTACTGCTGCCTGTGTGAGGTACTCTGATAATCACAGCTGTGTGAGGTACTCTGATAATCACAGCTGTGTGAGAAACAGCACAGGCGACTCATTTATGGTGCAATATATCATCCGATAGGACTATAAATAACCTCATTATATGGCTGAAAAATAAAGGCTAAAGTTACCTATACTTGCATAATAATGTTGATACTTTTAGAAATACCTTCTATCGCAACCATTTAGCATCATTGTCATTACCAGAGAAATATGAAATTAATTCACTCAGTCCCCTGACCTTCACTGACATATATGATACAATATAGCATGTTCTATTCTTCGGAGAGCATGCATGTCAGAACATATTTGAGTTATTTTAATCACCTAAATAACATGTAATACTTAAATGCATTCACTTTATTCCACAAGACATTTAAATTCCGCAGTATATTTCACTAAGGGGCCCAAGGTGCAGATAGGGTACGTTCTGTCAAAGTTTAAGGAATACAGGCATGATTTCTCTGACGTGCCTTTCAGTAAATCACAGAGTCAACATGAACCTTCAGTCATTTATATCGAAAATCCCTGGATTGTTTGTGTCCCAAGAGAAGGAAGTAAATTCCAGGCTGTGAAGAGGCTTGAAAACACTAATTTATTTTGTAGACTTTTTTATTTTTAATTTTGGAGTAGTGTTGCGCGAAAAAGTCAAAGAGGCAGAAGGCTTTTTTATAAGTAATGAAAGAATAGTCATGTTTTTGACAGCTGAATATCTGGGCGACAAACAACGTTTCTGACAGTAGCTTAAGGTATAAATTCTTTCCTTTGGGGTAACAGAGTTTATATACAAAAAAAGTACAATATAAATCCAAGTGTGAAATGGAGAGGCAGCCTTGCTTCTTCACTGACTCCTTATCTTTCCTCTGCTTTCTCAAGTGGGTCATCAGATCGACCCCCTCCCCAGTATCAGGACAGTGAACTAGAGCAGGGCCCCCCAATAGGTGGCCTGCGGGCCGAGTACAGTCCACGGGAGGTAAATGTTTGGTCTGGGCCGTTCGGTAAATTTTACCTTCTCCAGCCCCAGAGATCCAAATCCCTGGGAACCATGCCCTGGAGATTGAGTGTCACGGACCTACAGGAATCATGGCATGGTTTCAGTGCCTATAGTGGTACTGATCCGAGCTGCGTATAATGTAGTCGTAGGCAGTTGTGCTAAACCTCTGGCTGGACTTGATTCCTTTATGTTGTTATGTAGCAGGTGCCACATCCTCCCCACAGTCTTTGTCCAGGCTTCGGAATCCAACTTCTCTGTTTGCCAGTGCAGAAACGTTATTACGCACCATTCATTCTAAGCTGAAGGGGCTTGTCAACCACATCACCCCAGCAACACCCAGTACATGTCCAGACCTCTTGGATAAAATCGACAGTGCACTGAGTCCCTGTGTGCATGCCCTGTCTTCAGTAATTATGTCAGCAAATTATGAGAAAATCCGACCACCTAGATAGTGACTAAAAAAGGCACAACTGCTTAAAAAGAGGGGAAAAAAGACATGAATTAACTTTTTATTTGTTTTGTCAATGCGATTGACTTTCGCGTTTTGTGGGAATGGAGTTTAATTAAGCTTCTGAAATTGGCAATCACTGGGAGCTCCCTAGCACGCGTGAGCCTTCATGCTGAGGTGGTGGCACCTTCCAGGAGGACGGAGCAGCATGTTATTTTGCCGTGAGGCTGGCCCGCTGACCTGGCCCACGGGCACTGCTCCTGCATTTTAATGCGAGATGAGAAAACAACGCCCCACTAACAAAGCCAGTCTTGTGTTCTGCCTTGATTCCGCTTCTGGAAGGCGCTGCTGCCATGACTACTGAGAATTGAGCACTTATAATGCAGAATGCGCACACAATGTTCCTCAAGAGGGATGCTGGTCAGTTCGGGGCTGCTTCGTTGCATCTGTTTTGCTGCTCAGCTTATGGTCCTGTACAGCGATTTACAATTTCCACATATTGATCCGGGGGTATATCATTAAAGGTATAGCATATCATCCATCCATCCATATTCTAATGGCTTATTCAGTACAGTGTCATGGAGAGCCTGAAATCCGTAGGCAACATACTGTAGGACACAAAGCAGGGGTACCCTGAACTGGATGCCAGTTCATCACAGGACCATGTAAAGTACCATAGCTGCTAGTATTTTATATTTGTCTTTATTGAGGTTGCGGTTTGAGGTAATGATTCTCCAAAGCTCTGCTATCGCAGGATTCAGGCAAATTAAACATCTAAATTACTGCCATATAGAAACTGCACCAAAAGCACAACACAGGGAGCGATGGCATCTGGGTCTCCCCACATTTCTCGTTTGGGTTACATTAAGAATTCTGTAATCTTTGAAATAACTTTTTTTAGGGTGCAAAGCGGGGCCAAGTCTGGGATTTAAACTTGTTTTCTTCAACTTCCTGTGTTTTTACTCACGAATTTGTTTCAGTTCATAAATGCGTCAATAATCTATTCATTTTTCCCTTATTGCATGTCTAGAAAAAGATGACAAGCTGTAGAGGATACTCTTGCATAATTCTGCAAGCTGTAGTTACTGTTTAAAAGGAACAATAAATCAGAAGTGTAATACCATGCATCTTGCCCTTTTAGTGTTGCACCTAGTCTCCTGCCTGTGGAATAGGTCACTAACAGTTATTAGCATTTGCTCTGCACCTGTGTTGAAACATGGTGATTGCAGCATTTTTATTAAATGTACAACAGCACCACTCATTTCTCCCACTTTGCATAAAGTTAGAGTGAAGCTTTGCTTTGTGAAGGCTGACATTTTGCCGTGTGTTTGTAGATAAGTGCCTCTTTTCTCCCTGCTGAGGCTGAATTAGTCCACTTCTGATTAATACCAAAGTCACCACTGTGTTCCAATCACCCCGATTACTCCATACTGGAGAAAATTACATTACGCCTTTTCACATGCATTTTTCCGGGATTAGATGGGGAGCCGCAGTCCCATGTGATCATTGTCATAATCAAGTTTTGGTCATGATGCAGTTGAACCTTGGAGGTGGGATCTCCAAGGGCAGCGCCAGAAACGACCTTAGTCCAGGAATCGAGACTTTTGGGTACTTTTTTCCTTTTCATTTAAATTGTAGCCATCTATTTTATTTTTTGGGTTGAGTGGTGGCTCTGAGGCTAGAGATCTGTGCCAGCAATCAGATGGTTGTTGGTTTGAATCCCGTGAATACCAGGATTGATCCTACTCCATTGGGCCCATGAGTAAGGTCCTTAATCTGCCGTTGCTTCGTCCTGGGTATGACATTGATCTACATCCAGCCCTGTAAGGAGGTCCTTCAACTTACAGGGAAAATTTGGGGGGTGGTGGTAGGATTGGCACTCCAGCTATCGGAAAAAACTCACACTGTTCCATTGAGACTAGTCTGTTGCTGAGGATTCAGCTGCTGCACTCAGGTTCTCATTCCTGTGGTGGGTGCTGTAATCGCATGTGCTCCTTACCTCCCCTCATCTGTTATCTGAGGTAGAAACATCTTTTTTTCCCCCAAAGAAATTAAATCTTGCTAAAATTCCTAATATTCAAAATGTGGGGGTATCGAGAATGAGGGTTTTCGGGTTTCAAATTCTGTTCCTAATTTGGTCAGTTAAAATGGGATATTACTGGTGCTGGACAACAGGGTCTAGGTTTTAAGGTCAGAGATGAGAGGGACTGTATTGGTCAGACAAACACACGCCTCTTTGTCACATGTTGCAAGAACCAATTTAAACGACTTTGGAAAAGGTGCTATAAGACTCTCGTAAGTGCTGTTGTTTGCTATTGAAGTGCTATCATATTGTTCTTGGGTGTACTGGGAGATAATGTGGTCCGATCTTGCCTCTGCTTGAAGCACTTTGTAGACAAAATTGAGCATTATCAAAGGCATGTTTGCTCTGAGGAACATGTGCGGTGTGTGGCCGCTTTGAAAAGTACCTGTGTCATTTTGTTAGGGAACACTTATCTTTTGGTTGTTGATCGGCCAGCATTACACGTTCTCTCCTTGAAAAAAGTTTTACTCCAGCCAGTTTCAGATAGACCTCAATAGGGCATGTTTTCCTTTATTTAAAACTTGGTTTAAATTTATTCTATACTTCTTTTATCTGCTGGCGAATTTCCTGTGAAGAACGACGTTCAGATAAATTATTTATTTGCAGCTCCTGCCGTGCTCTGTTCTGGAAATGGAATAGCATCCTCGTGCAGCTCTCCCATAACGCTGACATGATTGCAGTCGCTTTGTGCCCTGGCATCCACCACAGAATTTCCCACTGCTCCATGCCAATCCCAGGATGCCCTGTAAGACTCTCCAGAGCGTTTGACCGATTGAGTCATCGATGAAGGGAATCACCCGGGGAACGTGGCACATTCTACAGCATGTTCCACACAAGAACCCACCAGAACATCTATGTTTTACCCGGAGTGTCTCAGTTGCAAATTCAATGCAAACTACTGACAATTTTATCAGTTCTTGTCACTCAACATTTAACTGGGGAGCCACAGGTTAGGTTCTCGACTCAGTGCTGCCACAGCAGGATCCCTCCTGAGACCTGAATGCCTTCATCCAGTGCACTGCCCCACTGCTCCTGTTAGACATACTTAACCTGTTGTAGCAGTGATATAACTGCACTGCACAGCCTGTCCCTTGGTGCTCACCTCGTTCATGCAAAGGGACAGCCATCAATGAGCTTCCTGGAAGTGCAGGCGTAGTCGTCTCAGTCCTCTCAAGTGTGAGACTCCAGGTTAAGTGCTTTCCTGCCACATTGCGCGCTCTTATACACGTACACCGTATATAATTGCAGTTTACTTACTGTGGAAGGTTAGAGGTTAGAAGACTGAGCTTTAGCAGCAGTGGTTGATGTGATAAACTGAGCCCTTGATGACCTCGTTGTGTGGCTAAGAAATGATTGGATTCTCCTGATAACAGCATGGTAGTAAAACTAGGGGGAAACATCCAGAATAGGTGTTCTTCTTCTATAAAGGAGACCATTGTTAACCACCTGTTCATGCAGTTCCCATACCTTGTGATGCTGGACTGAGGTTTCCTTTAACATTTCCATGAAAGATTTATATAGTAGCATTGGTATGTGTATTGATGCTTTGCTATATGTCTCTGGGACAAAACTGAAGTTTTAGATGACCTCTTTGTAGAACAAAGGCTTGAAAAGCAAAGTGTGGTGCCAGAGCCAAAGGGAATCACTGATGGGTGCCTGACAATGGGAGGCGCCTCTCCACTCATTACGTCGGTGTGGCTCTGCATTTATTTATGACCGTGTCTCTTGTCCTTGGCTCGGTGAGCCTGTCTACCTGTTTCCCTCCCTTCGTGTGCCCCCACATATTTCTATGTCCCAATTTCAGTCGAGAATTAAATATCCTCCCCTTCTGTGCCCCCTTTGTTTTCTAAATGGTGATGGACGGCCTGCCGGCAGGTGTGCTACAGCATGTTATCCAGCCGCATTTCGGTGCCTTGTGCTATCTGTTGATTTCAGGCTGATTGGGTCATTTGAGCCCAGCAAATACCTGCAGTCCCCTGGCTTCTGGGGGTGTAGACTGCGG
>JAODJX010000020.1:24360788-24382534 GCA_026776945.1 Isichthys henryi | reverse complement strand
CCCCCCCCCCCCCCCCCCCCCCCCCCCCCCCCCCCCCCCCCCCCCCCCCCCCCCCCCCCCCCCCCCCCCCCACCGAGCGCTGCCAGGCTTTAATGAAATCGGGGGAACGTATCAGGCTGAGAAAAAAAACAAACTAAAATCAAGCCGTCGTTCAGAAGCTCGGAGGCTCATCTCTCATGCAGAACTTCAGAGAGCGGCAGGCGCCCAGTCCCAGCTTAGCCCAGATGATGAAATGTTACAGAAACCGTCCACGATAGGCACTGCCAATTGATGCGGTCGGATGGAGACGTGGCCGGGGCGCCCTCGGGGGTGTGCTGCAGCACGGCCGTTACACGGAGACGAGACGGGGCGGGGCGGGGTGGGGGTCAGCGTTGGCCGCCTCTTCTGTATCTGGGAAGGCTTCACATAGCGAATTTGCTTTGTCGCCCAGCTGCCCCTATGATCAGAGTATACATTTACCCCTGTGCTCTTTGCAAAATGGTTTGTATGACCCAGTGTTAGCTTTAGCACGTTAGCTTGTCTGGAGACTGCTTTCTGTTTTCCGATGGGTGCGCATAAAGAACAGAACACTTAGCTTGCATGTTAGCATCCCTTGATTTAAATAACTCCACCATCCACCAGGCAGTGTTTAAATAAAACTATGTTTAAACAATTTGTGATGCCTTTTTCTGGACTTGAAGCGAATTATTTTTCTTCAAAGCTTAAGTGCTATTAGCATTACATCTGTCATTTTTTTAAATTAGTTGCTTACTCCAATTATGCTGTTAACATGGTTAACTCAGTGCTAAATTATCTATAGATATTTTACAGAGCATTATTAATTCCCAAGCTAAATCATACATTTGGACAAGGTGATTGAGGTTAAATCACAGCTAATCAGCATCTGTGAAATAACCCCATAATTTCAAAATTACAGTCAATGTGTTTCCTTTGCCAGTAGTTGATGATTCACTTATCCTGGCTTGTAGGGGGCTGTTGGTGTGTGTGTGTGTGTGTGTGTGTGTATGTGTACGTCACTCCTCTGGTCTTAGTGGTCTGTTTGAACTGGCCTTCTGGTCTGTTGATATGGAAAAGTTGTCTTCTATCATAATAATAATATTAACACATTACATTTACGCAAAGACGCCAACAATATTAAAATATCATGCTTAGAATTCCCTCCTGTGAGAGATTAGGGCCGAAGACAAACATCCCAAATCACAAAGTTGGTTCCTGACTCAAATCACAGGGACATGTACATGTACCCGGGGGCTTGTGGGCCCCCATACTCACCGCTCATACATAGACGGCGTCATGTCGCTAGCAGGGTTGTTTTTTCCCGCACGACACGTGGCAGCCGGAGGAGACGTGGCGTTTCGTGAAACAGCCCCCCAACTGGCATGTAGACTCTCTCTCTCTCTGCTGTGCTCATTAGGACTTCGATTGGACTTTGTGATCAGGGTCGACGCAGAGCGATGAAATTCCCCCAGTTTTGTCGCGTCCTCTCCATTACGGTGCTGTCCACTCGCGTTAGCAAGAAAATGAGATTTGGCTAATTAATTAGATTCCCGAGCGCTAAAGATGGAGATTACGTCCAGTGAAGGTTAGACGTGTCACTGTCGGCCTCCTCAGCCACGGATCCTTCTAGATAAATGGAACCATACGGGAGTTGATGGTGAAAAAAGGGCCGATGGTACTCTTTATCTTTTTATTAATTGAGTGGTGCAGGTTGGCATGGTCGCTGAAGGTGCTGCAGGAGGCGGGACGGAGGAGATCGATATCTTCCCCAAAGAGCACTTCAAAGTCAGCAGAAGAAGGATGAGGGAATGGGCGAGAGAGAGAGAGAGCGTGAATTTCAACACCTCCTCGTTTTGTCAAAGGATATATGCAGTACTGTGTGGAAGTCTCAGGGTACCAAGGAAAATTATCATTAAATTATACGTTTATGTTGCTAAAACCATTGCTAGTACAACCCATTCAGCTGATCAACGCTTCGTGAAGGTAATTAACTAATTAAGTTAATAAGATGAGCTGGAACTGAAATTTATTGTATACATGGAGTGGCTTGGGGGGCCCAGAGGAGAGGTTGGGGAACCAAGGCAGTGTTCATCTAGCTATTCAACAAGGTATCCATAACTGTCTGGAGAACGTAACAGATGAAAATCTCTGTACTTGTTTTTATTGAATTACTGTTTGTTAAACTGGATTATTTTCTGAGCAAATCTTCACTTACTGCCTAGATAAACATGTTTAAACGTTGATCCATTTCCTTCCCAGTTTTGTATGTTTCTTTTGACAAAAATGGATATATAAAAATTCTTAGGCAGGCAAAGAAAATGACATTTAAATGATCTTCATGTTGATGTTAAATTATGACGTTATGTCTGTAAAAGTATGTCAGGTTATGCTTTCCTAACACCAAACGACCTTTCAAGCCATTTCACTGTCGCAGACAAATTTCCAGCCTCGGAATAAAATCATGAGACGCTCCCCGTCATCTCAGTCATTTAAGTCAGTCATTTTCTTGTCTTGATGTTCTGATAAAATCAGTCATATTTAATATTATCATAAGTCTTTAGTCTTGGCTCATGCAAATAGTGATGTGGACATTGTCACCAATAAATAGGCGAAGCTCTCCAGCACAACAGGAACATGGACTCTGATAGGGTAGATAGACAGAGGAGACTCTTGAGTAGCAGTAGGGACCGTATTTCCAGTACAGAAGGTGCAGTATTTTGAACTCAGGTTGCATTGCATTTTCGCAGCATTTTAAAGTTACTGTTCTGTTTTACACTACTTTGTGCTTTTAAGCATTTCTGTTTTTCTATACAAAGGAAGGCTGAATGAATATGCCTGCACAAGAATTATCTGTGCTATATTCTGTGTAAAATAAAGGCAAATGTACAGCAGTGAGATATGCAAAGGTACAGTGAAATCAAAAGTAATTTATTTGCAGTCTTGCAAATACTGACCCTGCAAGATCCACAGTCTTTGCGAGATCATAGTCTGTGGCAAAAAAACAACTCTGACTAATGACACGTTGTCTTTAGATGTGAGAGGGCATCAGACTTTCGTCTTTAAAAAGCCTTTCGGAGTCTTTTGAAAGCCTTATAGTCTGTGGTTAACATTAGTCATTTCAAAGCTCTCCTAAAGTCACTACAATATTTTCACTGACTACCAATATACTTTTTGACACAACCGTTACTCCACTTTGTTGGGCTAATGAATACCTCAACGCGTTATTTAGCAATTTTGATTGATTGATGAACTGATGGTGAAATTTAATGAATGAATGCATGGAATGGTTGGGGTACCACTGAGGAGAGGTTTGGGGAAAAAAAAACGTATTCTTCTGCTTTTTTGAATGAACAGATTATAAATGATAAAAGTAAATGATACTGGTCTGAAGAAATTTACTGGGACCACTAACCTAATACTTTGTGTCACACCTTTTGAAGTAATAACTGCAATCAAATGCTTTCTGTAGCTCCGAATGAGGCCTCTACACCTCTCGACTGGTAATTTCACCAATTTTTTGTGAGCAAACTGCTCCAGTTCTCTTATCTTTGATGGGTTCCATCTCCCAACTGTGAGTTCAGCTCTTTCTGTAGATGTTCAATTGGATTCAGATCAAGACTCATAGCAGGCCACTTCAGAACAGTCCATTGTTTTCTTTTCAGCCATTCTAGTGTGTTGTTAGACGTTTTGGGTCATTATCCTGCTGGAGGACATTACTGAGTCTCCTCCATGTTTCACAGTAGGGATGATGCATTATTATAGAGCTGCTGCGACTTACCAAAAAGCTCTGATTTTGTTTCATCTGTCCAGAGGACGTTCCCCCACAAGGACTGTGACTTGTCAACCTGCATTTCAGCAAGCTGTGCTTGGGCATTTTTGAGTAGGTCTTTCAGAAGTTATATCTTCCTGGTTCTTCTACTTTGGAGCCCACTTTCATTCAGACGGCAAGGAATAGTGACTTGAAACTATCGTACGCTCATCCTAGAAGTCATCCTAGATCTATTTTGAAGTTTTAGTTGATGTTTCTCTCCACCATTCAAAGTATCCTTTTGTTCAGTCTGGGATCCGCTTTCCTCCTGCAGCCACATCCAAGGAGGTTGCCTTAAACTTAACAACTACGGTCACAGGAATATGAAACGATTTGAAGATGGTTTTATAGCCTTTATTTTGACCATGCTTGGCTGTTACCTTCTTCCTTTCTGAAACCAATTGGTTCGAGGTCCATGTACAGGATCTACATCTGCTTCTTTTCAATATGCCAGAGCGTGATCCAAAATCCGGAAGCCCTCATGGCAGGCAGGGTTGACCCCGGAAGCGGGTGCATACTGAACGCAAATCACAAGCCATAAGAGGAAGATGGGAAGCACTATTGAAGGGGGTCATACATAAAAGACTTTGTAAATACTTGGACAACGTTTGGCACGGAGAAGCATACAATACAGTCAGAAATAGTAGGTCTATTTTAAGATATGGGAAACCAGCTGCAGGTGTCATTAATTATCCAGTTTTGTGGAAGATGTGGGCTGGATTCTGGATCCGGAGTCTAATGGGTTGAAGGACATGGCTCTTTCATGCCCAGACAGCTCACTGCCTTTCCTTATATTTCCCATGTTCAGTGCAATGCACAGAATTGACACAGAAGGGCAGACTAAGTATTTTTCTTCATTAAAATAGGCTGAATGGCTGATTATAAGATTTAAGACACCTGTGAAACTAATTAAAGTAAATAGCCTTCTTGAGATATGACTGCAATCCGATTATTTCTTTTAACTTCTGAGGGGTTATACTATTCTTTTTCAATTTACAATAGTATGTTAAGTCATAAATCAAAAGCAAAGTGTCTGATCTATGAAATAGGGAATGATGGAAAAAATGTTGGATTACTTTATTTCAATTTCAACCTTTTTCATGGAAGCTTGTGATTCTTTTTTAAAAAGTGGATGGGCAGCCATATTTTTGCCCACATTATATATGTGCACACTATACTTGCATAATTCTAATGGAAATGTACTGCATATAAATACTGTACTTAAAGTTTGGGGTAAAATAAGTTGTATGATAAGAAGTCGAATTGCACATGGGTACAAAAGTTAATTAATAGCCAAAATGAACTGAGATGGTCGAAGGCTTTTGATGAAACAAGCTTGCAGGATAGACGGCATGTCAGAAGAAGCAGGCTGGCTCACCCTGATTCTGTGCTCCTTCAGAAACCTTAGATGTAGCTCGACTGTGTCTGCTATACGACACAAACAAAGACATTCTCTTTAAAAAAACAAAAATGTTTTCTTCTCTTCACCACTTTGCATGATGGCTGAGCTGCCGAGATTGAAAAAAAAAGGTATCAGTCGAGCAGGGAAGGAGATACAGAGCGCGCTTACCTGTCACGGTGACGTGTTCCGCAGTTGCCTCGGTGACGGCGCTGCAGAAATGCGACCGGGGAAAGCTCCATCGCACCTCTGCCACTGCTCCTGGTTGCTGATTCCTGGGTTGTGGCCATTTCACTTTTGTTCGCTGTTTACACATGGCTTGTCTTTCACTAATTTGTGTAAACGCCCCTTTTCACATCTGCAGCCCAGCGGCATCTAGCGCGCTGCGGAGAACCTGAGTTTCAGACGGGGAACCATATTAAGCCTGGTACAGAAATTTCAGCCCTTGCAAGCCGTCACACTGTTGGTGAGAGTCAGTGACTGGCCATTGGCTCGGTGTGTGCAGCACGGTCAGATATGATTGGTACCCGTCGGTGTGGTTTTGGCCGATTGACCATGTTGAATAGGGATCAGAGCCCGTTGGTGGATCAGCTCTCTGATTTGGCTGCATGTCAACTGTCACCTCTAGTCACGCTAGTACATTCCAGTGCTAATTTTCATAATCGATGGGAACCAACCATGCGTCAGTTTTGGTCGGTGCTGGTATTTTGCCGTCTTGGTGTGTCACAGAACAAGGACAGGAAGAGGAAGAGAACCATTGTGAGGTATCTGCCCTGAGTTCAGACAGGTTCTACCCATTCAGGGCAACTAAAGGAGAGATTTATGAGCCCCATACAGTCACAGAAAGTGGGTTTTTTTCTGTCTGAAGAGGCTCATGTCAATATCACACTCAAATGGAAAACGTGATTCCATCCCCCCTCCCCCCTCATTTCTGCATGCAGATCTGTGGGGATTCACCCCAAAAGTGCTGCAGGTCTGAGGATGCTGTGGCCTGATTTCTCAGTAAGGCAGCAAGGCGACTTGAGTTTTTCTCCATTCGTAAAGGAGGAGTAGATGAGGACTCGTCCGTGTTATGTTATATATTAAATTATGCCATGGGTCACATTTGTGAATGTGTCTGCCCTCTCTGTTACTGGGACTCTAAGTGTGTCTGTACTGATCCATCTGGCCATCCATCTTCCGTAGCTAGAGCCTGTCCCATGGAACACAGGTCACAAGGCAGGGGACACCCTGGATGTGATTCCAGTGCCTTGCAATCCAGTCGACTAACAGTTGACCGTGGAATATTTAGTAGTGAGGAAATTTCACGGTACCACGCTTAAATTAAAACTCCTGAGAGCAACCCATTCCTTCGCAAATGTTTATAGAAGAAGTCTGCATGCCTAGATGCTTGATTTTATACACCTGTGGCTATGGAATTCAATGCTTTGGAGGGGGTGTCCCAATACTTTTGGCAATATAGTGTATATACAACTCACACACACACACACACAATGTTCACAAGGGCTTGTAATAAAACTGATGCATGATATAATCAGAATTAGCCGTTTCTGAGGTAGGATTCAGGGGGGTCTCATTACAAATCCCCTAGTCACTCTTAAATGATACTGCTGATGTAAAGTGTATCTGTGTTACTAGCAAAGGGGGGGGGGGAGTTGTGTTTATATTCATCTGATGCTAAGTGAAACAATTTACACTTGTTTAAGCAGCTCACAGTAGTGGCGAAACACGCATTGTTACGGCGCTCGAAGGTGCAACTTCACGGTCCTGGAGTCTGATTGGTTAATCGGCGGGACTTGGTCCCTTATCGAGTGACAGGCAGAGAGAGGCGGTGCTTAGCTCACAGTGTGGTGCTACTCCAGCCTGCCTGGCACATCGCTGCTACTGGACTGGGCCAGGGCACCCTACACACCTCACTTCCCATCCGCCACACAAAATTGTGTTAATAAAATTCCAGCAGTAATACACCAGGCTTTTGGGGGCAACCGCGGAGCCTCAGATCCAATCTTTTCTGCCAGTTATCTGAGGTGGGAGTCCCTTGACTTTGCCCGGATGGGAGAACCTGACATAATTGCGTAGCTGAATTTGACAGTATCCTCTATGGTGCACATCATGAGTTTATGTAGTTTAAACAGGAAAACTGTTCTAAATCTCCACTGTTGAGGATCTTCTTCAAATATTTAGGTATGAATTCATTGAGTTTCCCTGGTTTGAGTTGATTTCATTGCTCATTTTAATCACTTAATTAATCATCTTGGATCTCTTTGCTGCTCTCTACTGAAAATGCACAGCTGATTTGACAGCTGGGGCATTTACCGAATTGCTGTGAATGGTTTGGGTGTGTGGTGGCAATAAGGTGCTTTTCCCTGCATTTTTAACCAGAGTTAACCAGCTATCTGGGAGCAGAAAGCATTCGTTCTGTTGTTTATCGAATGACACTGCAGCCTTTAAACAAAGATTAAATCTATTTGAAGCCTTCCGCAAATCTTTTAAATATTAATATTAATATTTAATATTCCATTAACTTGAAATATTTTAAAACAGTAAATGTAGTAGTGTCTGTAAAACATGAAAGGGGCCATAATCAGTTTTTTTTTACTACTAAAACTAAAATTATTTTGCCTTATGAGATGTTGAACTTGGAGTCCATATCTGGGAGGAAACGGTGAACATAAAATGAACAATAGTGCCAAAAGACTGTAAAGATAGGGTCAAGAATGCCAAAAATCCCTTCCTGTTGCTCTTGTTTACCCATTACCACAACTGCAGCTCTGGTCACCCATGTCACTATGAGAGAAGTTGCCAGGTGATATACCCACCAATCACGTCTTCCGCCTGCTCTGGATGTGGGTGGGACCAAGCAAGCAAGGCTGTGTGGCAGATATCTGTGGCTCTGGAATCAGTGATGAACTTGGGCTGGGCGTGATCCTGGCTAGTGTCTCACTCCCTTCGTGATCTCTCACCCACTTTGGGAACTTTAGTTTATTAGTCATTAGATGCATATATACTTTCCTGACTTAAGTATAGCATTCAGATTGGGTTCCGCTACTAAGCCAGGGGCATCCGTGCTCACTCAAGATCCCAGATCATCAAACATGGGGGATCCGTGCTCAGTCAAGGTCTCGGGTCACTAAACACGCAAGCCATCCGCATGTCTGGCCATGATGTATCACTAAAGCATTTACATTCTTCCATTAATTCATCTCGTGTTCGCTGTTTCAATATTCCCGTTGCATTCCATTAGAGGTAATTACTTGCATCGAACGGATATTTTTTGAACTTGGGAAGCAATGAATCATCGACAAACGTGCGTGTGTTGTGGTCGCGGACGGGGAGACCTGTCTGAAGTTTAAGGCATGAAAACAGGTCAATCATATTTCAGAGCGGGAGAAGATGGCTTTATCATCAGGTAATGTCACCGGCTGTTTTTCTCTCCCTTGTAGAGAGCGGTCCCAGTGGCCTAAGTGGAAACACACAACCTTTTCAGTCGAGCGTGGGGAGATATCAGAGAATGCCTCATGCAAAAGAGGGCAAAGCAATAATAATAGTAATAATACTGATGATAAAGGGGGTCTCAGCTCCTGAGTGGCGTCAGCTGATGCATTGAGGTGGTATAATATGTATTATGGTTTTAAATTTGAAGATGTCATTTGGTGGTTAATCTCACTTGGAATTAGACTACATATGTTCGCCCCCAATGATGAATGTTGGTTTAATAACTTTTGGGTTCCAGGAAGTCTCTAAAATTATAAATATTTTGGTGAATAATGTTGTGTTCACTGGAATACTATGCAAAATTGGCCACCAGGACCTTTTTAAAATTCAAAATTCACTACCCAGAGGCGCCCCCCCCTCCCCCCACCGGGAGCCGTTATTACCATACCAAGGACTGATTGAAAGGGCACGAGAGATCGAGGGGGAGGGCAGCAGAAAACAAGGGATGGAGGGTGGGAGGAATAGTAAGCAGGGCTGGATTGGCGCGCTCTGGAAGCCAAAGGGCACACAGAGTGCCCCCTCATAAGCCTGGCAGAGGCATGTGGGGCTGCCTTAGAGCTCAGCCCTGCCCAGCCTCAAGTTGAAGGGAGATCATTCAATACGGTACAGCGCCTCCTATATGTATGAAGGAGTAACAACAGGTTTTGTTTTCTATGATTTTTTGCTTTTGAAACGTAAACCTCAGTAAACGCACCATTCTGGCTTTAATGGAAAACTGGGTAAGCAGGATGTTCTGAAGGTTCTGAAGGCCTAATCCTGCCCACTGTACTCTGGGACGCCCCCAAGATCCTCGCTGTGCTCGCCATCCTAGCTTTGGCAGCCCCATTAGCAGGCGCCATCTTTCCACATTATGAGGCACGTTTCCGGGGACTGGAAGTTGGCTGGAAGCTCCCGCTCCCTCCACCTGATGACTTGGTATAGAGAGGCTAAACCGGGAACAGCAGTGGGGTGATAATGGTGGGGAACCAATTCACTGGCCCTCATAGTCCGGCCCATGCTGGGCCTCAGGACCGGCTCCCACAGGGGCCATTCAAGGGACTCTGGGGGCCCTAGACAAATATACTCACCCTCTCCCAACATCATAACGTCTATTTGCATTATTTTAGCGTGAAGTATAAAATAATGATATAAACAAACGTCCTTTATTTTCACTTTTTTGTAAATCAGAATACATAACTGAAGCGGATTTGTCATTGTAATGAACAATGTAATCAGCTGCCCTCTGGGGCCTCCTCCCAGTTCGGCACCCCAGCCAACTGCCTCCTTGCCTCCTATCATTACCCCTCCATCGGTGGGGAGGGCGACACCACTGCGCTCACCTGCCGAGCTCCTCCTGCAGCCCTGGCTCACCTGCGAATGAGATGAGACGTCAACACTGGCTCCTGCCCTGCACCGGCTTCCCCCTCCAGACTGCCTGCACCTCCTCCTCAACTGAAAGAGAGAGATGACAGACATGCAGGGAGCGTGATTATCACGACGCGCCAGCTTCACGAGGAGGACAGTGAGAGACCCAGAACCGCGACCCAGGCAATCATCATTAGAATGTGGGTTAAATATGACACGGTCACTCATCTGTGTGTAAGAGATCTCTGCAGTTTGGTTTTGGTTTTGCAACGAAAGAAAGCCGGAAGTAAGAGTCTCATGAACCAGCAATTCATGGGGCAGATTCTAGGAATATGCAAGCCTTGGATTATAACTTGCTGACAGAGACTGCAGGCCTCAATACAGGCTGTAAACCTAGACTGATCGCTATAGCAAGACAGCTGACATTTTTGTAAAAACCTACCTTCGCCTGTAACGCCCCCCATCACGTGACCCACCACAGTGACAAAAAGGGACGTAAACAGCCGAACGAGGGAATACTTTATGAGCTTTGACCCCTCATTCATATTTACATAGGAGACATCACATCCATTATCAGCGCGAAAGGGATCACGGCCACGTTATTACATTTTAAATATTCACACTGTGCTGAAATTGCTCTTTATAATGTCAACTGTTCAAAGGGCAAGCTGTTAGCAGGGAGAGGCAGACAGCAGCGGAGAAGGTGGCGTGAATACATAAACCACGGTCAAAACCTGCACAGGATGGCTGCAGACACAACACTTTGATTTGTGATCATGTGACCACAGGGATTGGGGTTAATTCAGGTTCCCTGCCAATCATTTCCTTTGTTGCTATAACCTAGTGCTGTGTTGGGTTTGCCCCCATTAACCTGGAGCACAGAGGCGTTAGTGTGTGTCGTCCTCTTACCACCCTATTCCAGTATATCCCTAAAATGGAGGAGAAACCCGATCTGGGGTGCTGTTCAGCATCCCATGTGGTCATTCTTAAACATGGAATATTATCTTATTGGTTATTAGCGGCGTTAGCTAACAGAGTATTCATGGAAATCGCGCATTAACATTCTTAATGAGTATTGGTACGAGTGTAATGATTATCCGAAGCGATTCTTCACCCTGACCTTGCTATGACTTAGCATTATTTATTCTATTATTTTTTATTAATATGCCTTTAATTTGAGACTGGGGCTTGATTTCCATGCTTCCACAAACACATCACACCATAGCGCTGCTCTATTAAGATGTTCCAAGTTCGTGTGGAGTTTATTTATTTATTTATTTTTTCTCAATCCTAGGAGTACTGAAGTAAGAGAGAGAAATATTTGCCTCACTGTGAATATGATGGTGTACCATGTGGTTTGGGGAGATAAAGTGGGGATTTTACCCTATTACACATTCATAGAGGATTAGAGCGAGACTATTCCTCAAGCGTTAGTAATGGCGTTGTCTCCCTCTCTATTCCACTCTTTCTCAAAATAAGGACACGTCACACGTGTTATCAAAAAAAAAAAAAAATCATAATCAAACTTTCCTATCAGTTGAACACTGGGTTACCTAACTTTCCTGTGTTGGTTACAGTGATGCGTCTTTAGTGCCGGATTGGTCATTGGCTGCTTGGCAGTTGGATACTCAGAAAGTAATGAACAGTAATGAGGGTGAATCTGTACTGTACATGTTTTGAGGGTGTCACTGTCACACGACCTAAAACGCTGAGGATCTGTGTATGTGAGTGTCTGTGTGTTCCCTCCGCACGGTGCAGCTACCCTCCAGGTGCCCCGCTTTCCCTCCTTGTTCCAAAGACATGCGGTTTGGCACCCTTGGCTTCTCTGCATCGCCTGTCCACGGTCTGCTGCCGCCCTGCGTTTCCTGGGACCGGCTCCATGTTCTCCGTGACCCTGTACTGATACTTACCAATTACACGATTTACCAAGCATTCATTAAACATTTTTAGTGGACTATTATGGCTCAGCAGAGTCAAGGCATGTGGATAAGAATATTTGAAGACATTTATCTTGTCCTCTAATTACTGGTGTGTGTTGTGTGTGTTTGCTCTTGGACTGGAAAGGCATAACAGCTAAATATGTTTGTTCTTCGGTCTGGGCTACAGGCTAAATAATGTCTTGTGTTATCAGCAGCATCCTCATTAATGACCCCCAGAGCTGCTTCCCTTGCCCACAGTCCCCCCCCAGCCCTCTGTTCAGTGGGCAAAAGAGCAGCACCGCTCCAGGTAGCTGGCCTTGATTAATAGGCCTGATAAGCACAGCACCCCCCGCAGGCTGCCGGGTGAGTGTGTCCGCCTGACCAGCAGGGCAGCGGGGGTGGCGTCGTTTGGCTCTCGTCCGTGGCCCTGGGCCCATGGGCTGATTACCTCAGAGCTCTGACTGACGAGGAGGAAGGAGCTCGCAGCAGAAGGGGCGGGGGGGAGCGATAGAACCGGAAGGTGGGTCAGGAGGAGTGAAAGGCAGGGGAAGAAAGGGAAAGGCAGAGCTATAAAAGAAAGACAGAGGTATCTAAATGCCAGGCATGGAGGGGCAGGTGCAGAAAATCCTGCATTGGAAGAGAAGCAGCGGCACAATTGTTCCTGCTATGGACAAAGAGCCAGGCCTTTGCCGGAACCACAGAGGAATCTAGGTGGATCTGGCGTGATGGGCTCACAGGCTCGTCACATGATGCCTGTCACATGATTGACAGCTCTTTGCTTTGCTGCCATAACACAGCTATTTGTCTAAGCTGTGCTGTGATCCAGAGAAATACTCATCCATCCATCCATTCATGTATAACCGCAGTTTTAGTACAGCGACATGGTGAGCCTGAAATTTGTCCCAGAATGCACAGGGTACAAGGCAGGGGACATCCTGGATGGGATGACCGTCCATTGCAGTGCACACACTTATCCAGCAGGGGCAGTCTAGAGACACCAGTTTGCCTAACCATACCATGGGTGTGTCAGTTTGCGTACCCATCACAGCATGTGTCTGGTTATGGGTGATATGAAAGCCCTGCCCCCAGTTCTATTCCGCAAAGCTGAGTATCGAAAAAGTAAGGAAAAAAGGTGTAGAAATGCACATCTGCCCCATTCGTCAGCGCCCCCTCAAGGCAGCTTACGCTTTTCCTCGTTGGAGCTTCGCCTCACCCGACTTTGAACTGAGATTTGCTGATATCACAGCAGCATCCAGCCAGAGTGTGTTTCTGGAAGGCTAAAGCCCCCTTTTTGGGACACCCCGCCCTCTGCCTCCGCCAGCCTGCCATGAAATTAAAATCGAAATCAATCATTACTCTACACATTGCTTACTTGAAGGCCCTCCATGTTAAATTTGCTTGTTTCAGTTGCTTAATACCTTGTGCAAATGAACAATATTTTTTTTTATTTTACAAAATGAATCCTTTCTAAAAAAAATAAAATAAAAAAAGCTAACTGGAGTGCTCATGTGTATTCATGTATTTCATATTAATGTATTCATATTTCCAGTCCAACAATCCAGTTCGGCTCCCAGCACCTTACAGCTTAGGCTGTGGAGGCCATAAACCCGTCTAATGTCAGTATAGACCTGGTGGGTTTTCCCACCCCATCCAACTTCTATACCGTGTCAGCTTTCAGGATCAGCACCTGTCTAACCCTATCTTTCATGTCTCGTCCCCTTTTGTCCACATTGACTGTCTTCTTTGATTTTATTTATTCTAATTTGCTATGTGATATGTTTGCTTCCCCGCCTGTTCTCTCTGTAACCAGTTTCCCTTCGTAGATCATTTTTTGTTGTATTAGTGTTTAGTTTTGCTCCCTCATGGCCTGTTTTGTTTGTAGCATTCCAAGTGACTTCAGCATCTGTAATAGTGTTCCTATTGTCTTCAGCATCTGTAATAGTGTTCCTATTGTCTTCAGCATCTGTAATAGTGTTCCTATTGTCTTCAGTATCTGTAATAAACCGCTGTTGTCTTTTGGAGCCACAAGTGGAGCATCCCCTTCTCTTCCTGCTTGTGTCATGCCCCGAGTCCGTAACAGAAACCCTCGCGTCCATGACGGTCAGGCGGGCATAATAATGTGGATGAGAATGATACCTGGTCAGGATTCCTCTGCTCTGGGGTTGACCACATTATGCAATGATGGCAATCGAAAGCTTTGAGAAGCTCTGCAGAGCCTGGTCACCACATCCCCAATGAATGTGAGTACCAGGAATGAGATGTTTGACAATGGCAGTGAGCTGCGTTCTTATCATGGGGGGGAGGGGGTTTGCAGGAATCCAGGATCTTGAGGCTTTAACTGACTTTCTCTCTGTAAACTTCACTGTCTTTATCTCCTTCATCTTTTATGCTTTTCACTGGTCATTAAGCACATTACTGTACTATAGCTCATCCTTTCATGGACACGTTTAATGTGAGAAAAAGTTCCAGAAGGGCCTGGCCGAGGTTTTTTTTTCATCTCTCTGACGAGGCACTTGTGTTGATAAGACACTTCAGCTGGTGGACTGGAGAGTGAAGAGGTGCTAGACTGAAAGCGCCCCGTTCTCCAGTAGATGTTAATCTAGGTGGGTTTCGAGCTCTCCCCACTGAACAAACATGCTTGAGGGTGAGACCCTTGCCTGGGTCTGTTCCTAACGGAGTGCAGAACTCCTGCTCTTCCTTGTAAATCATCAGCAAGCAAGTAGATGTCCAAATGATGACCGAAGGGCATCATTTGCTTCCTTGTTGCATGTTCTGCAGATGGTGACTTGAAAGCATGCTGAAGACATGTTGAAGGCCCTTTCATGTTCAGGGTTGTGTGCTTGTCTCCTTAATCACTACCTTTGGTCACAAGAAGAGCTCGGTGCCCCCAAAAATGGCAGGACTTGCATGGAGTGTAAATATACCAGTTTTATGTAAACTTTCCCAAGGGCCTTTGCTATAGTCTATTGACTGCAACATTATTTATTACTGTTTTGATTTCTTATTCAGCTTCGTATTTTCTTTCCCTTATTTTAATTTTGTGAAAAAATTCACCATGTTCATTCATTTTTCAAGGACTGCTCGGCTTCAGTAAAGTTTGTAAGTTCAAAATTTGCGTGCTGTTTGCCTCAAAAAATGAAGTAATGTAACTGATAGACATCTCACTAATTTAACTAACACCCTGAGAATTTTGAATGTGCTTCTGTTAATAGTAAATGAGTATCAAAATAGTTGTTTGATCACTGTTGGCTGTTTGGGTGAAATTTGCTCGCTGGTGCCTCAAGCTGTAAGTGGAAGGTACTTTTAAATATTTCATGGTTGCTGTCAGCCTCCACGGCCAACCTCTGCTCTCCAGTCCTCCAGTTACCCGCTCTCTAGTGATTCCACAGTGTCTGATGTTATACTGCATCCGTTCTATTGTTATTTCGTGTGTGTGTTTTCTCTTTGATCCGAACAGTTAGCACAGATGAATCGTGATTAACTCAAACGGACCTATCATAGTTTGATAAAAGTTTACTTCCAGCTAAAGGCAGTGCATCTGCTTCAGTAACAGCACTGAAATCCATAGTGATTCTTATTTCTAATATATATTCTGACCCAGTGGCATTAACAGGTTGCCAACCAGCCATGGGCATTTCGATAGGTTCGATAAGTACAGTGAGTAAATTGCGTGTGTGGGCCCTCCGGGGGGTAATGGTAAAAGTTGTTGACCGGGGGGTGATGAGTACCAATCCATCTTGGAGGCACTGATCCATGTAGCCACGCCCGGGGGGATGAGCGCAGGAGGCCCGAGCTGCTTCAGACATTTTGTCTGTCGCTCCAGTGATGTGAGGGCGGCTGGGGGCATGGCCGGCGGGGCCTGTGGTGTGAGGCTGTCTCATGTGGGCCCTTTTTGCATCATCACAAAAGAAAAGTGAGATGAGACGCAGGGGAAATGTGAGAAAAAATTCCTCTAATTAGTACACTTATAGCCTTAGATGTAGTTTAATTGGCCATTCATTATGATCTTCTGATGAAGTTGGTGAGACGTGCTTCCTGTGCTGGTGTAGCCTGCGAGATGAGCCTGGAGCTCAGCTTCCTGGTTTGAGGTGAGGAGCTTGTTGATGGAGAGTCTTCTGTGGTCAGGTGGCCAACAAGATGTTTTCAAGGTATTACGGTATTATGTATTAATTAACCACCCAAGCCATAGTTACATACTGACCTCATGTTAATTCACCATTAATCAATTGTAACACGCGTTTTATCTCAATTGCTATACAGACACTCCTCTACTTATAAACTTTCAGCTTACGAACTTTCGGAACTTTCAGGCATACGAACGAAGAGGACTGTAAGTCCAAATTGTGTTCATTGGCCTCCCGTTTCCTGTCCACAACGTAATTTTTTTTTCTGCCCGCCAATTCCACCTAGTACGACTTCTGGCCGCTACTCCCGCCGCACAGCAGCGTAGCGTGCGAACTCCCAGCACCCTAGTTCTTTGTACTTGCGTATACCCTTAAAATGATGTTGAATAACGACTTACGAACATTACAAGTTATGAGCGGCCATTCAGAACGTATCTCATTTGTAAGTGGAGGAGCGTCTGTATTTGTTACAATATCTGTTCATTCTGTAAACCTTTCTGAACTTCTGAATGAACTACCGAAGGAACAAGTCATGAATAACACAAGTGAAATACAGATCTCATATTTGTTCATCATTAGCGAATCATGATGCAACTTTTATCCCAAGCAGTTGCTATATTTCTTACTATACCTGTTAATCCCATAAACCTTTGTAAACTGCTGAATAAACTACTAAGGAACTACAGGAGGAATAAGTAATGAATAACACAAGTGAAATACTGGTCTCATGTTTGTTCAATAATGAATCATGATGTATCTTTTCTCTCGAGTAGCAACTATATTTGTTCATGATTTGTATTTCAGTAATAACTGAGTTATTACTAAGTTTTTGTGCCGTCTGGTGAAGTGTTACCGGATGATGTGTGTGCATTGGAAAGTTTGTGTATGTGTGTCCGTGATTGTTTACGTGTGCGTACATGATGGTGTTGTGTCTGTGTGTGTCATGGAAACAAGCATGTCCAGTGACAGGCAGGGAGGGGACAGGTGGGTAGTATGTAGGGCATGTATGTGCGTGTGAGTGTGTTTGTGCATCCATCCATTTGTGTATCATGGTAGCGAACATTATTAAGCCCATGAACAGTCATGGAGGGCGCGAGTTGGTTGGGGCGTGTGAGTGTGTGCGCGCATGTGTGTAGTAGTGTCCTCCGGCGTGGACCCTCCTCAGGTCTTGTGTCATTTACCGTTTCGTTAGACTCGCGGGAGGGAGCCGACGGCCCTCCTACAGTGGCACATGGCTCCAGCTGTCGGAGGCCAAATTGAACTCCAATATTAGCATACGGCATAATGCCTTGCTAACGTTCCGGGTTTAAAGGATGCCATTTTAATTTCTCTCACCCTTGTTTCATTCCCTCGGCGCACCCCTGCCCATGTGATTTCCATTTTAATTACAAACCGAGTATTTTAGTTAATGACAATGGAGTACACAGATTATTTGTCTGTTTTTGTTATTATTAGCGAAGATGATTATTCCCTGTGAAATTAGCATGCGCTGCTGTTGGAAATTAAGTTTATTCATGTGTGTGTGTCTTGCATACACATGAGGTGTTTCATCAGTTTGATTTTTTTTGTGTTCGGCTGCAGATGTTCAGACTGCTTGTAATCAGCTACGGTAACATTTTGCCACAATTGAGCTCTCCTGCATTTCCCAAAATAAATCTGACTGTTAATATAAGCGATTGTTGCTGATGCTGCTGCTGATACCGCTTAAGCCGTCCCTGGTGTCCTGGCTGATGGGTGTGTCCAAACTTAGCTTAGCTTTCCTTAGCTTTGCTTCGTCACTCGATTTTTGTAATCGAGTAATCGTGCCTTCATGGACTATGGATGGCAATTTCTGCATCCATTTTTCGGTGGATTCTGTTTTCGAAAGTTAAATGGAATTGTTCAAATTCTGGCTCAAGTTATTTTGTTAGCAAGTATCCAAACTCCTAGTGTGGATCAAGTTTAAACCTTTGGCCCTGTTATGGGACAGAAAATGAGGCACTGGGTTAAATGCCCCGGGAGATTCCGGAGACATCCAAGCAGAAAGAATCTGTACTATCCGAATTTTTAAGTGAGCCAAGACAGTAAAGCTGCATCACATGTTGAAATGTTATTCATTTTCTTATGGCTCTTATGTGTCATTTATGCTCTCCAATATTCTGCCAAACCCTTTCTGTGATTAATGAGACTGTTGAAGAGACCTGTGTAACTGAGGTTCGCAAAGAAAATCACAGCGCAAAGAGCCACGACGTGCTCCGCCGTTCTCTGCTTCTTCCGGCTCTGAAAATCCTGCCTCTTCATTACAATCACGTGGCGGGATCGCTCATCAGAACAAGGACTGCTGACCTGTCAAGCTTCCTTTTGCAGGGTCGGGGGGTGCTTTCTGCTTATGGAAAGCAGGTGGGGAGAAATCGATGCAACGGTGAAGAGCTATTTTCACAAAATGCATTCTGCTGGTCTGAATCACAGGGGTGTAGAGCTCCACGCCTCTCTGCCATCTGGAGACAGTGAGGAGGTGCCCCTGTGGTGATTATCTCAAGCATGAGAAACCCCCTCTCCCCTTATGCACACATGAGTTAGACTATGTAAACACGCCACTCAGCTACAGATGCGCTACCCAAATTTGCGTCCGTGATATTTTAATGGATATCCCCAGATGTGCTTGAAGCTGGGAGCTGTGGTTATAACCATAACCTACTCCATGATTACACCCCTCCCTCAAGGCGGCTGGTGACCTTGCAGTTTCACCCAGCCTTCCTCTCCCCCCACCATGGTAATGCCATGTTCTCTTTAATATATATTCTCCCAAGTGAACCTCACCACACGCTCCACCCTGTCCAATCCCAAGCCCCCTCGCCCCGACCCTCCCCTGAAAAGGGCCTGGCGGCTATAGGGTCTGTGAGGGTTTATCTGGCACCATTAACAGCAGCAGGCAGAACATTGATGGGGAAGCTTCCCCTGCCAGCTCATTAAGACTAACACACAGGGGTCATCAAAATGCAAGGAATATGAGAGCGAGGTGATTAGGTCCGGTACCAAAACACATGAATGCTCACGGCCAGCTCCAAATAAGGTCTACAAAGGGATTAGAAGTCATTTACTGTGCAGGAATAACAGAGAACATTTTGGGTGTTTACCACTGGTTGAGTACTCCGTAAGGACACGAACTCATAAACCAACAGACCCTTTTTGAGCAGAACTTACCATGATTTTTTCCACTCAGTGCCCAGCTGTATATGTGACTTTATGTTGGCTGAACAACCTAGATACAACATTCATGATTACTTTACCGGGTTGCTGTCCTGCATCTGATTATTTGCACACTCTATCACCGCTTCGTCACCTATTTATTGCTTATTTGTTGTCCCCTTGTTGGTATATTGCACTGTCGTGTCTCTTATTGCACTGCTGTTTGTCCCGTTGTCTCCTGTTCACCTTTCCTCTATACTGCACCTGTGACATAATAATTTCACTGTGTTCCTTGAACCAAATGATATGGGATGGATGGATGGATGGAAGAAAGGCTGAATTTATAACCCTATACTGGGTAAAGGGCCAGACGTTGGAGGGAGGGAAGGAAGGAAGGAAATAGTTGAAGCCCATAAGTCATCAACAGCCTGAGGAATGTTACAATTATCCTGCCAGCCAATTAATTATGTCTGATTGGTAGGTGGAGGGACGTGCCGAGACCCCGTCCCCTCGGGGAGCCCGTGCCGCCCCTATTCCCGAGGTGAATCCGGCCGGCGTTTGATCTGTGCTGATTTAATTAACACTTAAACAGGAACACCTGTGCTCCAAGCCGTCAACAAGGCAGCAGCCCCACAGATGTGCCTGTGATGGCCACGTCGGAGATGTCGGCTGAGGATGCCGTGCCAGCCCTCTGGTATGCCCATAACTGGCCAGTAATTGACAGCAATTCGCTTCCACCTGCGTGATGCACCTGAGGAACGATCTTCCCAGCCCCTTTACAACAAACCGCACACCCGAGCCGCAACCCCAATTACAGGGTCCTCGTTAGGAGCCTGCAGGTCATCTCATCTCCTGCCTCCCTCGTGGGTCCAATGGGTGTGGTGGAGTGTGGTGCCGCAGCAGTGCCTTCCTCTGGCGGAACAGGCATGACCATCCACGCGCCACCTCCTGCCTTACCAATGCCTGTCTGGGGGCGTGAATGAGCGTGCAGCCCAGTGAGATCTAAGATGGGGAAGGTCGTCTGTTTCACCGTTTATATCTAAGGGTCAGTGGGAGGCCATCAAATAGAAATACGTGCAGTGAGACACAAATAGTAGGTCGGAGTGTCCTCAGCGCTTTGGAACACTGTGCCAGTGATCAGAAGGTCATTGGTTCAAATCCCAGGGCTGGCAGAGCAGTTCCACCATTTCCAGCCCTGAGCGAGGCCGTTAATCCCCAGTTGCTCTCAGGACTGCCTAACCCTACTTCCTCTCAAAAAAGTGTGTCACTTTATATAAAAGAATCTGTTAAATAAATAAGGTGTAAATGAGTAAAGGTATGAAGTTGCAGCGATTTTGGTCACATGGTAACTGACTGCTTTTGGCTGTGCTGATCTTTAACACAGGTAGGGGAGAGAGAGCATCGATGTCCGACATAAAGGCGATTTTCACTGCCAGATGGGCAGCTGGGGGGCATTACTGAGTCTGTGTTTGGCAGACACATTACTCTGCAATTAATACTGTTTGTTGTGTTACTATTCATTAACCGTACAAGCCTTTAGTGGTGAAACTTCTTAATATTTCACAAGTTCTTTCCAACCTGTAAGGAAACTAAATGCATTAGCATTATTTAGTATAATTGAGACTCTCTTCCAGTCTAGATCTTTTTTTAACTGCAGTTCCATTTACGGGGCATTTCGAGGAGACTCGAGTCACTCTAGACAGCCGAGGGCCAGAAGGATGTTTTGTATGTTTTCAGCAGCAGTATGTCAGCCGAGAAAAGGCATTTAGCTGCTAACTGTTTCAGTTATTTTAACTGTTTTAAAAAGGCACTAAGGAAGTATTAAATCCGGATCACCACAGATTACATTATAGCTAATGGGCTCCTTGAGTTTGTTTTCAGGATGGTGTGGTCATGGTGATTTTGGCACTTAATATATAGGTGAAAATGTACAAACATGTCATTTATTAGATTGATAACAATTACCTTTATAATAGCCATTAGAGCGTATGTGTGAATAGACAAGCCTAAAATGGTATATCGGAGTCGTTATCACATTATCTTGCCTAATTTATTTCCCAAAAATTATCCCATGAGTGTGTTAAATGTGGTTGGAAGTCCTCCAGAACGCAGGCTGGAGAACTGGGTCAACATGAAGTTCAAGTGCCCTAGAAAAAGTGCCACTAGATTTTCCCTCCTCTCATAATTAAGAGCTGGCGCCGCGATTAATCACCATTCTCTGAAGTGGTGCATGCTGGGTACTGGGGCCATGCCCTGTGACCTCAATACCGCTCTGCGTTACGTTTGTAATTAATGTTTGAAGAACAAAGAGAAAATGATAAATTTGCGTATGTGCATGTTTATGGAGATGTGCACAGAGCAAAGCCTGCTGGGTAAGCACTGTTGAGAACCGCCCCCCCCCCCCCCCCCCCCCCCCCCCCCCCCCCACAAGGGCCGCCCCCAACACCCACACAGGGGGGGGTAGTAAAAACGTGTATGAAAACCCACCCCCC
>JAODJX010000020.1:24339088-24358464 GCA_026776945.1 Isichthys henryi | reverse complement strand
AGAGTTGTTGGGCGGGTGGGGGGGGGGGAGGTCAGGGTTGAGGGGTGGAGAGGATGGGTAGAGTGAGAGAGGGAAAGCGACAGGGGTGGGGCTTTTCTGGTTAAGCTCTCTGCAAGCTAAGTCCACAACAACACTGGAGGACACTAATGTGATGTCACTCATTTGGGAACAGTAATCACCAGAGGCATTTACTGACGCAGTTAAATCAGAGTGGCGCGTCTGAGGGACACACCTAAATCTAATCTGCATCCACTGCACCGTCTACATTGTAGTTGTAGTACTTTAATTAATTTCCAGATGGTTCTCCAAACTTGCTTCAAACTAGCACCAATTTCGAACTAGCAAACTGCAATGTACGGTATTCATCAACCACAATAATTATTGTTAACCAGCTGTGTATATGATGCGATACGACCTTAACCGGCATGGTACCAGCTGTCCACATATTATGTTCAGGGGAAATGTGGTCTTCAGGACTCCCCAGTCCACACTGGTTCGATGAAAGCAGTATCTGCACAGATGTAGTTGAGGCAAAGGGTGACACTTGTGGGAGCGAATGTATTTTTGCATTCTCCTCAACTCACCCCTGGTCAAGTATTTCCTTAACAGATTGTGGTGTCCCAGAAGCTTGTGTTCTGGCAGGTAATTAGGGCCGGTCTCCCTTGTCTTTAAGTCAGCTCCCAGACATTAACGAGTTTTCACAGCGTGCGGCTGCCTGGGCTGACTGGGCCATGGCTACCTCTGCTTGCCATTTAGATAAACATGTCTGGACTTCTGCAACACAGACTGGGGTGGTCGCACAAAGATATATTTACAGTAGATTAACATGCTGCACCACAGAGCCGCGCCTGCTGTCTTCAACAGTTTCCCCCCACGCGGTGGGATCCGATGCGATCTACCAGGACCCCTCAGCATGTGCGTTTTACCGCCATCCCAGCCTCCAGCCCTCCCTGACTCATGTGCCGCCACCAGCCCCAGCCCGGAAGACGCACAGTCGCAAATTTCCATGCAGCCAAGCGCTCCTTGCAATCAGGGCTGAAAGGCGCACCGTGAATGCGGAGGACACGGTGTGTAGGCTCCCTCGCGGGACCGGCGGCTCAATCACAGCGAATTAAATGGCAGCATTTGCGTTGGCTGTCTGCGAATGACAGAGCGTGCCCAAGTCACCATTTCTGTGATCTGCATAAATCGGAAAAATCAGACTGCGCCATGCTCAGGACGGGGGAGGTCGGACCTAGTTTGGAGTTGATGGTGGGTGCTGGACTGTACCAATCAGAGAATGGAGGCGGGGTGTGACTCAAGTGATGTACATATAGCTACTTTGGGCAAGTTCATGAAACAGAAGTAAGGACCAATGCAGCTCTGCTGCGGGATGCGAGTTGACGGAACATGTCGCTCCGTGTCATTTCTGACCCGCTGTGCCGCTGTGTTTGTTCACCGGCTCCCGGCTGCGTAGGATCTGCCCCGTAACATTTTCTGCTGATGTTTGTCTGCTTCTCCAACCTGTCGAGTGAAGATTAAAAACTGCAAACCACCAAAGGGCCCTTAAGGCATCAATCTTTTGTTTTCTCCCCAAAATTATGCTTCCACTGGGAGGAGATTACCCGGACATGTTTTGTTGACTTTAGCTTTTGTTTAATCTTCCTGCCCTTTGGAATTTATATGTTAAACACACACCGAACAGATTCGGAGAAAATGAATGAACTAGATTAAGGCCCCAGAGAAAAGTATTGCATGTACTCTTGGTGTAGTATTTGTTAGTTTTGGGGAGATAAATTATGGCCTTTTAGAGGGCAGACGACTGTGAGGAAAGACAGCAGACTGATTTAAGGACATGCACTGCTCTGCAAAAATCTTATGCAGGCAAAGAAAATAGCATTTCAATGATCTTCATGTTGTCAGTGTGTCAGCTTAGCTGTTTCAAAACCTCTCTTAAAGTCACTACAGTATTTGCCCTTACCATTCAAAACACCAATGTATTTTTTGACTCAACCACTGCCCTACCAGATCTAGTTAATATCTCATTCAGGTATTTGACTAATTAAGTTAAAAAATTAATTGAGCTGGTGTTGAAATTTAGCCAGTACATGGAATGGCTGAGGTGCCCCTGAGGAGAGGTTTGGGAACTGAAGCGGTGTTCATCTAGCCATCCAACAAAATATCAGTAACTTTATGGAGAACGGAACAAATTCTTTTTAGTTTTTATTTTGCTAATGTTAATTTGGGTTTATGTTCTAATGCTAAATTGCGTCTATTTTTCTGAGCACTTAACTGCATTTACATTTACAACATTTACTACCATGATAGACAGCATTAAAGGGTTTCTTTGACTGAGGCTTTTGCATAGAACCTATCATGACTGGATGGAAGATCATGACTGGATCTCTGACAACTGCACCGACCTGCCAGAAAAGCTACAGAATCCCAGATTTATTAATCAGGCCGGGGGGGGGTCTGGGCAGGATTAGAAGATAAATCAGGGACTGGATGGGAAAGGAACTACAAGGGGAAGCATTTGGTCACTCAAGTGCTGTAATGGTTCTAGGTCCTTTTAGCTGGCAGGGGATGGTGACATAATGTATTATGTTTAGGTCTTTAAGCTAAACACCATGAATGTATATATACACACACTTGCATAATGCTGGCGTTGATGCACATGATTGAGTGCGCATTGCAGCTAAAACAAATGCATACATATAGAAACACACCCACAGGCGCATGCCAATGCGACATATAAATATAGCGTGCGCAATATGGCACAACCGAATGTTAGTCAGCTCTGTGCGCAGGCATTGCGTGTGTGTTTCAGCGTGTGTGTTGCGCGAAAGCACATAAGGATTGGATGTGCCGAAGTGCAGGCTCTGTGCTGCTATTCAGTGAGTCCGCAGGGATGGGGGTAAGTGTGGGTGCGGTGGCTGGCTGGACGTGCTAATGGCCAATCCGTGTCAGATGGACTCGCTATATATAGCAGGACGCTGAAAGATGCTGGTGTTGAATTCAGGGTAAAATATGCATATGAGTTATGCAACGAAAACGCAGATGATCATGAAGTCCGTTGCTACGACATTAGTAACATGAAATACGCCTTTGCATTAGCGGCACGAATTTCTGTCATTTATTGCCTGTGCTAATAAAGGGTAAAAGATTAGCTGTACTTACTGCTTTTTAGCACTGTGTGTTTCTTTCTCGCTTCGTAGGCTGAAAAGAGAAGCTCGTTGTAGTCAAAATCCTGGCCGACTTCTGGCAGGAAGACATGTTGGGGGTGTAGCAGGAGCGGGACGATGGTTTAGCCTGATTGGCAGGATGACTGGGCACCGGTGTCACTGTGACAGTGTGGCCTCATCCTCTTTTGAAGCCGTGTCAGAGTCACGGAACAAGCCTGGGCTAATGAGCCCGGCAGCGTGACAGGGGCCGTGTGGCGCTGCCGGCGTAGCTGGGACGGCCTGTCGTCAGGCCTGGTCTCCCTGTCGTCAGGCCTGGCCTCCCTGCCGTCAGGCCTGGCCTCCCTGCCGTCAGGCCTGGCCTCCCCATCCCTTCCCATCCTGTTTCTGACGCTGAGTCGTCGCATCCCACCGCCACGCGCCCCTGTGGGGGGTGGATTGCGCAAGGCGATCAACTTGGGCTCTTGATCTTATTTTTATAACAGGTGACCCCCAAATGACTCCATTTGCTTCCTGTTTTCATGCATTTTTCATGAGGACCGTCCTCCCTGCTTTAGCCCCTGGTAGACCTTGGACGTCCGGAACTGCGTACCTGCTACCATTCTTTCATTTGCTTTGGGGACCAGTCTGCACAAAGACATGGCCGGGCCTTGGAAACCTGGACCTTTGGAAACCTCCCCCATTCCAAACCAAAGCTACCATTATCCACACTCAAGGACCCCGTCTGATGTGTGGGCCCCTGAAAGTCTCCTCCTTTCTGGTCGCTAAAGGGTGGCCCCAGGCCCACGGTAAACATAGGTAGTGACTAATAGAATTATAACAATCATAAGAAGAAAGTCTGCCCTGCATGACTGTTACCCCCCCCAGGGTATCTCCTGCCTTGTGCCCCGTGCCTCCTGGAATAGGGGCATTTCCAGACCTCTTTAAGATTCTCAGTCTTCTGACAGGACCGGGAAATTTGATTAAGTCTGCACCATGAGCTGGGCTGACCTGGAGTGCTCTAGTTCCGCAGCAAGGCTTTTTGACCTTTTGGTTTCAAAGCATTAATGGAAGTGGGGAAACATAACTGCTTTTAATGCACTCCTTATTCAGCCGTGTTACTAAAAATTGGCTGTTTTCGTACAGCAGTCCCAGGTTCTCACGCGGACTGTGTGAGCGTCACTGTGGGTGTAACGCAGCCGTCCATTGCGATACATTTGGCATGTCTTTCACATCTCTCACAGGAAGCGAAGGTTTTATGAATTTCCAGACAGAAAATTCTGGGTTCACCAAAGTCACTGAAAGGAACAGCGACAACAAAGTCTACATAGTTTCTCTTGAAAGTAATTTGTTCTTATTATTGCATGGTGGCAAATGGGCGTGATATAGCTCTCCATGGTTTAGCGTCAGGATTTGAACACTCCTTGGTTGCAGTTTGCAGGTAACGGCTGAGTGTAACCAATATCTCGCTCCTTCTTCCCAGACGCTGCCCACCACACAGTATGAGCTGGAGATCGTTGCCAAAGACATGGCAGGGAGCAACGTGGGATTATCGGGGACGACAACGGCCACCATCACTATCACCGATAAGAATGACCACGCCCCCGAGTTCACACACTCTCTGGTGAGCATTACCTCCCCCCCACCCCACTATGTTCACCACTTTCCCATTTTCTGCTCCACCTTATTCCTCCATGTCCTTTTCTCACAAACCCCACCCACTTAATCCAGCAGGACAGGCAGATATATCTCCTGTTAAAAAATATTTTGGGCAGGGGCCCCTGGGCCATTAAATGTTAGAGTATCAACCAGGAAAAAGGTTCGATGCCCTCTGTACCTCGGCCCTCTGTAACTACCCGGTGCATAAGTGTAGCTTTGACAGTCAAAGTGTCATGGGATTAAGATAAGATGATAGATCTTTATTGTCACTATTAAAGAAACAGTGAAAAAACAGTTTAACAGCTCGATCTCTGTTTAGCAGCATGTGTTAGAGTAATGAATAAGAGAAATAAGAACAACAGACAAAAAGAGAGACAGACATCCTATGAGTGTCTGAGTGCAATGTGTACAATGTCAGTCCGAGGTAGTGTGTGCTTAATGACCTGCCCTAAGCAAACCAAACAAAGGAAAAATTGGAGTTAAACTTCTGCAGTGGAATGCACAAACTGTAGAGCGACGTCTTACGGATAGCTACAGTATTATTGCTAACAAACACGATTATTCGAGTACTTTGTCCCATTTCCGATCCATGTATTTGTTAGCTGTGATTCCAGGAGACAGACACCTGGCCAGTACAGCTACAAACGCCGCCTTTGTCTGTCCTGCTGCACATTTAACAGCTCTGGCCGTCCTGAGTGAATCGAGGCTTGTGTCTTTTGTTGTGACCTCCGATATGCAAACACCGGCTTCGGGACCAGTCTGGGCCAAGCAGTGCCGTTTGTCATGGACCGCGAGCGCTGGAGCCAACCCGCACCGCCTGCCAAACAAGCCCTTTGGGGCAGTGAGGAATGAGGCCTGTTTGCCGGGGAGCTCAGGGTGAAGTCAGTACTCTGTCAGTGCTGATATCTGCGATGGGTGTAGAGTGTGTGGAGGTCAGGCCCATGTGGTGCCCTAGGCAAGCTTCCCCCCCATCCAAGACAAAGTGAAATTGGCTTGCTAAGTCAGCACCCCCTCAGACGATTTTGCCCTAGGTGGCCACCCTTATCACCTAATGGGTTGATAGGCACTGGGCCCCAGTGTCTGTCCACAGAGTTTTCCACAGTCTCCCAGTCTCAGACACGCATACAGACGCACACATACATAGAGAGAACCTACAGACACGTCTGGGGATCGGTCGTCGCTGCAGACGTGATGTTTCTGTCAGGAACTGCTTCGTTGGCAGTCTAGCAGAAAGCAAACGGGAAGCGAAGGAAGAAAAAAGTATTAAAAAACGAAAGAGTGTTTAGTTGAGTGATTTCTAATGGAAATGCCTGGAGCTTTTTTCGGGGGTCTGCAGGCCTGCTCCCCTGCTGTTTCTGATCACGATGCAGTCGTGTCAGAGAGGTCTGTAATAAAAATGCTTGTGAATCTGAGGCCTCGTTGTAACACTTGTAAAAACTCCTCCTTCCTGCGCGTTTCTTTTTACTAAGAGAAAAACAACTTTTTAAAAATTCCCGACAGCCGTTTCGTGGTGGTGGGTTTCGTACAGTTTTTTTATTTATTTTTTTTGTCCCCCGTGTCCTTTTCCTTCCGCTGCATTACTGCCAGCCCAGAGAGCACCACCATATCCCAGCATGCATCTGACCTTAGAAACACTGTCGTCAATTAGCCCATTAGCCACTAACCGTCATTGACGTTAATTACTTTTATTTTTCTACTATAGAGCAGCCTTCCTGAAAACTAGGGCCTTGAAGTGATGAAGAATGATGTACTAGTATACTCAAAAAATTGTAATAATTATAATAATTAATGGTGGGGAAAAAATGATGAAAGCAAGCTGCTTATTAGCTGAACATTAGCTGAAAAATGATCCAACCGAGCCCTGTTCTGTGGTGAGACATTGGCCTGACTTTATTGTGGATTTTTGCTTGTGCATGTCTTATATACAGGCTCCAGAAATATATTGGGGTCACCCTGTCTGTCTGTCTGTCTGTCTGTATCATATTATTTAGTTATGATTTCAAAGCATACTTCTGTCATTTCATCATGTCACTTTAATAAAAAATACTGTCACTAAATTAGATTAATGCAATTCTGTTACGCATAAACAAAATACTTATATGAATAAGTAATAACTTTCCTTTTTGGAGCCTAAAGATTTTTCTCTAACAGATTTGTTAGTTTATCACAAGTCTCACAAAAAGGTCCCCTCCCCCAGTGATGGGTAATGTAGTTTCTTCAGATTATTGTATAATATCCATTCATCTTCTAGCTTCTTGTCCTGGGACTGGACAGGATCATAGGGTGATCTATGCAGCATAGATGCCAAGGTCAGGGTGCACACTGGACGCCGTGCTTATCGTAGGTTACATACGTGCACCACATGCAAATTAACAAGGCAAATTAGCCCTGACTGCACGAGTTTAGTCTGTGAGAGGAAAGACAATGCAAACTTTATACACACACAAAGCACATGCGATATTCATGCCTTCAGCCCGAGAAGTGTGATACAGCACTGTTATCAACTCTGCCACACCGCTGCCCACTAATGTTTGCTATGTGAATCCAAAAGCAATTATTACTGAAGATGCTTATTTACATAACCCACCATTTGCAGGTACTTGCTAACTTTTGCAGTGCATGATTCCTGCATGCAAATGTAAGAAAACAAGGCATTATATGAATAAATATGTATTAATTAGGTGAAAATGTTCTTGGAACAAGAAATAATGGGAGACGTTGAACAGACGTTGGACCAGTATGAACAGTCGGGATATCTTCTCTGACCAGCTATCCAAGGGTATTACAGCAGGGCCTTCTCTGAGAGTTGTGATGGCAACCTCTGGGGTACAAGTTTATTTCCTTAACCACTTTCCTTCCTTGGAACTGATTCCTCTAGTAGGTCAGCTTTGCTTTATCCAGACCATCACACCAGATGTGCCCAAGGCGTAGATCCATATTTAAATCCAGCTCTCCCTCGATGCAGACGATAGTGAGCACTAAGACCCCGAGTCGTTCCTGTTGGCTTCTCACACAGCAGAGAGTCCTCTGCCTCTAGTTAGGGCATTTGCACAGCGTTGCAAGTCAAATGACTTAGATTTACATGCTAATGAGAGTGAAGACCTTGTGGTCTTGGACATGTTTTGACATTTTGCTTATCCTGTAAAAACATGTTGTTGAGAATAAAACATTCAGCTCCGAACTTCAGTTATTTGGATCCAGGAACTGACATGCAGCTCTCCTATAGGGTAAATTGTGATCGAGCACTTGGTAAATGCCACTGACATTTGCTCTTGAGCCAAAAGCTGACGTAATGTCCGCCAGTCGATTCTGCGGGCACTCCATGACCATTGTATTGACACTGCTCCTTGCGTGGGGCCTGCTCTGGTTCGCCAAGCTTCACGGAACGTCAGGAGCAGCGTGGCAGCGTCCAAATAGAGCAGGAAGAGTGGGGTGAGACACGCAGCGTGGGGGGGGGGGAGTCGCTGCATCCAGACAGAGGCTTTAGTTCCTTGGTTTGAGAAACTCCTGTTGTGAGAATTTTCAATTAAAGCCAAAGGCTACCGTGTCCAGAATAATATGCTAGGTGGGGGGGTGGGGGGGTCTTCTGGTGATTAAATCTGCCGATCAGGGTCTCCTGGCAATCAAATTTGACGGAAGGTGGGAGCCCCTGTGGGAGCCCCCCACCTCCACTCCACAAGGGAGTTGGGGGGGATCAATTGTGTCTGGATTCAATTGTAGATATGGACTGGAGTCCGCCACTTGGTAGCCACTGGCTTAGAATATTTTCTAAGCATGCTGGTGGATGGAAAAGATATTCATATTTTTATTTATCTGAATGTAAATGCCAGAAATGACAGAAATGTCAGAAATCTTAACCCAAGGTGGCGAATCCAGGCATCGGCTGATTTATGGTGAATGACGTTTTTGATTGCACCTGGGGTTGAACTAGTCATTAGCTGACACCACAGATAGTCATTCATCCCATGGCTGTCATTCAAGACTCTTGACACTGATTAGTATTGGTTGATGACCCGCTTAATTAACCTTTTGTCCCTGTAAGAGGTTCAGCAGAACAGTCGTGACAAGCCCCAGGCTGTGAGTTCCTGTGTCATCAGAGTCGGTATCTGTATGACATGTACAAATGGTTGCAGACGCCCACCTTTCGGCATGCAGACAGTTCATTTATAAAGACCCTGTCGTTTATTTTTCATTCCGGCACTAATTCCTCACATGCTCTCAAAGATATGCGAACAAAAATTCGTAATGCCCCACAAATCGGTGTGAGCAGCTAAGTAGCCGAGTTCCTCCTGCCTTTTGGAAATTGACACGGGGAGACAAATGCTTTCCTGTTCATACGGCTGATGAAAGGCCATTCTCCATGCCGACGTAATCCTGAGAGCCTCAGAGTTCTCCACTTCGCAGCTGGGACTCTCGCAGCACCTTGACTCCCCGCGTGGTCGGAACATGCCTGTAGGCTAACAAAGTGTGCGGGCAGGAATGACGCGAGGGTCCCTTTTAGAAGTTACCGAAGACGAGGCAAACATGACGTGTGAGGGAAATTATAGGCTGATGATTAAACCACTTTGGGGTTATGAAATGTGCTCTGTTCCTGCATCCTGTGTGATTCCATGCAAACCAGATTTGTTTTACTTACATATAAGGACAGGATTCTCTTGCAAAGAAACAGTGGGTCAGAGGTTCTGCTCCTCTGTTAGAAATTATGACGATACAGTATGTGCTGTGCTACTATGATATCTTTCACCTTTATAACACAGCCACTCGCCCTCGGCCTGTATATTAGTACGTATTTCCATGCATTTATCATTAACTTTTATATTTAAGCCTTTGTGAAATGCAGTGAGGCTATTTTGAGATTAAAAATCGGCAAGTTAAATGCCAGTTTTAATAAGAAAAAAAAAATATTGACCTGGTCCCCCATGGCATTTTGTTTACATGCAGATGGAATTAAACATATATACTGTGTATATTTATATATATATGTCCTTTCCCCTTGAGAATAGCAGCTGTTAATTGTCACAGTCAATCCACAGTAGCTCCAAGATGCTTAATATGGCCCCTGTTCCACTAGTGCCTTGATTACTCTTTTAGGCTTGACCAGTTCTAGTATTTTGATGGGAGGCAAAGTTGGGCCATAATTCATATAAAGAGACCAACCTTATCATCAGCCTCGTAGCCATGTGGCTCAGCCCCCATATTCTCCCCTTACCACTGGTCCACATTGGGGCCCTGACCACTCTTGTATACTTAAGATTTGTTCCACACTGTCAGGCCACTGTCATCATAGCCCCCAACCTGCTGAATAATTCGCAGGGACAGTTCAAAAAGTCCAGTCATGATGTCCCTGTCCACCCAATCAGAATTGCCCATAATAGTGATTGACATCTCCATCTATTGGCCAGCAAAAATAATAATTCAACTTACTGTAACAGCAAAGCCATGACCTGATCCACACTTGAGCTTAGTCAGCATTTGCAGAAAGCCTGCTGTGAGTTGGACCATTCCTCACTTAATCCCATTTGACAACCGAGGGATGCTGGAGAGAGCTGGGGGGGATGGGGGGATTGACGGGTGTGAGAGGGATGGGTAAACCCTTGGGGTCGGTTTATACTCGATGCTCATAATGGTTCTGCGTACACATCATGGCCGCCACATGTTGTCTGCGTTGACTCCATGCATCATCTTTGCACATATGCAAGGAATTAATGCTACGAATGCATGAGACGCATTACCACCAGAAATCTTGGGGGCAGTTTGGCTACCTTTTGTCACGGGACTGCGTTTTCGTACGTGGTACAGTTATATTAAAGTGGCATCTGTTATTTTCACTTTTCATTTTTAGGAATGGGTGGCCTCAAGATCAAGTCAAAACTGAATATTATCAGAGACGAGAGTGAAAATATTCTGAACACTCTTGTGCGCCTCTGTGTGCAGCGTTTTCAAAATTTAATGGCAGTTTAAGCTTCTTCTGCTTCCGATTTCAGACTGAGCTAAGAAAGCAGTACCATACTGTATGTACAGAGTACAATGAAATTCTAACCTGAAATTCTTGCTTGCCTGCTTTCATAAGCAATGTTATTTTTCATTACAGTTCCGATATTTATATATCCTGCTGCCAAAATTTTACGTTTTGCTAGAACATTTATATTGTTATAGGAAACAAAACGTCGCAAGCTTTGCATTTTTCCTGACCGCTCCCTTTCAGGATTATCTAATATAATTCAGGATTATCTAATATAATTCAGGATTATCTAACATTAGTTTAAAGTTTACCACCGATACTTCTGCCCGAATTCTTAATACACTCTCCGAGCCAATCCTAATCATTTTATCCTTGCAGCTTCAATCACTCATAAATAGACATGTTTGTGAGAAATTGATTATTTTGCTTTATAAATATCGCAATATTTATTGCAAAAATGGATTTTTCATTCGATGCAGTGCAGCTGTAATACTCAGTACGAAATACTATTACAAAATATCAAGGAACAAATAATACAACAGACACCGTGAGGTAGCAATTTGATGTGGCAGAGTGAAGGAGCAGTACATTGAGGAGCGGTGGTTAGAATGTAGACAATGCTGCAGCAGTATTATAAAATTAGCAACTCGATGTGCAGGCACCAAGTGTACAACATTTCATGGCACAGCCTCACGCAAATAAGTGAGACTGGAAACAAAGGAATGGACCAAGATGGTTTTCTCACACTGCCCCCTGGTAGACATGATCTTTGATCCTCCAGATTGACATCAAGTATGTGTGCAAATATAGTTTGCACCATCCCCAAGCATAAGCATCACGTAGCATGGAGTGTATCCCGGCTGTAAGGCAGATGGGTGCCGTTCTGGCAACCCAAGGATAAAGACACAAAAGAAGTCAATGAAGTCAAAATAGGTATGAGATGAAAGATACATAATGGTGCAAACACCATGATTGTGGACCAGGACACACACACACACTTGTATTCATATCTTTGTGGGGACTTTCCATTCATTTCTATGGGCAAAACCCTAATCCCAAAATTAACAATCTTTTAACCCCTAACCCAGGCCTAATCTTAACCATGAGTAACCAAACAAAATACAAGAGACTTTGGCATTTTTAGTTTTTTGATTGCACACAGATTTTTATAAAACTGAGTTTTACAATGTGGGGACTAAAACAACCTAAGAAGGAACCTTGGATGGCCTGAGTTGGCATTAGCAGGGGTGAACTTAAGAAATTTTATTAACCAATTGGGCTCGTTCACTTAAAAATATAAAAGTCCAACATGCAATTTGTATCCTGTAACTGTCTGCTTCTACCCGACACCCAGCGCCTGGTCGTTTCCTCCAGCTGCCCTCAGTCCTCACGGCTCTGGGGGAGAAGCCACCTTAAAGGCACTGAGTACATTTCATCCTCCCATTGATGAGGGAGCTGTCATTCAGTATATTTACATGCACACTAAGAAAATTGAATTGTGTTAGTCCGACTAAAACCGGACTTTTAAAGTGCATGTAAACTCCAACTGAAATCGCACTAAATCGAATCCAAGTCGGACTAAGACGCCCAGATAATGCGATTGGGAGTCGGTTTGTTCCTGTATGTATGCCTTAAATCAGACTCAGTCTGGCTTAGGCGCTCTGAGCATACTCTGCATTAAACCCCCCCCCCCCCCCCGAGCATACTCCGCATTAAAGCCCCCCAGAAGTCTGCAGCACAGCAGAGGAAGTACAGCATGTGCAATGTAATACCTCAATTTCCATCCCTCACCGTAGTAAAACTGTCCATTTTGCCGCTCAGCTACAGAGTGCTTTTCCACTGCTCCAGGTATCATACTTTTGGTACTTCAAGAATGTACCAAAAGGGTGGTACTTCAAGGTGCTGGTTTTACACTGACATAAACACTGGTGCGGTGCCAAGTGACATTACAATGCGAGGCGGGTATTTTGTACTGAATTTAAAAAAATGGCTGTAGTAGGACTGGACAACTTGTGAATTAATACCAACATTGCATGTTATGCACGTCCAATTCTTACATTGCTAGTCAGTTAGATTAAGATCATGCCAGGGACTGGCTCCTGACCCTGGGTCTCTACTGCATAAGGGCTTGGAAGATGGACGGGGGCACCGTGGGTGGGCTAAGCCTGTGTGCCTGTAATTAGAAGGTCACCGGGTCAAACCCAGCTTCAGCATGTCTGTGGGTCCTTGAGCAAGGCCCTTAACCCCCAGCTCCCTGGGCGCCGCTACAGGTGGCTGCCTTTCACAGACAACTTACTCTATGAAAAAGAGAACGTTAAAGGAGGCATAAAGACAGTTTCAAGATCAATAAAGTATCATTTATTATAATTATTATTGTTATTATTACTTCTCCAGACATGCAGTTGCATTTTTATCTTTTTTGAGTGTTTTCATATACTGAAACGTGATCTTCTATGTCAAGCTATTTAAGTAAAAATATCATTCGGCTGAGGACATCCGTGTTAAGTGGAGTGTTTTCCTTCAGCACTGACTGTCAGCGTCTTTGCACATTGGGATCTTTGAGTAAAAAAAAAACAGCATCTTTTACTGTCATTGTTTTGTTTATTTGTTTTTGGAAAAATAAAAGAAACCTTAAAGAAAGTACCTGCAAAAGGGACGGTTTTGTTGCAGTCGGCGGTTGATCCCCGCTGTGTTTACAAACCGCTCATGATGGACTGTGATACTGGAATCCCCCTCGTCAGGCTCCGAAGCAGTTTGGGAGCGAGGATGGTATTACTCACTGTCATTAGACCGAGGGCGCTCGTTCACTCACCGCTGCAAAGACGTCGGTGCGCTTAAGGCAGAGCTTGTGTTCTTTGTTAAACATGAAAACGAGCAATAATGCCTCTCCTCAAAGCCTTTATCTGGGGCTGCAGGCTCCGAAGAGGCAATGAGTTCTCAAATACAATGAGAGACGCCTGTTTGCTCTGCCATTAGCCTCGGCAAAATAAAAGCACTGCCCCTTTAATTTATGCTAATGAGTATTTTCAAAACTGTAGGGGATACCGGGAACGATTGCTGTTAAATGGACTTTTAACACGCTTCAACAACCCCGGCTATACTGCCCCACAAAGGCGAATCACAGTAACTACACTGACCCAAACTGAAAAAGGTGCCTTGCCTTGACTTTAGTGTGAATTTTGTAGATTCTGTAATTTTCGCATTCTGTTTTCTTTAAAACCAAATATAGTTGACTTAAGATATTTTGCAAAGGATAAAACAGACTAAGAGACTTCATTTTGGTCGCAACTCAGTTTTGCTTGAATATGCAGTTACTGTGTTTTACCTTTGTGGGGCGATATACCTCCCTCCACTTCTGCTCACTTAAGGCTCCTAACCAAATCTCTGATCCTTGTGAAACATGTCATGCTAAAAGTAGACAAATTCAAGAGTAAATAGACTCCAGTTTCAATTAAGCAATTGTCCCCACTACTGTAAACCCTAATGGCGGCTTTGGTGACTGTATCAGAGGCAGAAAACAGCCTGTGCCGAAGCATATATGAATTCGGTGAGAAGCCTGTCAGCATAGATACTCTGCCTGTCCATCAGGTTCTTGATCATGACCAAGTCAGTTATAAGCACTGTTTGTTTCCCAACCCAGTCTTCAGGTAAGGAGCTGGAAGAGATGAAAAATGTGTACTGTCAGTCAAGAAGCTAAGATTGAGCAAAAATATGGACTGTCAGGCAGGAAGCTAGGAGGGAGTAAAAATATGGACTGTCAGGCAGGAAGCTGGGAGGGAGCAAAAACATGGACTGTCTGACAGGGAGCTGGAAGGGAGCAAAAATATGGACTGTCTGGCAGGGAGCTAGGAGGGAGCAAAAATATGGACTGTCAGGCAGGGAGCTAGGAGGGAGCAAAAATATGGACTGTCAGGCAGGAAGCTAGGAGGGAGCAAAAATATGGACTGTCAGGCAGGGAACTGGAAGGGAGCAAAAATATGGACTGTCTGGCAGGGAGCTGGAAGGGAGCAAAAATATGGACTGTCTGGTAGGGAGCTGGGAGGGAGCAAAAATGTGGACTGTCTGGGGGTCCACAAGGACCAGGCTGGGAAACAGTACTGTACCTCATGTCCTCTGCTTCCTGGCACACTGAAGCCTGCATTGGATAAACAGTCTTGGAAGAAAGTAGGATATATAAGTGTTTCGATGCAGGATCGCTGATCGCATTCACAGTCATTTATCAGTTAATGGTGAGATGATGGCATGACTTTTAATTTCCGTTTAAGCCAGGCTTTGCCTACAGATAATGTTATTGGGAAGCTTCGGTGTGAACTTTTGACTGTTTTAGTTTAAAAAAAAAACAAACTGATGCCCTGCAGATGAATTGAGGATTATCTTGTAGAGGGGGCGGATTTATTTATATGTTATTGCAGCCCAGATACGCCAGATGTAGACAAGAAATAGTCTACATGCCACAGAGAAATATGACCATAATATTATTATGGCACATGGATCTGATGGTGGAATTAGTATAAGAACAGATGTCACTGCTGCTCCGTACTGTATCGTTTTATCATACATTATCCCATTTAGATTCCCACTGGATATCTGTTCTCTCCAAATCGTTATCGCCAGTGTTGTGGGAGTGCAGATAGCAACAGAATTTATCTTTCTCCCCTTACAGAGATGCTTACAGGAAAAAAAAAATCTGATCTCTGAACAGATGAGCACTCTGTTATCCTCCTGGTCCCTCTCACATCTTCTCAGTGGATCCCCCATATGCCCCTCCTTCCTGCATCCTGCGCCGTCCCGGCCCTCTTCGCTCTGCCGCTCACTTCGGATGCGTTTCACAGCAATCGTGGACCGGCCATCTGGTATACCGGGCACTTTCTCAGCAAGCCGATGGCCTTGTGGGCCTCTCTGCGAAATGTATCGTGGGGGACCTCACACAGATGCCCTGCATGATTTTGCAGCGCGCTTTCGTTTGATCGTCGATTAATGGAGGCCTGGCTTAATTTCACCCGATTACTGTCGTTTAATCACCTTTTCCTGCCAGGAGAGCCATTCCGCGACAGCCAGCAGAGAGTGGGACGGCCCCTACATCCGTCACTATTCCTTTGTTTTAACGGCAAGCCAATAAGTCATTTATCTCGCCTAATTGTCGCCGTTCATCCCGCAGAGTGTCGTGGGGTGGACTGTGATGGATGGTTGATGACTGTTATCGTAATCATAAGCCATGGCTCTATGAATGTTTTCCCGTTATTAAGCTTTGGGCCGTGATGTGCCTCATGGCACCCCCTGGTGGAAGGCAGGGGCATTTCGATGACGTTCTACTGGTGTCCCGGCCCAACGACCGGCCTGGCAACTCATTTATAATCTTGATGGCTTCCTGTGGTCAGAATGGCCATTAGAGCCATAGGGGATGGTGATTGGAGCTGGGACTTTATAAGACTGTGGGTCTAACAGGCGGTGGGGGGGCAGAAGGGGTGAAGACAACAAGATGCAGCAGTTTCTGCACATGGGGACAGGCATGCGGGGTCAGACAGCACCGTTTGGGTCGGACCGTCACAGGCTGGGAGACGAAACAGTCGCGCCTTTGATATTATTTGTAATTATGCATGAGTAACTGGACGTCTTGTCACCACGCTGTTTGCTTCAGGATGGACGGCTGTCCCTCACGTGACACCCTGCGGCGATGCCTAGTGCGCCCTGTCATTTGTCACTCATGAGGGAGGCGACATACACACACACTCCACTTAACACGGATGTCCTGAGCACGTTTTAAATTCCAGTTGCGTGTAACAGCAGCACACGGGGCCCCCGGAGAGGGTCGCGCCTCGCTGTCACCATCTCCAGTGTCGCCGCGGAGACAGGCTCGCCGGCATGGAGACAGGTGTTCCCCGGGGAATCCTTAGAGCCATTACCGTACCGCCTCCCAGGGACAGCCGCGTCACATTTAAAGGAACAGATGGCCTAAATGAGATAATGATAATGCTTTATTTAAGAGAGAAAAAAAGAGAAAAGGTTGGGGGGGGAGAGGGAGCGAGGGAAGGAGGGAGGGAGTGCGGACGGCTTGGGAAATTGCTTTATGACACTGGAGTGCCACCCTCCACTTCACGTCTCACTCCGTCATCACCGCTGTTGGGTGCCTCTCACGGCTGCATGGCTCACGTGCCTTTTACTCTCAGGGAAAAAAAAGAATAAATTTCTCACACCAAGAAATTTTACATCTTTATTAATTCCTACTCCTCCACTAGAGTCACTCCAGGGGCTTGCTTTCTGTTCCATTCTCTTCTGTTCTCCTCTCCTCTCTTCTGTTTCTTTCTTACTTTCCTTCCTTTTTCAGGATACTTATAACCTGTGGGGAGGAGCTGTCAAATTCCAGGCGAAGTGGGATTTCTTTGTTTGAGAAGTGCGACCGCTCGCGGGAGGTCGCGATGGGAGGAAGGGGCACCAGGCGCTTCACGCCGGCGTGTCTTTCTGGTCGAAAGGAGTCATTCATTCGTTGCATTGTTTGAAAATGGAGGGCCGCTGGCAGGGAAGGAAGCGGGGAGAGGGTTTGGCACGGTGTGGCTGGTTTATTTCTGTTCCTTTCTTTTCTAACCTCTTCCCATTCTGCTGTTGGGTCACTCCGCACTGGCCAGGCTGTACCCATGCATCCACGCAATTATGTAAGCTGGTCGGAGAGTATCGCCCAGAAGGACTTCACACATGGCCTGTGGAGAACAGGCCTGTACCTCCCTTCTCAGGCCTCTGAGATGCACAGATGAAAGTCGTTACATTAACGGATGTAATTAAATAGTGAATTTTCTGCCATGCGCCCAGCCGGGTCAGTAAGTATGCCCTTCTATTTCTCTGCCCCATCTGACTTTGGGGCGAGCTGGTTATTTCTTTCACGTAGACGAATTGGGGTTTTATCAGTGGCATGGCAGGGGTTCAGTATCAACAACCCACAAAGATTGAATATATCCATCTTACCGCTTCACTGCCTAGGATGATTAAATGAAACGCAGTGCTTGGTGCGGTCTGACCGGTGTGTGTGGGTGAGTGAGTCTCAGAGGCCAGATGCTGTTTGGTTCTGAAGGCCCAGTTGTGTGTGCTCTCATTCCCATTGCTGGCTTTGCCCCTTGATGAATGCCCGACAGTGGGGGGTAACGCCTTCCAAGTGCGTCAGTTCCAACGCCCCTTCCATCCGCCGGCCTGCCGATGGCACATCAGTGTCACCGATCCTCTGAGAAATCTCCCCAAGCAGTACATATGCCTGACCATCAGTGGGCGATCTGAGGCACTCCACGCGATCCCAGCTGTACCACATTCTCATACACAGCGGCAGTGTTTACCGCCACTCGAACCATGCATTTCCATGGCGTCTTCAAGGTTAGGAGCCCCCTGTTGGCCACAAACAGAAACTACACTAAGGGGAGCGAGGGAGCCCCAAAAGTGACCTTCTGAATGGGGTAGCAGAAACAACAAAACCACCCCTGCATGTTCGAGGGAGATGACAAACACGGGCTTGGAGCCCACTGTGTGCTATGGCTTCGACTCCAGACTTAGTGTGTTACATTGCAGTGAAATCGAGTGTAATACAGAAAAGATTTAGGTTTATATCTCGCTGTCAGAATTCTTCATAGTTAGTAATCACCCTTTAAGAGCCCCTGAAGTGTCTCACAGATAACCTTTAAAGTTTATGTGCAGTTTATTTTTTTCATTCTACATTAAAGAAACTTCAACACGTTAAAGCAACGGAAACTTTTGTGTTGGAAGACCGAACAGTGGATGTGTAAGTCGAGTGTAATGAGGTGCCTAAAACTAACAATCTCTAAAGGACTTTCCTTTTTCGGTAGAGCCGTGCTGTCCTTTAGCTACGTAATTAAAGATTTTAATTAACTGCTGTTCCCCGTAAACCTTTGCGTGAAGTAAAACTTTTGTTTGCTGGGCAGCTGCTGGAACGCACCGCAGCGGTGTGTGCAGTAATGACTAACACACACGTTTCAAATGATAATTGGGAATTAGGAGCCAGGCAGTTGTTTTCAAATAATGGAGACCCTAAGAGTGGACTGTCTCCACAGTGTAGCTTTCAGGAGTTTCAAGCAAATTCCTGCTGGACGAATTGATTCGTCCTGCTACAGTTTTTCTCCCCTTTCCACGCGTAATTGTCTTCTCTAATCAGCCTGCTCTCCTCGCGATGCATCTATGCTATAGTCCGTGGTCGTTCAGGATTCTAATGATACTCGCAGCTGTATTTTCAATGGTTTAACATCATTAGGGGAGTTTTTGTACCAGGCACTCTGTGTTCATGATTGTTTGCTTCCGATGTGCTGGGAGCTGGGAGGGAGCAAAACTGTGGACTGACTGGGATCCCCGAGGACTGGGCTAAGAATCACTGTCACTGTAACCCCTCAAGCTCACATTCAAAGAACAGGAACAGGCGCCCAAACCTCGGCCGCTTATCTCACCCCCAGCCGCTCCTGGACCTTCATTTCCTGGTTTCTAATCTGCTGATGAAGGATAAAGACCGTCGGCTGGTGTGATGGCTTCAGCAGAACCCGGCTCCGTGCAGACGTCCCACCCAGAAACTCAAGGAGAGGTGTGCAGGACTTGTTAACCAACACAAGCTTATCCTGCTGTCCTGTATC
>JAODJX010000020.1:24321513-24335639 GCA_026776945.1 Isichthys henryi | reverse complement strand
AGCCCCTGGATTACGAGAACACAGCCTACCACACGTTGCTGATCCGGGTGGAGAACGAGGACCCGCTGGTACCCAACGTGGGTTACGGACCCAGCTCCACAGCCACAGTACATGTCACGGTCATGGACGTCAACGAAGGCCCCGTGTTCTTCCCGGACCCCATGCTGGTGACCAAGCGTGAGAACGCGCCAGTGGGTAGCTTTGTGGCCACGCTCAATGCCACCGATCCCGACATCCTGCAGACGCAGTCTATCAGGTGGGAGCGGAAAGGAGCATAAACGCCTTGTGTCGTGTCAGGTCTTTGTCTGTTTGCATGGCCACCAGTGCGATCCTGAAACTGATGCATGCTGGGATATCTGACCAATTCTCACCGAACTGTAAAAACTGTCATATGCAGTTTGTGGCGTTTTATGCCATAACTACTGGGTTAATAAATGCATCTGGAGGTGAGCATAACTTTCACACAGCCCATCAATAGCCTTTTTTTGTAAGAATTGACGCTGCAGTGTTGTTCCAATGTCAGATGGCGACAGAGCACATCTATTCTGGTCCTCGATCCGTTAAATGACCCGCTTGCAAGGTCAGGTGAGCAGTGATATAAGCAGCCTGGTCGCAGTGGGGGAGGGTTAATGCTGCTGCATTCTTTACAGCAGCTACATTTTGTTGTTGGACCAAATTAGGAGCAAGCTCAAATTACGCACAGATGTTTCTATCCTCCAGTGGATCTTCACGCGGTCCGGAGCAGTGCACCATGCACCACCCAAATGTTCTTACTCTGAATTTGTTGGACAACTGTGGTATGCAGGCTTTTCTTGGAATTTGAATGTAGCATTTACAGGATTTAACTTTGTCGCGTTCTGTGTTGTGTAGCATTTCAGCTTAGCCCGGGCGTTTCTCCCATAACCGCTTATCCATTACAGGGTGAACGAGGCAGCTGTCCAGGAACACTGGAAACGAGGCAGCTTTCACAAAAATTTTACCAATAGTGCAAATATTGCAATGTCACCACTGGCATCCCATTCAGCCGTGCGCTGCCTCTTATGGGCTCCGGCCCACTGTAACACTGTCCTAGATATGCAGTTGGAAGATGGATGGTTAGATGTAAAGTAACCTATACGATCTACCAAAACAGTACTTATTGTGCTGATTTTTCTCAAATCTCATCGTAGAAAGTAAGGACTGGTAGAAGAAGATTGCCATAAAACGCGTGGAGAACGGCGGCCCCTTTCAGACACTAACACGCATGGCACATACATCGTTTCAGCTTTAATGTTCTTTTTTGTCGGCTCTAAAACCATTTTCTTTTCTGTATCATTCGCTGCGGCGTGCCTTTGAGATTGGATTTGAAACGCTGACTTGATAGCACTGTTTCCAGACGTGCTCCCCACGTAGTGTTCTCACCACCCCGCCAGGGTGGGGCGGGTCCATTTCTGGCCACTAGATTCTCATCGGGGTGCACGCTTGAACCGTGATTGGACGGCAGCGCTGGCCATGGGCGGGGAAAATGATGCGGCCATGTTGTAGATGGCTGCCCGCCAAAGAGCTCTGTAAGATGGTCATACGAAGGCCCGGCATGAAAAGGGCCCACAGTCCCCACACATGCTGCTTTCTCAGCACTCGTTGATGCCCAGCGTAGGTCGCGGGTGAAGCAGCATGTCCAGATGGAGAAATCCGTTTGCAGGATGGTTCTGCTTTCATCTCACTTTGGCAAGTCTCAGAGGAGCTGCTCCGTCCTCTGTGCCTAACAGTCGGATCGTTCTCTTCTCAACAGGAGGTCCATTACCGCTATGTGTAACAGTAAAATTAGTCCTTATCTATCATGTAACAGTAAATTAATTCCCTTGCAGGCAGGGAAGCCAATTACCCCCAGTGTTTGTAACACTAAAACTATCCATTATCTGCTGTGTAACGCCGGAATTGTTCCCTAATGACCCAGGAGGGCTATAACTTTAACGGTGTGTTTAGAAAGTTTTTTTCCTGGTTTCATTGAGGCTGTATTTTCGTTTGAGTGGGGGAAAAAAAGGAATGAAAGTTAACACTTCAAGCTTTTAGCGCTGACCTATCGTGTCTGGGCTTCCAGTTGCATAATGATTAAAAGCGTTCTATGTAAATATGCATTGACTTGTGGGATAAAAATACAAGGGGCTTTGTATCCGATTCACTTGCCCAGATTAGCCACTAATAAATAGAAGGAAAAAACGTTTTGGTATCACTGCGGTCCGGCGTGTCAGTAGTCCGGTGCCACCCGCCTTCTTTCTGCTCCTTCTGTGACGGATAGACTCTTTATTCTGTCTTTGCCTTCTGCTGCGCATTTTTCCTTTCTTCTCCCTCCATTTCCATCTCATTAAGTCTGCCTTCCGGCCTCATCCTGTGCTCCTCGCACATCTGCATTTGCCCGTAACCTTTCCCTCTATCCCTGCCTCTTTCATCGTCCTCCCCTCTTTCCCCAGTCATTCTCATTTTTTTGTGTCACCTGGCCGCTCCTTCACCTCCTGATCCCCTCATTTCTGCCGCTCGTCTTGGTTCTCGTTTGCTGCCTGACCCCTCCCCCCCTCCTCCCACCAAGGCACCATCCTTCTTTTATCCCTCCTCTTCTCCTCTATTCTTGGTCTCCGTTGCCAGAGTGCGGTGACAGCTCTCAGCTATGAGATGAGCCTTCTGTCTGGGATCTAAGCATTCTCAGGATGGAGGGGTTCACGGAAGCTTCATGGGGCGTGGTGACAAATTGGGAAATATGTGCCCCCCTCACACCACAAAGGTGTCGGTTCAGCTGGCCAAGAGTGCCGATCGACTGGGTGTTTCCGTCGGCTACATGCCGATGTGCCACATGTTATCCTGTGATGATGCGTTTGACGCCCATAAAAGGATGCTTTTATTCCGCTAGGTTCGAGTGAAGCTGGAACGCCGATGTTAACGGCTCCACACAGCGGGGTCTTCACAAAGGAGTCCGCTTCCCCTCTCGCACGCTTGAGTGGCAAAAAAAAAATACACACACTCGCATACCCTCCTGTGCCTCTTTTGATATCTGCTGAAAAGGGGGCTTTGAAGTTCCATATCTTTCACCTGCGGGTAAGGGAATGAGCGAGAGAGAGATGGAACGGGAGGGGGTGCGGGGGGGGGGGACAGAGATACAGCTGAGGGAGAGAGTGGGAGTGTTTACCCCAAGACACATCAATGATATATGAGGATGATGTCAAATCGCAGGTCAGATCCAGCAGAATTCAGCGCTTTTTAATAAAAAAAAAAATAAGTCAAACCATGAAAACTCCCACCTTACATAGTGGCAGCAGGAGACGAACTCACCGCTCACCATGAGCAGTGGTCTGGAAGGACCGCGAGGCCAACTAATGGTGACAGGGGCTAATTTCGAGATCGGCCGTCCTCCATCTTGGTCAACAACAAAAAGTAAACATTTTTCTTTCTTTTTTTTTTGAAACAAGAGAAGCTGCTCTGATAATCTCCCAAGATCGCTCAAATGGACCTTAAAGTACCTTTCCTAAATTGTTGAACCAGGAGGCCTTTTAAAAGCTTGCGTATGTCTACAATATATATAATGAGCCTGGACAAATTGAACGAACGCAAAATGCAGTAGTTACGTCTCTTCCCCTCTCTCTGTGTCTAGCCTTAATTACCAGCGAGCATTTTAATTTACAAACGGTGTAACACGTGGCGTTAGAAGCAGTGCAGTGCGCCTCTCTCGCAATCCTCTGCCAGCCTCTGCTAAAAATAGCAGCCTTTGAAGTGAGCAACGGCGCTAATCTCAGTCATCTCATTCGCCTTTGACATATATAATGTAACGTGGGTGCGCTCTCTGGAGCAGTGTGTGAGAGGTGTGAAATATAAACCCGCAAGCTCGCTCTGGTTAGATAGCCAGGAAATTTCTGGAAAGAATGTTTTGAGAGAGTGGAGGGGTGGGCACGGGGGTGTCTTATTGTCAGGAACAGAGGAATAGGCCGATTTGGTGCTTAGTTTGGAGGGGCCGACTGATCCGAAGCAGGAATACGACATATTTATGAATAGCACCCCTACCTACCCCCCTCCTCAGCAGTTGTCTCGCCTCTGCCAGTACTGGGGATTATGAAATGGCTCACTGCCCCAGCCTGGAAGATAGTTAGATGTGATTAGAGCAGGTGGGCACTGTAACTGCTGTACCTGTATGTTTTTTCGACTGTCCCATGCTCAAGATGCAGAAATGTCCCACACACACCCCCCCCCCCAACTCCCTGCAGCACCGAAGTAATGAGCATAAACACTGCCCATCGCACCAAGCTCATGTACGGGAGTCTATTCTTATTATGAGGGAGTCTGCATTCGGACTGTGGCACAGCGGGGATGTCAGGGCAGGGGGGCATGTGTGGGGATGCATGACCTCTGAAGCATCCCGGGCCATCGCTCACACCCAAGTCCAGTAGCTACAGTCATAGCCGAACAGCCCAGCCTGCCCTTGCAGTTCCCAGGTCCGTATAACACAGGCATCTCTCAGTGGGACCCGGCAATCATCGCTACAAACCGGCCTCAATGAACCACGTTTAAAAACAAATCTTGGCTTCTTTTTTCCCCCACTATGAAATGGAAATCTCAAATAGCCAGAGTGATCTATCATTTACGACCCTCCCCTTCACATGTATAAGTTAAAAGCCCGGGAGGAGACAGGAATGGGGAGACAGTAGCTCTGCGTGGTGTGAGACGGACTTTGAGGGGGCGTGATTGGCAGTGAAGTGTGAAGGCAGGGAAACAATAACATATCCCAAGGATCTGATCAGATAAGGGTCTGTCTCAGAGGCTTTTTCACCGCTTCCGGCTCCTTCCATCTTGACAGGGCTGTCCAGAGCGCCTTAAAGGTACAGTGCGCACCGTTTCTGGAGAAGTGCGTTCACTGCGACCCCCTAATGTGGGGTGTATCTCAGCAGGTTAGGATTCTGTCCCTGTGATCGGAAGGTTGCTAGTTCAAATCCTGGGGTTGATTGCAAGATTTTACTGTTGGGCTGCTGAACAAGACCCTTAACCCACAATGACTCCAGGGACCCTGTTTTCTCAGTCGCTTTGGATAAAAACATCTGTTAAATGAGTGAAATGTAAATTTAAAGGGGCACGCAGACGAAGAGCCGTCAATACTTACTTACTTGTTTTAGAAAGGCGCTATATAAATAAAATACTTGCTTTTTAAATCAGTTCTCCTAACAACGTGCTTTTTGCCGTCAGTGCAAAACCAATGAAAACATGCGGACTTCAAAGACAGATTAAGAGGTGGGAACTGATCCCACACCCTTCGAGCTGCACAAGGCGAGAATCACATGGGTGTCAGGTTATAGTATGACCCATCTAGGCACCACGTCACCCGAATTCTTCATCTATTATAAAGTTGCCTTCTCTCCATGGTCCTGAAATGGCCCCAAGAGCTTGTTGCATTTTTGTGTACCATTTACTACCAACACCTTTAATATTCGTGTTCAGAGTCCTTCCAGTGAGCATATGGACCGGAGACTTGCTCTGAAAACCAGGCTGGTAGTTACCGTCTTAGTCCTGTCACTTAAGCTGAATTGGACCTCTGTGTTCGCATGTGGTTATGTTGACACACTTGTCTGTTTGTGTGTGTGTCTGTGTGTATGTGGGAGGGATGGACATATTACATTATGGAGATAATAGATAAAATCCTGTTATTTTAATGTGGGGACCATTTCTTGAGAAGGGAAAACTCAATTTTATCAAAAAAATTAAAATTGTATTTTGTTTGGTTACGGTTAAGTTTAGGGCTGGGTAGGGGGTAAGGGTGTCATTGTTGGGATTAATGTTTTTTCCATAGAAATGAATGGACTGTCCCCACAAAGATATGAATACCAATGTCTGTGATTCTGTGTGTGTGTGTGCATGTGTGGGAATGTAGATGGATGTGACTTTGGAGAAACAGGAGATTCCCACCCTCCCTTACTATCATTATAATTATATGCTGGACATAGCTGAACATGGCTATTCCAGATTAATATAATGATGTTCTGCATCATTAATAGAGTGAGACATGGGGCCCATTCCCTTATATCTTCTCCCTGTTTATGTGTAAGCTCACTTTTTTCTCCTTTAGAAGCCATTTGAATCTCTCCGCAAAGCCCAATGTATGTGACTTTTACGCTGTCAAAAGATGAAAGCTAATTACTTGTGAAAGTCTTCTTGCATGACATGGTGAAATAGATGTGATGGAGTTTTGCTTTTACGAGCCTGCTGTGTTCTCGGTAATAAAACCCACAGTAAAAGTCTTTTTTTTTGCCACTTAAATAGAGCATTTCGGCTTTTACATACTTCTCGAGATCATATTTTAAGTTCCACTTGTCAGTATAAATATGCCTTAAAGTCGGATCGTGTTGTTTTCCTGAGAGACTCCACAAAGAGGCTGTGTGAGGTGGCATCACACGTGTCGCCTTCCAGGAGCATCACTCTGAAGCTTCTGCTCTTACTTGAACCTTCACACCCTCTGATTTTGCAAACGTGTCCTTTCCTAGAGCAGTGTGGTGGCTCAGCACGGAGCACTGGGACCTCTCATGTCAAGGGGTGACAGATTCCTCTGCGTCTCCCTTGCCTTCGTCGTCTGACTGCATGTGTGCCCTGCGATGGACTGTCGTTTCATCCAGGGTGACCCTCGACCTCGTTCCCAGTTCACTGTGACACTGTGCTGGATAATTCGTTATGGAGAGATGCATGATCTTCGTTTAGGCACCACCTCTGCATGATATGTGCCAGTGCAAGGAGGACATCCCAGAAGCCCTGCAGGTGTTAGCACTGGGCCCAGTTTTGCCCAGTAGTGCTCAGAGTGTAAGGTGCAGGCCCCTGCCTCTGGCAAGGTGTGACGTTACTTTGTTTTTCTCAGTTTTCCGCTCCAGTCCATTTTGCTTTGAGAGGCAGACCTCTGTCAACAAAGCTAGATACTGGAAAGAGACAGATTGGGCAGAGCTATTAGAGGACTTGGCATTGGATATAAGTCTGTCTTGGTGAGACTTTTAAGCAGGAGTCAATGGAGACTTGTTATAGTTGGAGCGAGTTGGTGTTCGGTCAGGTTCTGGGGCAGCTGTGACGGATGATTGATGGGCCTCGACTTGCCGGTGTTTATATTTTCATTTCTACCTGTCTGACTCCGTGCTCTAAATACAGACCCTCCTGAGGCTTTTAAACAGCAGTATTATGGGGATTGACAGTGGCAATTTGTCTGCTTTTCGCGAACATTGCGAGGTCCGTGTCTCATTGGAGGTGCCAAACCGAATCCCGCCGACTCTTATGCCCGCCTCGATTCGGCTACCCAGGCAATGTTGAATGTTCTCCTTCATAAAAAAGCTTAAAAATAATTATTTATACCCATCTTTTGGGCCAGTATTTATGCCCTTTGCTGACATTTCCTTTTACCATTTGCTCACCAAACCTTGGTGTTAACTGGCAGAGGCGGAGGTAGCTGTGGGGAGATGGAAAAAACCCAGAATGAGGAAGCGCAGGTGGTCTGCGGAGGCAGTGAGATACAGTGCAGGGCTGAGATAGACCGTCTACAAACTAAGGAGGTCGTGCTCTTCAATCACACGCTCTGTTTGTGTCCCATTTGGCCTGGGCTGCTCAAACCGTCTGAAGACAGGTGGACGACAGCATCCGGACATCCCCGCCGGAATAAGAGCTGAGAATCAGCCAACTGATACCACATCTGATGGACAGTTCTGCACTCAGCCACAGGATACAAACGATGATGCCATAGCAAAGGTCACTTAAAGGTTATGGGCCAAAAAAAGCCCTGTTTCTGTTTTTTATGGTAGAGAAAGTCAAGGGAATACAAATCATTCTTAGTTTTTTATTCCTATCCCTTTGTGATATTAGCAGATTTTGTAAGTGAGTGGCTTTTGTAACCTGGCTAGTTCTGTTTACATGTTTACATCAGTACCTACTACCTGCTCTACTTAAAGCTGCTTATATTTAGTGTAGCTGTATAATATGCACTGATAAGTGCAAACTGTTGACAAACTAATTGCAGAGCAGATCTGCAAAACTCACTCAGTCCATGGCATACAGTTTTGAGAAAATTTCTCTTAAACTTACTGAGCTTTGGAAATTTAACAAAGGTTCTTTGTTGGATTACATGACAACTGAGTGAGTTTTGGTTCCCATTACTGTAACATATGATGAGGATGCCTGACATTTGGTGATTGGCGGTTTCATCTCAACAACAACAAAAAAAATGGACTGAGTAAGTTTTGGAAACATGCTCTACAATTAATCCAATTGAGCTGCTGTAATCATTAGAGAATTGAAGAAAGGAAACGATATCAAATGTAATACTCATCTTCATGTCTGCGGAAGACAGAAAGCGTGCGTGTGTCATCATGTTTTCCTGAGAGAGAAAGTCAGAGAAGGAGAAGGCTGTAATTCGGAATTATGCTCACAGAGTGAATCTCTCCTCCATCTCTCATCGGCGAAGGACTTTACCTGCCACTGAGTTGTATTAATCACAGCCCTGCAAGCCGGCTCAGAGCGAGGGGGGGGTTTGAGCCCTTATCACTTTGATTCTCATTAGCACCGGCTCAGCCTTTGAGCTGGCTCACTCTTCTCTCCATTGGCGTGAAAACGGGAGCTTCTCACATGCATCACACACCAGGAAGTGTGCTGGCTCCGCATGCCAGGAGTTTGGGCACATGGGCACCCACACCCTCGTCCAGAGTGAATCATGGACTGGCTCAGGGACCGAGTCATCAACGTGTCCCCGATTAAAGGGAAGGTGGCCAAAAATGACGGCTAATGCCAAGTGATGTGCGTCCGTAAGGAGGCACTTCAGACGCCCGCTTTCTGCAGTTCTGCTTCTGTCCCGGGCAGGGCAGTGAGAGCTCAGCTCTATCATCACTAACGTTTCTCTAAATCAGAACTTGCTTTCCATGGACGCCCTACAGCATGCAATACCTTACCTTCCTACAGGGGGCACACTATGTTTTTCTTACTTGAGATCAATGAAATACCTATTTGTAAATATACAATATAAATCTATTTGTGTTTGTTTGTGTATGTGTGTGTGTGTGTGTGGTCCAGATATACCTTACCTTGTGGGGATCAAATGTCCAAAAAAACGTGATGAATATCTGGTTTTTTCTTTACCTTATGGTTTCCTGGTCCCCATATGGGAAAACTCTATTTTGTAAAAACTCCATGACTGCAATGAAAAAACTAAAAATAATACAAAACTTTTGTATTTTGTTTGGTTACTTATGGTAATGGTCAGGGCTGGGTAGGCGTTAAGGTTGTCATAGTTAGCATTAGCATTTTTCCCATAGAAATGATTGAGCAGTCCCTAAAAAGATATTATTACACACTGTGTGTGTGTGGGGGGGGGGGTGTTTATCTAGTTCATATATAGGGACCAAAATGCCCCCAAAGTGCAGTAAAACCTAAAACTTCCTTACTTTTTGGGACCTTTTTTTCAGGTCCTCATATGGCTGAAGTCAAATTTATTAAAATCTGTGACTGCAATCAAAAAAGTAAAAATGCTAAAAGTCTTGTATTTTGATTGGTCACTTATGATTAAGGTTAGGACTGGGTTAGGGTTAAGGGTGCTGTGATTAGGATTAGGTTTTTTCCCATAGGAATGTGTGAGTATCTGTGTGACAGAGAGAGAGAGAGCAAGAAGGACCGTATGGGGGGGGAATGACAACTTTGCCATGGTAATTAACATATCTACAGTGTAGATAAGATCCTAATTTGCATAATGTGTTTTTAACTGCCTTCTAATAACCTTGGGAGACAGCTAATGGAGTGAAGCCTCTGTGTTTGTGCAGATAGAGGCGGAGTCGTCCCGTTGGCTCCTTCGGTGTTGCCATGGAGCTAATTTGATCCAATACCGTAGCCCCGCCTTAAGTCTCCTTAAGGCGTGGTTGCCGGTCAGGTGATTAATTCAGCCCCTCTTGTTCCAGAGCCAGTCACAAGCTCACACCTTACAACCCAGTACATGCTAATTTCCAGTGCACTCCATGTGACATGTTCCCTGGCCATGTTACCAAACTGAATTGTGGAATGCTGATGTGTTTTCACTAAGAGTTACTGACTATGCATATAATTAAATATTTGGAGTGGTTGAGCTGCTTTTTTCCTTTATGGGTCTGGCCGTCACGATGAGAGTTGGATTAGTGGGGTCACCACGCTTGTGGGCCAGCTTTGGCAGCGCTGGGCCACTTGTCTTCCCTCCCCAGATCTAGGCCGTGGGGCCCGCCAGCTGAGAGGCGGATTAACGCCTGCCAGTCGGCCTTCTTCGTGCCCTGGACGGCGGCGGTAATTGTAATCTGGCACCATCGACTTCGGCTCGGCCTGGGAAAGAGCGTGTTCTGCTGGCCTCCTTGAGCTGTGGAGATTAGCTCAGCTTGCTGCATTGTGGTGCCCTAAGCGGCCTTACCGGCTTGCCCCCCCCGCGCCAGATAGGCAGTAGATAGCACTTTGGCATCATGCCACAGTACAGGCGTCAAGATCACAACATTTCACAGGAGCTCGACTGAAGTGAGCTGGTGTTACCTCAAGCCCAACTGTGCATTAGCACCAAAAACGGCCAAGTTCTCATTGGTTCCATGCACCACGCTTCCCCAGCCAGTCTCCATACCCATTGTGCAGTCACTGCCATGATGTCATCGGCTTCATCTTTAAACCCTTTCTCCTGGTGAATGTCATGGTGGTAGCTTGCTGATTGGGTCAAACTGCACCTCACTTTCCAAGACCGTGACATGCCTATGGATTTTCATCACATCATCCATGGCATGAGAGGAGGACAAACCCCCCATGTTTGTGGATTGAGTAGCTCTGTCATGTGCCCTTGATCAAGCTGGACGTACGGCGCTGCAGAACCTGTATCCGTGGGTGGCGGAATGTGGAGGATGTAAGAACTTTATCCACTGAAGGCTAGTAAGAGTCATCTTAGTGAAAATCTATAATAGGATGTGTCCATGGACAAGCTCAGTTACATAAATGCCTGGGTAAAATATTTTAGCCTCTAGCAAGCCATTATCCTTCTCGGATTATACAAATGCTCACTAAAAGAATGCCTTTTCACCTCACAGAAATATATTCACATTGCAACACATTGGTAAAATGCTACAATGTTTTATTTTGCAGTTAAAATAATTGTACACATCTTTCTGCCTCAGTATTGTAAGGTCATGCATGCTCAAACAATAGCTGCATTGTTACTAATTAGTCATCTGTGACTTCTGTAGCCTGTATGGACAGGAGCACTTGCTCAGGTGATGTTGCCTTCTCTGTGTCGTACGTGTGTGTTTTACGCATGTGCGATGACGTCTTCGTAAGTGTCAGTGCACGGCGGAGAGGGAGCCGTCGGCAGACATCTCCTCGCACGGGGAGAGACCGGGGGTCGATTATGAAGCCATTTCCCCAGACTTTGTTGCGCTCTATTAACCAGTCATCCCTTATTTCAAACAAAATTCCGGCGTTACTGAGCAGTTTCAGCAGAATGTTGACAAACGTATTACAGCCCCACTGCACCCCACCATCGCCTCCTCTCATCCTTCTCCTTCTCTCCTCTGCTCTCGCTCTCCATGCCACGTCTTCTCCTCCTATTCCCTGTTGTGTGCATGTTTGTGGCCCCAGTGCCTCTTTGTGCCAGAGATTTTTAGCTTAGTTGTTTTCTTTTTTTAATTCCTCTTACATTGCATTTTAGTAACAGTGAGTCGGAATCAGAATTAGAATCTGTATCCTTTTATTTGACAAGAGTGAAAAGTAGAAGGAATTTGTTTTGGTGCAGGGGGTGGCATGAGGTGCAGAATTAAACGTAGAAGCATAACAGAAGTACAAATGGATGTTTGTTAACGCACCGTCCACACTCAATTCTATACATATAGAATTGAGTGTGGACGGTGCGTTAACACGCGTGTGCGTGTGTTTGTAATTATTACATTGCAGTGACTACATTTCCCCACAATGTGATGAAAACTTGTAACTCTCTACCTTGTGGGAATGATTTTATTCGGTCCCCACAAGATGAAACTCAATAAAATAAAAAAAAAATCTGAGACTGCAATAAAAAAGAACTAAAAATGCCAGAAGCCTTAGATTTAGTTTGGTTACTTATGGGTAAGGTTAGGGCTGGGTGGAGGTTAGGGTGTCATGGTTGTTATTAAGCTCATGGCCCATGTACATGTCCATTTACTGGCAGCGGACTCGCGGCCGGAGTGCCGACAGGTTTCGTTCGTGCGCGGTGACAGGTTTTAAAGGTCCCATCAGCTGCGGTCTGTCTGCTTTCGGTGAATGCCCCATTTCCAGGCCTCCAAGGGGTATCTGGCTGAACAGGCAGCTTGTTAACGTGGGTTAGTGTTCAGGCTCCACCAGATTCCCCCACGAAGTGGGTCATTATCTCCTGCACGCCCTCCTGAGCATGTTAACCCGAGTTTAGCCGTAAAACACACATTAGCTTCTGACTTTATCCCATACAGGAATGTCTCTCTCGTTCTTCTACATCAACCCCACGTTTACACGAGTCTGCGCCGAGCAACATTCTTCCCATAAATCTTACTTAATTAGCCCCGTCATACCAAAACCTAATCTTATCAGAACCTCGATCAAAACTGACAGTAGCATAAAAGGAAATCTAAGTGAACATTACATTTTGAAACTTAATGAAGGCTTATGACACCCAGTTTCTCTGTATGGAAAAAATAATCATGGCCTCATTTTCATTATCTGCCTAAACCACCTTTAGTAGCAAGGAAACCAACCTCCTTCCTGTATTTGTCAAGCCCCCACAATGCACTGGGAGAATTTTGGCCCAGTCCCCCATCCATATCCATTTCTGCTCACTTCTGGTCCTAACATAAGAACTCACTGGAGGTCTACAAGGGTTTCAATGCTGTTCTTTCCTGTTTTGCATTAGAAGCGCCATTTGACGTGCCAGTGAACATCAAACTCCTTTAACCACCGAGCAAGATGTACTTTGTTCGGCCCTTTTGTTTGTGCTAATGTGCCGTTAATGGTACAGTAATAACAGCAGTGAATCTAACACTCTCAACCAAAAAGTCGTGTGGTTCCTAACAGACTCACTACTCTGTTGTGAAATCGTAAAGCTGAACAGTTTTCAAGCGTAGAATGAATTTTATAAAATGCTGTATAATAGACGTAGTTTATTTGTGATTTCATGTTCGTTGAAGTTTCCACTTTTTACCCACCGTATGAAGCAGTGTTTTTTTTTTTTTATACAAATCAACCCAGGTGAAATACTGAATTAGGAAATGTACGGTTTATTTGAAATGTCTATTCGACTTTTTATTTGAATTGTTTTCGGCTGAAGCGGCTTGCTATTCCGCTTGTGCTATTGCCCCAACAAATGTAAAATGGATATGAGAAAACGTACCTGTGTCATTTAAAAAGTTTTTTCAAAATAATAAGACTGCCCATACCCAATTGTAATACCGATTAAAGAGATTTTTTTTTTTTTGGTATTTATGTTAAAGCAAGGCTTTTGTTTTATTACCAGTGTGGGATTAAGATTAATTTCACAAGATTAATCGGTACCACTTTACAATAAGGTTCCCTTTTGCCACTTGTAAATGGCAGTAACTGATTAATGAAAAGAAAACAGTGTTATAACTTGTTTAAAATGGTCTGTTAATAATTTACAAAGTGTTACAACCTAATTAATAACCAGATTATAAACCATTCATAATCCCTTTATATGGGCAGCCTTATTGTAAAGTGGCACCGATTAATCTATGGAATACTTAAACTCAATGAGCACAAGAACATATGATATGAACACGACTGGGTTTTATGGCTGTTTTAAGTGACAGTAACTCGGCTGCTAGGAGGATAACCGACTGTCCCATTGTTTTCTTGATGGGTGAGCAGTATGTTAATACGATGGCCCATTAACACGGGCGAAAGGTGTGATACACGGAAGTATGTTTCCGCTGGCAGTTAAAGGCTGAAAAACTCTGGGGTTACCCTGCTTATTCTATGTCACAAAGCCCGATTTCTTGCTTATCCAGATAACTTCTCAGATTTAAGATACCCCAGTTTATATCAACCTAACTTTTTTTTCACGTAATGTTAGACCAGACTTTCTTAAATCCGGCAAGTTATCTGGCTCAGCAAGAAAGCCCTGCTTCATGATACAGGCCCCT
>JAODJX010000020.1:24295233-24305377 GCA_026776945.1 Isichthys henryi | reverse complement strand
CGCGGCCCCCCCCCGCCCCCCCCCCCCCCCCCCGCGCCCCCCCCCCCCCCAGCGATCATACAGTATGTTTGTGTTTACCTGCTTGGGGAGGGAAAAAACAGCACCATCATTGTCACGGTGGCCAGGAGTCTGTTTAAGCTTTTATAGTTTGTAGCCCCAGAGGAGCTCAGGATTTTAATTTGGGGGTTTTTTTGTGTTTAACATTCCTTGTCCCCGGTCCCCCAGGTTGTATTTAATGATAAAGGCTTTCAATAACCTCTAATCTCCCCGACGTAGTTAATTTCACCTCTCCTCCTTATTTGTGTTTTGTTTTAAGAGAGAGTGAATTCTTTGTTTTCTGTTATTAGGCCAGAGACCAGCTGTTTGAGGGAAAAAAAAAATGGAAATTATTCTTTTTTTTTTCGCAATGTGCAGGCGGGAGTGATTAGAACAGGACCTTGGGCCAGTGCTGAGTAAGTCAGTGTCTCTGTAAGATATCGCTTTATAAATGAGAGCGTATGATTTGCATATTAAATATTGAAAGAAATGTTTTATTGGTTCAGGATGCTGTAGTAAATCTGTTCTGCATTCACTGGTCACTTTTATCATGCACACCTGCTCATTAATGCAAACAGCCAATGACGTGGCTGTAGCTGAATACATACAGTACAGCATGCAGACGGGCAAGAGGTTCAGTGACTGTTCAACAAAGCGTATGATCCAAGTGATTGTGAATCTCTGACTTTCGTGTCTGGAGTTTACAGAAAATGGACTGATTAATTGGAAGATTCAGTCCATGGCAGTTCTGAGGGCGAAAACACCTAGTTAGAGAGAGGGCGGCTGAGAGCAGGCTTATTAAAAATCTACAGGAAATGCACAAGTGTAAATATATCAAGGACCAAACTCCATCCAGCAAGTTTCCACCATCTTTTTGGATCCATGCCTTGAAGAATTCAGCAGGCCCTAGGCAGGTGTTCCTAATAAAGGGGTGAATGATTGTGTATTGTCAACACATTGCTCATGGTGAATGACACACCGTGTCTTTAGGTTGTATTCTTTTCCTCCAGCTGTTTTCTCAATGTATTTGTTTTCTCTGCGATTTCGGTCCTGTGAGTGTCTCTGCCGGTGATCTGGGTCGTGATGCTGATGGCTGCCCAGCACACTGCATGAAGCCTCCAGCAGGCAGCCTGGACAGCTTCCTGGCGAGAAGCGGCACCCGCATGTCACTGGCTTTGTAAGAGCGACGAGCGCGGGAACCAGAGAGGCGTGGGAGCGCCATCTGTACCGCTGCGGGACTGACATGTCCTACCTAGACTTAGCTTCATAGACGAGTGTGTGTGTGTGTGTTTTGGGTTTTCTGAAGAATGGGTGTAGTGTTTTGGCTTATCATCAGCAATCTGTTTGTAGGGCTACAGGGAGACATAGCTGGATCCCTGAAAAATGAGATGGAACGTCCCGTCTCCACCTCCGCAACATTTCTCATGGGCGCCCCCTAGTGTCCAGGCCCCTGAAAGTCTTCTCGCTTCTCCCCCCTTATAAATGATGCCGCGAGTGTGTTCATGGGTGTGCTATGGGAACGGGCTGTGAGTTAATATCTTACGTCTCCACTGTCCGTTACTTCCGGCGGAGTCCACAAATCACACCAGCATCATTAGGAGCAACATCCAAATATAGTCCCTTCATTAAATCCAAGCTGCCACTCTCTGGTTTGTGTCACTTTAAGCTTTACACCAGCAAAGTGTGTAATCTTGCATTAAGGGCAAAATGAATCACTGGTGCTGGAAGGAATTAATCTTCAAACTGAAAATGAAAAAAGTATTAAAAATAATACAGCGTGTCTGTGAGGTGTGACCCGCCTGAGGAGTGTGTGATGTGACGCGCAGATGCTCTGGCTCCCATTACAGGTAGCCCAGCTGCCACAGGCACGGGGACACTGGTTATAACACTGGAGGATGAAAATGACAACCCCCCGTATCTTTACCCGGGCGTGGCGCGCATCTGTGAGGAGGCCAAGGACTTGAACGTGATGGTCGTGGGTGGCAGGGACAAGGACGTCTTCCCCAACGCCGACCCCTTCAAAATCGAGCTGGGCAAGCAGCCGGGCCTGGACAAGACATGGAAGGTCACTACAGTCAACAGTGAGTGTCGCCAACGCACGTGGTCCCACCACGGTCACAAAAGCGTGAGAAACACTCTGCTGCTCTCTAACCCCAAGGTCCGCCCGTTAACACCTGAATGGTCCCACCGCGGTCACAAAAACATGAGAAACAATCGCTGTCGTTCTCTAACCCAAATGTCTACCAATTAACAGCAGGACAGTCCCAACGCGGTCTTAACCTGGTCCCACTGCGGTCACAAAAGCAAGAGAAATAATCACTATCGCTCTCTAACCCAAATGTATCAGAATACCATGTATCATTCTTGGTCTACTTTGGTATTTCCACCCCATTCTATAATTATAGAGCCTTTGAAAAGACACGCTGAGAACCAGAGTATTCCTCCTGATCTCCGTTCCAGCAGACAGCTCCTACTCAGCTGGACTTGAGCTCAGAGACCCACATGCATGGCTCTAGATCTTAGCAATCAGGCCACAATCTGTCCTCCTCCAGCCTGGCACCGTGATGAAGATACCAGCGGGGTTGAGAGGCCTTGTGCGGAGGTGTAGCTGTTTAACAAGTGTTAATTGCACAAGGTGTCTCTGAGTTGTCTTTCTGCAACCGTGGGCATCCCTTCTTGGGAAGGTAGCCCCAAGAGATTTCCCGGGCCCATATTTAAATGCACAGTGCAACTTACCTGCTCCTCACTCACCCTCAACTGTGATAAACACGGCACTTCACTCTGTTCAGATACAGAGGCAATTAAAAGTAAGAGCTACCTGCCCCCCCCCCCCTTCCAGAACGATCCCTCACCCTGTGGCTCTGTTCAACATCTGTTCAGCATGTGTGGACTTTCATAGCAGTGCTTCATTTTAATTGGCCGTTCTGTCAGGCACGCACAGGAAGTGATGTCGTTCATTGGGCTGTCCTACTGGATTTATAGTCACAGAGCGATTATTGTACCTGACGACTTATATGAAGTACGTTCCAAAGTAAGGTACATTTACATTAATGAAATACAAGTTACATGAAGTCAACTTTTTTTTTTTTATTTTAAACTTTTTGTTAGACCTTCAGTTTAAATGCCAAGGAAATAAAATTCATAGATATGAGGCAAAAGAGTCACATGAGCAGGAGGAAGATAAGTGAAGGTGAAGTCACAGATGTGGACGAGCTAGTAAGGATGATTACTGACAGAGCAGCACTGACAGCTGGGGTCACAGGCGGTTCAGGCAGCCCTCTTCAGGCAGAGAAGGTGCTCTGTGCTTGACCCGCTCTGCACACAGATGCATACTGTTGCCTCTCTAGACTCCACCCCGGCCCTGTAATCATCATCTGTGACGTATATTCTGCATTATTCTGGGAACTGTATACATTATCAGCAGGGCTAATTTACTCATATGAAAAATCTACCCAACATTTGTTTGAAATTTACTTACAGATTAGTGGTTTTTATGCACCTCAAACTTCCACTAATTCCCTCTGATTTAAACCATTTAATAGCTACACTGACTCCTCAGAGGATGATATTAATGTATAAATTAGCATAATTAGAGGCAGACAAAAATAGCCCTATATTTTTGTTTCGTCTGTCCTTACCGTTTTAATGTCGTTCGAGTCGCGACGTCGTCATTGATCCTTGGAGCCACCTGCTGGCGGGTGTCGCATTACAGGTGTCTGCTGGGTAAATATTACCAATCTGAGTATAGGCAAGGCTTTGGCTGCGGGGGAGGCTGGTGCGAAAGGCTTCCTGAGGCTTCCACAAGGCGCAGAAAAAAATAAGCAGCTCTTTTTCTACGAGTGATTTGCTGTGGTAGCTGGGTGAGGCACCCCAACTTCTTAAATATATATATATATAAAAATGAGTTTGTGTCCTCCCTTTGCTGCCAATTCTGCTATCCGGGGGTGCTGTTTTATCTCAGGCCTTCTGGGTAGTTTGAATCCCTGGGTCAATGTTCTGATCAGCTGTGGAGAGAAGAGAAACAGTTACATTGCATTTATTTAGCAGTACCTTTTACTCAAGGTGATGTTTTTTTCTCCTTGAGGGCCTCGTTTAGGGGACCCAGTGGTGAAAGTACTCTGCTGACTTGGAAGTTTGAACTGCCGACCTTCTGAACACAGACACTGCATCCTAACCCGCTGAGCCACACTCTGCCGCCCACTGAGTCATGCGCCACCCCCCGCCTCCTCCCGCCCAAGAACCAGAGAGAGCCTGTCATGGAGGTTGCGATGGTGGTAAGAGGCAGTGCGGCCACTGGCTGGAACAGAAAAATCCCTCAATAAACCAGGCTGGCCTCAGGCCAGAGAAAAATGTCACATAAAATGACAATTCAGATCTCCATCCATCAAAGTCCCCCATGAGATGGCACTTGGACGTCATGTGTGTAACCAGCTACTGGTGGCGAAAGGTTGACACATTTGCACACGCTTGTAATAGAAGTGCTGCTTTTTTTCTCTTTTCCTCCAACAATAAAACTTTCAAGAAGTACAATGAGGGTCGGCGCGCTCCTCCGGAGCCTCTCTGCAGTCCAGCTCGCGTCCGACGGAGGAGCAAGATACGCGGGAGGCAAATGGACGGTGCAGCGAATTTAGGTGGAGGTGGCTGCTCCCTCTCTTTGACGAATGAGGGGGCCGACTTTATGCAGAAGCATTAGCCGCAGGTTTTGGGAGAGGAAAACTCTTTCTTTACCTCATCTCGAGTGGGAAAAAGAGTGAAGTAAAAGATGAAAGTGGCTTCGCAGAGAGCGCACAGCCCCACGATGCATCTTTCCTTGATGGTGTTTATCCCGTCGCAGCTAGTTATTATAACCAGGATCCTCATCATGCAACGTTTTGTTGTATCTTCTAATATCCACGCTCAGGATCATAGCGATTAGCTTATTGTTACTCCTTGTTAAGGATGATAGGAGTTTGCCCTGCCTAAGGGGACAAATTGGTACGTAAGTGCAGCTTCAAAATTAGATTCCCTCTGGAGAATGCAGTCCCATAGGCATATCTATCCATCCATCCATCCATCATCTATATGCTAATCCTGGTCAGGGTTGGGGCCTGGAGCCAAACCCAGGTGGCACTAGGGCAAGGCTGGGGTCCATCCTGAATGCGATCCCAGTCCATCGCAGGTCATGCACACACTGTTAGTATGACTGCATGTCTGAGGACTGCAGGAGGGAAGCGGAGTGCTCAGAAGAAAGCTGTGGGAAACAGGGAGGACGTGCAAAGCCCTCACATGCGGAGTGGGGGGTGGCTTTCAAGCTGCCAACCATGGAGATGTGAGTCAACAACAAGCTGGGGAAACGTCAAGAGATGGTTTGGAGTTCACTGAGACATCTTTATGAAAAATCCCAAATGTAGGAAGATGGGGAACCGCAACAGCAGCACCAAGTGTGTCAATTCTACTTAGATCCAGAGTAGAATGAAAGCGCTCAGTTAACTTCTGATAGCTGGGTGTCAGAGTCCTGGTGGATCTGTGAGTAGATCCCCGGTTAGATCTCTTTTGATCCCTGGTTAGATCTCTTTGGATCCCTGTTAGATCTCTTTTGATCCTGTGATATTTCCCCAGCAGTGGTGCAGGATTAGCCCAGTACAGTGACCATGTTTGCTCATTCATTCAGCGTTGGGCTAATGAGGCATCTGTCTTTTTAATGTTTGGAATAATTGAACAGCTGAAGTGGCAGTGTGGTGCCCCCCCTCCATCATTCTGGGCATATTCTATATGTAGCAGATGCATTTTATTTTTTAATTATAAATATTATTATCCATTAGGTACGGTATTGAAAGGAAAATGATTTTTAATCTAAGGGATGTGCAGCCAAATAAAGCTGTTAACTTAAATGTAAAAAATGCAGTGTTTTGCAGAAAGAGGAGTTCGATGGTTAGGGATTGAGTCTAAAAGGTTGTAAGTTTCAAAAAGGATGCAGTCTCTGGTTCTTTTGGAAAGATTCCCTAGCAGGGCTTAAATCAGCTGTGTATAAAACACAATGCTGCTTAAATGTAAGGAGCATGAGTGTCACATGGCCGGTCTGTGTGGTGCAAACCTGCGCTGTCTGTTGTCTCATGCTTTTGTTTTTCTGCCTGATGTTAAAGGTACACACTCCCAGGTCACACTGCTACACAGCCTGAAGAGAGCAAACTACCATCTGCCCCTTCTGGTGACCGACTCAGGGGTGCCACAGCTGTCCAACAGCACCGAGATCAAAGTGCAGGTGTGCACCTGCAAGAAGAACAAGATGGACTGCAGCAGTGCCTGGGCGGTGCGTGCCAACCTGCTATGGCTGGGCCTGGCCCTGCTCTCTGTCCTCTGTGAGTATACTTCCCATAATGCCATTGGGTACACTTCCCATAATGCCCTCTGAGAGTACACTTCCCATAATGCTCTAGGCTCACAGGGCCCTAAGTCACACCTCACAGAGGTCTGTCAGAAGGGTGCTCTCCTCCTTCTCTGTTCTGGAGTAAAACGCCACTTGCTCTTAATGGATTCAGCATCAGGAGGGTTGTGGAGGCTCAGGGGTCGAGCGGCAAATCACAGTGCTGCTGGATATCTGGGAGTAGAGTCGAGATGAAGGTTAACACATAAAATCAGGAGTGTTCACCGTTTCTCCCATCTTGTTAGTCATATGAAGAGTAACGTGTGAGTTCAAAAGGCAGTATTCATCATTTTAGGAGGCGAGAAGGGGACGTTCTCAGATATTTTCATCCTGCACTCATGAGAAGCTCAAGAGGATAATAGCAATTCCCTTTTCATTTACGGGTGACATTTTGCTAACATATGGCTGTGATGGTAATGATGTATCTGTAAATAATGTAATGAGACTTATAACCTTGGGCAGTATTTATGGGATGACGCCATACTCCGATGATAGAGCGGCTCGCTTTAATTTTGTGGATGCACCTTTCACAAGGCCAGTAAAGAACTCGATCTGTTCAGGTTTGCATAGTCATTTTGGTAACCCGGAAAGTGAAGGTTTTTTGCTGTATGATAAGGACTTTAAGTGATGTACTTTGTTGAAGGGCACATGGATGCTCCTTTTACACCTGTATTCAGCGTCTGTGCTGACGCACTTATGCCCTTCTTTGGACCGCTGGTCTTATCCATATTTTCCATCCACATCCATTCTCTCTTCTCCAGCTTTATGGCAAATGTGGCATTTTGGTAAGAGATCAGTTCCCCGTGTTAAATCCTGGGGACCATAGAGCTTAATGCTCTATTCTGCATAGCTGCTGTTCTTAGGTTTCTGGGGCTCCCTACCTCATCCCTTCTAAGGGATTCATCCTTAAAAATGTGGACTGTATCTCATTTACGCTGTAAGCGATGATATGAATAATTTACCCTTTCAAGGACCTGTAGTAGAGAAATTCAGAACAGGAAGTGAAAAAAATGGTTTTAACTTTCAGGTTCTGTACTGAAAGCTGCTAAACATTGGGTCAGGATTTTATTGAAATTTTTAATACTGAAGGCAGGATACCATAGGCATTGTATGGTGAGATTGTGATAAGGAGAAAGTAGTGAATCTGTAATTCATAACACAATGGATCCTTTGAGGGAGCTGAAGCGAATCTGCCCGTAGGCCCATTCCAATGAAGCATTCTCTTTCTTTTCCTCTCTGCCTTCATCTCCTTTGGTGCCTCCCTCCTCGCTCTGGGAGCTGAAAGGTGAGGGCCGTCACCCTGGGCAATGAGGTGGCACCACAGTTCAGCTTCACCAAATGCATGCCATGGTAGTTTCCATACTTCTGCATCAGTGTTTCTTCTGGGTGGTGGGGGGAGGTGGGGGTTCTCCACTTCTCCATGTTCCCCACGTTGACCTTGAAGTACTTGGAAGGCGTCCTTGGCCGTAGCAACAAGCTGATTCTCCATGGTCCGTTTAAGGAAAAGGCGTTGAATATGGAATAGGACACCGTGCAGGATTGTAGATAAAAATACATGTCATGGGTGGACCAGTCGCCCTACCGATGGGGTGCCTCTTAGTAGACTGGGTCTGGTCCCTAAATGGTGGGGGGATCTCCCTATGTTTTTGCTTGCCAGGGCCTGAAGCAAATTTCAAGGAGGTCCAAACTAGTTATTTTAATAACCAGCTATGTGCCTAATCAGTAACAAATAAATTGTAGATTCATCCTGTTGGAAAATGAATGAAGCCGTACACAGAAGCAGAAAGCATAGCAAGGCAGTATGTAAATTAACTGCCATCTTTGGCTCTGACAAACATCCAAGTTTATACCTACTCTGAGACACATTTAGATGTGTTTAATAGTGTTTGTTTCGACAGAAATCTTTGACAATTTTAACTATGTGTTGTAAAAATATAACCTTTGAAATTCACTGTAATTTTGTTATCCTCGAACACCGATCATGTTCTGCCATGTGCAAGTTCATTCACCTAATCCGTGAAGTTTACCAGCATATATTTTGGAGTTAATGGCTGGCCTGAAGATCCATAATTCATGCTTGAAACCTACCCCAGGACAGCTCGGTTGAGCCTCTGAGCACATTTTCATTTCCGGCAGTTTGGGTTCCTGGTGCTTCGCTCCCAGGGGCTGTGCACACCACAAACACCGTGTACTGCGCTGCAGAGTGCTGCCTTCACCAGTTCGCATTCCATCGGGAGCTAATGTTGCTATGCTTGATCAGCCCATTGTGCAGAGTAGCTCCACTGCTGGGACATTTGCTGAACTCCCTGTGGCAGTGCTAAACTTATCCATGCCAGGGAGAGTAGCGGATAGTTAGTGCCTGCTGGTTCAGATTCGAAGAACCCGTCTTTCCTGTTACCACTCCTGCTAAATAACTACTATATAAATAAGGGGGAGGTCGATTTGAACTCCCTTTGCATGACAGCGTCTGCTAAGCAGCTAAATATATAACTGAATTCGGGACAGGGAATGCAGCAGTTTCTCTTTGTTACGTGTTTGTCATTCACAGAGCTGCTAGCACAGGTTCCGGTAGCATGTCTGTTTGGTGGCTAAGGCCGCCTTTGTCCTGCACCTGTGGATTGATGGATACCTTTTGTTTGCCGTCCATGTTCTGCGGGCTCAGGGCCACTTTGTTAACCTGAACTAACTGCTGCAGTAACTGAGTTATTGTTTCCACGGTCAAGGTGAAAGTGATGATTCTGCCAAACGCAGGCTCTGCCAGGGACTTTGGATTTGCCCATAATTTCATTATGTTGTCTAAGAACGGTGAAGCTCCCTAATAAATGCGGGCAGTAATAGTCATATTTATTTGTGGCCATCAAAATTGCACCATCTTCAGTTTTGTTCTGACTTTTTGCGCTCGCAGCCAACATATTGCGGATGCGTATTTGATCAAGCTCCATGCTAAGCTATCATCACTAGGCTCCCGATTTATGGGGGAGCACTTCAGGCAGACCTTGTACATTATGGTCAAATATGGCAAAGGGTGGCCCTGGTTCAGGTGGCTGATATCTGGCCTTTAGGGTCTTTCTATGGCTCCTTTCTTGTCTCATTGTCTCAATATTCAGTCCGTTGCCTGCAGCCATTGCTCAGACTAAGAGAAGGGTTTCCAAATCCTGCCTAAAAATATGCTGTTTTATAGAAATACTTCACACAGTTCACAACTATGTCAAGAGTAAATGTATCCTAGGTGCTAACAATACGTCTATTCTCTCCCTATTTGTGCTTTTCTTCTCCCATCTTCCAAAATGTGGTTTAGGCAAATATCTGAAAATAAATGTAGAGTTACTTTACCAAGTTCCAGGATTTCCATTTATGGAAATTCACTCGTTGTTCAATATATTAAGCATTTTTGTGGTAAAATTGAAAAGCCATCTGTCATTCTGATTGAGAAATATGGACTTGTTGCAGAAATGATATAATATGTCATTGTTTCATGAAAAAAATAAGCAGGAAATAAGACTAAGTACAATAAAGGGTTTTAGTAAAGCTGGAGAAGTGCAGCTGGCTGATGCTGCTCTAACATTACCTAAACATCCGTACCTGGTTCACCTAGGCTATTGGCATATGCACAATATGTCATTGGATCCTGGTACACCTAGGCTATTGGCATCTGCACAATATGTCATTGGATCCTGGTACACCTAGGCTATTGGCATCTGCACA
>JAODJX010000020.1:24269218-24292138 GCA_026776945.1 Isichthys henryi | reverse complement strand
TCATTCCTTTTCTTTTCCCCCCCATTTCCACTACTTGGTGCTTATCACCCCCGGGTGTTTCACGGCGTTTTCACCATGCGCCTTCATGCCACAACAGGGCTCCAAGGACTCAGGGCCCCCCCCCCCCCACCCCACAGAGAACCAGATATTAGTTACGAGAGGCTGGGAATGCAGCGATTTAAAAGCAGATTAGGGACATCACTGAGCTGTGCTGACTTTGCAGGGGCAGTGTGTATCTTTGAGGGAGAATGTTTTCATTCGTTGGGAGGGAATCCATAGAGTTGGCCAACATCATAGGTCAATTAGGAAGGATAGCGAATCCTGATGGGAGAGAGCGAATTAAATAATGAGCGATTCCGTCAATACGAGATCCTTCATCAGTGTGGTTTCCTCAAGGTCTGGCTCATTCTGCTGCGGAATTCTGGTGTACAGTACCGTGAAAAAGTCAAAGAACATGTTTACAGCTATTTAACCGAGTAGTAAATATATATATTTGTTCATTACAAACAAAATTTAACATTAGAACATATGCAGCCTAAGAATAGCGCTATAAATACAAACAGGAATTTATTGGCAACTTATTGGACGGCTAGAAGAACATCGCTTTGGCTCCCAAACCTCTCCTCAGGGACACCTAAGCCATTTCATGTATCCATAACATTTCTCCAAGCTCTCTGAATTAATGAATTAGTTAAATAACTGAATGAAATTTGCCACACAAGGTGTGCTAGTGGTCAAGATTAAAAGTACATTTGGTGTATCGGATGGTTTCAGCAAATAATTTAGTGAGGTTTTGGAATGGTTGAGCTAACCATTTGACAGACATACTGTAATGTAATAGTTTTACACAGACATGAAGGTTATTTAAACATAGTTTTTTTTTGACTATCTAAGACTGTTTTTTTCCTCCAGTCTTAGTTTGGTAAGTTGTGAATAATGTGACAGAGCTCCTCAGATGTTTGCTGGGTTTCAGGGAATGAGGATACCAGCGGGTTGGGATTTGGCAGATCCACATAGACCATATCTGCCGAAGGACAGCGAGCGCAAAGCGAAACATCGGCCGAGATCAATTGGATTTAAAAGAGAAGGGGACTTTTTCTCTCTTTTTTTTTGAATTTCCCTCAGCCTCTGTGAGATGCATAGAGTGGAGTCTGCACTGAGGTGTGTGCGTGAGCCTTAGAGGGGAGGCAGAAAGCCTGTGAGTTATCATGCTCGTGGTACCTCCAGATGCCAGCCGTCAGAAGCTATTTCTGACAGCCCGCATGATCGCAATTAGATCAAACGTCCTCCTCCTCCTACCCCCTTCTCCCCCATTCCCCACATGCCGCCTCGCTACAGCGCTCCCTGTGGCCCACTGTGGGCTTCGCACGCTAATCTGCATGCTCGCCTCAGTTTTGTACTTCCTCCCATAAACTGAAGCAAATGGATTTAGTTGTGCATTTTCTTGTTTTACGCCCCATGTCCTTGCCTAAGGGGGGAGAAGAACCTGGCATGTTTACAGAGCTCCAAGTCCCTCCCCCCACCCCCAACGCATAACTAAAAGGAGCTGTACTTTCACTATATTTCCTGGGTGTATCACTAACTCGAGAACCCGTATTACACACTTGGGCTCTTGAAGATTACTGAGCTTTTTGTCTTCCTTTCAGAATCACTTACAGTGGAGAGAACAGAGGTTTTTTACTTTTTCTTTTAAATCGATCCCACCCACTGTTCGGCATTCCGGCTGTGGAATTGGATCGGTTTTGATCGAGCACATGCTCAGAATTTCCACGCGTCGCTGCTCTTTTCAGACGTCTCCCGAAATTACACGTTGCGTTTGTCACAACTGCCCTGTAATCTCATTGGCTGGGAAAGAGATGATGCCCCACTGTATGGACTTGTGGAAATGTACTCTTTCGAACAAAAACCCTTTTGAGGTTGTTTTCAACGCAGGATGCCCTGGGTCTGCTTCCCAACAGCACCAGACTCGGTTTAAACAAAAAGTGAAAGTGGGTCAACTCAATGGAAACCCAGCAGAATAACTCTCCCAGTTGGATGTAACAGAGTCCCAATGGGGTTGGGGGGGGGGGGGGTCTTTATCATGTTACAACAAGCCCTGTGCACCTCATGTACAACCTTAGGAAGGTCATTTAACTGTCACAAATCATGGAAGACCTCATTTAACGAAACATTCTCATCCCTCCAGAAGCTGTGGAAGGTGCCTACGTTTATACCTGCAATTTTCTGCTGCTCTTTGTTACACTGACAGACGCACAGCAATCCATCTCAGAGGCAGCTAGTGCTGCCAGCCAGCCCATCTCCCTTAGCAGCAGAAGCCCGCCCCAGCCCCCACGGGCCCCCATTCCCCAGTCAAAGCCCCGCCCACAACTAATCACTGGTATTTGGAGAAGTTCACGAAGCAACGTCTACGAGATGCGAAAAAATGTGGCATAAAGCAGCAGCTTCATATATAGCCTGGAGTGACAAGGCAGAGAAATAGAAACACGGCAGGGAAGATGGAGAGCGAATCAATAAGGCGTCGCGTGTGTGTGGGGGGGAGGTGTCTGCGTGTGTGCACATGAGTGTGGTGTGTGTGAGGCTTTTCCCTACACATCCTCTGACACATTGTATCTCCGTCCTGAAATAAGCAAATAAAAAAGATATATATCCAAAAATTCTGTCATTTATTATGATTCTATATTTGTAAACAAATGCATGAATTAGGAAAAAGAATGGCAAAAAATAATGATAAGTCTTTAGTTTAACAATGCATATAATGCAATTGTTGCCTCCAAATCCTTTATTAAGCTACTTCAAGGAATAATCCATAATGGTTGTTTTTTTGTTACCTGTTTGTTCAGCAGCAAAAGAGATTAATTATTTGGCGTAAGAGTTTAGACATGTGAGGGCATATGTGGGATTTGCGAATGCTGAGTGTGTCTGGATGCCTAAGGGTCGGCTGATACTGTATCGGTGCCTGTCGGCGTCACACAGATGTTTCGCACTTCATTCAAGGGTTATTTATGTAAAACATTTCCACTAAGTGCTCGCGCATTGAACAGTAATTATCCGGTAGGGGCTGGTTAAATGTTATGGAAACTGGGTTGCGGGCAGTTGGGAAGAGAGTGACAATATAAAATAATACCATTGAGTATTGTATTATATATATAATTTTAATCAGGTTCCCACAAAGATCTGTGAATTTCATTCAAAATACTAACAAGGGGTTAAGGTCGTGATGTTGTGATTAGAGTTTTCCCCATATAAATGAATGCAGAGCCCCCACAAAGGAATAATTCCAAACCTCTGTCTGTGTGTGTGTAGAGAAGGAAAAGTTTCCTTTCAAAGAAGAAAGAAGCAATGTTGTTCCAATGACTGATATTCTCTCTCTCTTTCTCTCTGGTATTTCCTTTCAGATCTGTGAAGTCTGCTGGTTCCTGGCTTTTTTGTGTTTCTCTTTTGAGATTGAAGTAAAACACAAGGAGATAAAATATTTCTCACCCCCCAAAATATGAAAAAAAAATTATCATGAATGCCCATCCTTCTGAAAAGTCCTTTCAAAGGTATCTAGATCTCTCTCCACGCCCATCGCTTCACACTGCACATAGATCTACCCCTCACCCCCCCGATTCTCAGTTTCTACCTGCTGCTCCCCCAGTATCTGCTTCTATCCTGCCCCATGTCTTTCTACCAACCAGGCCCTCCACAGTCTCAGTCTCTGCCTCTGTCCTGTCCCACGCCCTCCTCAGTCTCAGTCTCTGCCACTGTCCTGCCCCACATCATTCTCTTGACCAACCAGGCCCTCCACAGTCTCAGTCTCTGTCCTGTCCCATGCCCTCCTCAGTCTCAGCCACTGTCCTGCCCCACATCATTCTCTTGACCAACCAGGCCCTCCACAGTCTCAGTCTCTGCCTCTGTCCTGTCCCACATCAGTCTCTGTACCAACCAGGCCCTCCGCAGTCTCAGTCTCTGTCCCACATCATTCTCTTGACCAACCACGCCCTCCTCAGTGTCAGTCTCTGCCACTGTCCTGCCCCGCCCCACGTCAGTGTCTGTACCAACCAGGCCCTTTTCAGTCTCTATCTCTGTACCAACCAGGCCCTCCTCAGTCTCTGCCACTGTCCTGCCCCACATCAGTCTCTTAACCAACCAGGCCCTCCTCAGTCTCTGCCTCTATCCTGTCCCACCTCAGTCTCAGTCTCTGCCACTGTCCTGCCCCACATCAGTCTCTGTACCAACCAGGCCCTCCTTAGTCTCTACCGTCTGTCCTTTTCTTTGAACCACTCTGTATCTCCGCCCTACCCCCACACCCTCAGCACTGTCAGCCATATCTCTCTCAGACAGATCCATCAGTGAGTGTCTTCTCTCCTCTCCCTTGAATGGACTCTTCTGCTCCTGTCCCCTCTATATATTTCGTCTGGATGTTTCTCTACTTTCCAAGCAAATGCATAGAAACATCACAAGAGCCTGAGTTTGTGGTAGGAGAGAGAGCAGCTGATGTTTCCTTTATTTTCCCCGGTTTCTTTTGTGCCACATACAACTATATTTGATCTCATTTTTATTTAAGGAGAGAACAACGATTAAATTTTGTCTGCAGCAGTAAGGCTCTTTTAGGGCTGGGTTAGTTTTTTTCAACTTTCTTTTGCTGCATTAGTTGTAATTGAGTGGAATATAGCATATCCTCTATAGTAACAGTGTGAAATTTGACAGAAATACACTATATATTTTTCTTTTTTTTTTTTACAACTGTAACAATATATTAAGTTGTGTGCCGTTGACTGCAGACAGCTGAACTCCCCATCTATGACCTGTCCCCCCCAGCCAAGAGAAAAAAAAAAAGAGTAAAAATTAATCTTTTTGCAAATGTAGGGCACTGTTTCTAATGTTGTTGATGTTTTTTCTCTTTTTGACATACATACTGCAGTCTTTTGAGAATAGGGGATGTTTTAGGTTTGGGGTCTTAGATTAATTTCCAGACTGGCAGTCTTTGCGCCTCAGTGCTTTATGGTTTCTGATCATTTCTGCCTAGAGCACAGACCTCCCCAAATCACTCAACAGAAAGACAGAAGCCTGTTGATTTGGTGGCTGGTTTTGCATTCTTTTTGGATCGTGAGTTTCTGTGGGTTTGTGTAAAAGATCCCATCATGTCATGAACAAACAGAAATATGGATGATGTCATGAGTGAGTTATGTCTGTCTTTTGCACTGACTTAATAAACCTGTTACTGTACCTCCCACCACTTGGAACTTGATTCTTCATTTGTGGTTCGGAGTCTGTCCTTGTGGCGTTTCACATATGTGACCTTCTGTACGCTGCTGTCCCCTCTCAGCGGCACTCATGACAAGTGTGAAAAGCATGACCCTCACTGTGGTTTCACCAGTGTTTTTTTTTTGTGAGATAATTACAACGAGCAATTGAAAAATCCCACACCACTAATTAAGCCACATTTCCACTCAAAATATGCACTGTCAAATATGCCTTAAAGGTATTACTGTGGGTTTTTGATGGATAACTTTTCCCAGAACTCAGAACAGGGTGTCAATATGCATGGGGTTATTCTCATTAAATATACATAAAATCAGCAGTGGACATCGCAATTTATTTTTACTGCCTTTCGGTCTGTGATTGTTCGGCACCGAAACTCTTGAGTGATTCGTTTTAGAAACCGTTCCTCTCTGTAAATCTGCGATATGTAAAGCTGGGATGTTCTGGGCATTTTACAGCCCCAACAGCAGGTCACACATCTGTACAGAAGGTTTTCAGGAGGATGGATGTAGCAGCTTCTTATGGAATCTTGACTAGTGATGAGTAAATAAAGGTTGGTTGTTCCTGGGAGCAGAGCTAATGGAGGTGTTACTTCTGGCTCCTCGTGCTGTGTCTGTCTGTCTGGCTGTGTGTGTGTCTGTGTGTTTTTTTTTCTTCTTTCAGATTCCCTCCGAGAAGAAGACTGTTGATATCCCTTTGAAGGCACACAGTGGTAGGTGTTGACGTGACAGATGAATGTGCCATGGACCCTGAATCCTCAGTCAGGCTGAGAAACAGAGCTGTCGGTTACCTAATTGTTCCTCAACAGCTGCTGAGAGGAAGCTGCTACAGATGCCCCTGGCATGTCTTGAAGTAACCGAGGCGATTCAGTTTATCAACAGGCCCATGTGTGTTTGTGCGTGCAGGTAAGTGGCCATGGCGAGTGGTCAGGAGATTCTTCTATGGTGACATCTTACTGGTACAGGGAATAACCTTCCCACTGGCTCGCTGTCTTTAGCCAGACAGTAAACACCCCAGGACATACACACATCACATATACTGGCCCTGGCAGAGTAGTTAATGCCTCAATGCTACCAGGACACCAAGGGTTCCCACCTCCCATCTGACACTCCAGTGTTCATACACCATCTAAGGTTCTCTGTACCCCAGAAGACTAATTTGCTCTCAGATCTTTGGTAGAATAGAAGACGGCTTGTACCAATCAGCGCTTCACGTCACAGTAGGACCGAGGTAAAGAATGTCGCTCATTTGCTTGTACCATGGACGGCAGGCTGTAGGAGTCATTACCTATAAATATTAATTACTGCTGTTCCTGTACACCATACTTTTTTCATTAAGCTTGTCGGCAGGCTCTAAAGGCATTCATCCTGCATCTGTTGGTTCCATAATTTCGATTTATCACGTCTTTCAGTCGTATTTCTCATCTTTTGGCAATTAGCCTTTGGTTAGGTTCGTTTCAGAGACTGACCTTGGGAATGCCGGCCATGTTGTCATTAAGTGTATCGCTGTTCTTTTCAAGCCCAGAGGAAAAACAGAATCCTGTAACACGTGTTGGGATCATGACTGGACCACCGGTACCGATCCAAGGGTGGATTTGGAAAAAGAGCAGCCTGTTTCGCGTGAGATGGCAGGAACTGCACATTCAACATTTTCCCAAAATCCCCACAATAATTCTCCTGAACTTTGATTAATGATTCTAAGTGGAAAGGAATTATCAGCTTCATTCTCTCCTCCTGATACTGGCACTGAATGGGACTTGTATTAAAATATCATTAAATTCCACCTCTCGCCTCCAGAATGTACTGTAAAAATGGAAAGCAAGGACGAACCATGTAGTACTGGAGCATCTAACTCACCAGTCACCTCTACATCAGTCTCCTTAATGTAATTCCATGCAGGCAGCAACGCCTCCCAGGGATGTTGGTTGTGTCTGCTGGACACTGACTAAGAGCAGTAATGGATTCTGTCTCCTTGAAGGGCACCTGACTCACACACAAACATAAGTGTTCTAATGCTTGAGTTTGCAGGGTCCTTTTGGTATCACTGAGAATAGTTAGGCCCAAAGTATGTGCACTGATGTCACCAGGCATAATTCTGTGAATGCATCCATTACCAAACACACTCTCAGCTAGTTGCACACTGACAACAGTAGCAGATGTAGAAATTATTGAGTGGCTGGGCAGGCTGAAAATGAGGTGGGCCAATGCCAAAACAATTCACTTGGCGACAAAATCACACTACAGGTTCAGCTATTTTTAAAATGACCTGTGGCATTAGTGAGACCCAAACGGAACAATGAGAAAGAAAAATCTATTGGCCTTTCAGCAGCACATTTCCTCCGATTGATCAAACCACACACACACATACCGTTGTATCGAACTGTGTCGCTCACCCTGAACGCTGAGTGGGTGGGCCTGAGTTCTGTCTGGGTGGGCCCAGGAACACTTTTTTTGTAAATATGCTGTATTTTGATAAATAATACATGTCACCGTATACAGCACCAGGAAAAATCGTGTAACAGTCATAGATATTATTTGACAAATTTTGACAAGAAAAAAGAGAGAAAAAATTGAATAATAATAATAAGATAGGTATTTAAGTTCAGTTTAGTAGTTTTTACTAGTAAGAGCTGACTAATGAGACGACAGTGAGGCACTTTTGCAGTTGCTCATAAGTTGCGCGGAATCCAAAATATCAATTTCCAATAGAAATGCCTGTAGAATATGTGGGGACTTCAGACAGTTTCTCTTAAACTTACCTGATAAGATAAAAAAAATACCACATATTGCAAGGTGCTATTTGGGTCAAAAAGGTAACAGATGATATCTTTTAAAGCAAAGGTATAGAACCTATTGCCAAATTTTTAAAATGTGTTCAGCCAGGTCTGACCTGATTGCACTATATTACAATGAAACAACAAAAGGGGAATCGTCTTCTTAGACTGATCAGAGAATGTGTGAAGATCTGAGACATCCAGGAACCTGGCAACAAAGTGGTTAGCTGGGTAAATGCAGTGTGATATTTTTAAATTGTCCTCCTTGGCCTTATTTGAGATTGCATATTTATAAGGGAGTGACCATGTGTTTTTCCATGAGATGTCATCTATAATCGAACCCCACTGGAATTTGCACTGTGGTACAGTTTGATGAAGTAATCAGGGTAACCACAATTTTTTATCAAGTAAGTCAATTCCCCTCTAAGGACAGTTTAGTGTGTCAACTTAAAATCCCGCTAAAATTGAGATGAATGAGATGCTTTACACAAGTAGGGATCGCTTTAATAATTGAATTGTAATCCCTAGAAGGAATAGGGGAATCAAACTTGTGCATAAACTGAGCGTATGACAGTAGGTTACCAGAGTCATCAAATAATTGATATATATGATCAATACCTCTGGCATGCCAATTAGAGTAAAAAATGATCTGGCACGAAGTGCAATATCTGCATTATTCAACGGAAAGGCTTTATGAGGGGAAGAGTTGTGGATGTAACACATTTTCCAGGCCAAAAGCACTTGTTGAGCCCAGGAACACTTGTGCCATCCCAAGCTGCTGGTAGAATGACAGTATCCACAATTTTTAAACAAGGATTTACTGTTTGAATAGCTGCTTAAAGATACAGGGGCTGTATATAAGACATTCACGGGGCTGTATACACGTGCTTGCGAGCCATGCCAGGACATGCAGATGCCGCTGGTGCTACAGTATCACAGCGTATTTCAATTATACATAGTTCAGTAATTTAATATGTACAGGACTGTAATTTGAAAAGCGTTTCAAACAGCTGTTATGTATTTTGAAAGAGTCAATAAAATTCTGAAAACAAATTCCAGTGCACTGCTCAGCTGCGAACTGCGTCCTGAGTTTGATTTGCTCATTTAAGTTTTTCTCATAAATGAGCTGTATGTCTGTCTGTCTGTCTGTCTGTCTGACTGTCTGTCTTCAGACACTTTATGAGAAGAGGAAATGCATATTGTCAAAATCAGGTTTGTTAGATTTCCTTGACACTCTCTGTCAGTAGATTTGGTCCAGCCACATCACAAAACGGATTTATATCAAAACATTTTGCCCCAACTGTAATTGAGTTTTAATCCTTCTTTCAGATTTGAACACCATTGTCCGCATTATCTCTCCTAACTTCATCTCAGCACTGGAGAAGGAAGGTCCATGGATAAGCTAGCAGATCATTGGGATAAAGCTACTGGCCGCTCACAGGGTTTATTTCTCTGCTTTTATTTAACAAGGTAAGTGCTTTTCTCTGCCTTCACAGGTCTGGGTCTTTCTGGGCTCACAAACCATTTTTCCCAATATCTTTTTCACTTATTGTTTTATTATTTGTGGGCAGTTATAGCGGTGAATTCTATTCTGCTGCTGCTAGTTTCAGAAACAATAAAAATGAAAAATATTCAACAGGGATCTGAAAGGTGTTTGGATATGTGGCTGGCTATGGCCCATTAGGCACACAGTCAGCACCTGTTGGAAAAGCACATTACCCTGTTTATTCAGCTTGTTTCCCGTTGTCTGAACGTGTGGACAGCTGTTCTGCAGGTGACTTTGTGTTATACATTCTTTCTTTACATCGTCTTTTCTGATGTGAGGTATTATGGAAGATATCAGGGTCACTGAATTTGCCTATATGGAGTAATTTGAAAAACTGTACAAGATACAACCTGATAATAACATCACTACTATGGAAAATGTCACGATCCTGTTTTCATACCATTGTTAAAAAATACAGCGTAATAATAGATAAAGCTAGTTATGTATGGTATGTTTCATATGTGAAGAATGGTGAGAAGCACTTCATGTTACGACATGAGCATAGGAATTTTATGCAGTTTAATTAAATTCTTGTTTAATTTCTCTACCTCACATAACGTAGAAATTCCTATGGCCAATTAATGCAAATGAATAACTTGCACAAACCTTATTAGTGTAAAGGAAGTGTTAGAGACTGGGAAAAAATTGTCATCTAGTGTGAGGAAATATAATTATATATACACACATACACACATAAGGTAAAACATAAGGATAATGATTAATGAGACTTCTTATTTGCAGTGAAATGCATTTTGAACTGCCACAGTGAAATTTGTGAAACGCTGGCTGTCTCAGTGCGGCATGGCGAGGGAGAGAAGGTCCACGCAGCAGCGCGAACAAACAGGGTTTCCAGGGGAAAACCAGGAAACAAAGGGGCCGCGAGGGGCCAAAACGGAACAAGTAAAACAAAACTAAGGCAGAGAGCAGAACAGGAAGCTACAATAACTTACACAGGAGAACTACGGCAGCTGCGAACATGTGGTAACAACCACGCGACAAACAAAGCACAACAGCCGCAATGACCGACTGAGGAAGAGAACAGAAGCAGGGACTGAAATCCACTGCTAACAGGAGATGAGAAAGGACAGGTGAGAGCCATAATCAACCAATCACTGAGGACTCGAGGCAACGAGGAGGGGGTGGGGCACATTACAATTAACAGGCACTAGAGATACGGAAACGGGGACAAAGGAGCAACTAGGAACACAAGTTAAACAAAACATAACTAAACAAGGCAGGGTAACCAAAAACAAGACAGAAATTAGAGAGGGACCATGGGACAGGGCCAGACGAGCACCAACCCCGACATGGGGAATATGCTTCTATCTTAAAGCCAGTTATCCTGGTCAAGGTCATGGAATCTATAAATACATCTTTAATTTTAAAGTCAATTATTGATTTTCGAGAAAATATGCACTTATAGTATGCCAACAAGGTTTTTCATTGAAGGGAGTTCTTCACATCATAACATGAAGATACAAAGGAAAGCACATAAAAAATTTAAATACTTGACGATAACAAGAGAATGCTTTTCCTTATAAAGTCCCGTCAGTTAATATGAGGTAATATGGAGGTTAAGTTCCTGATTTCATTTTGATTAGAGAGCACCGTAAACACACTTTCATCCTGACTTGTCGAGGGGAAGAATTGGTTAGCTCCATCCTGTGTTTATTAAAAGGATATATTTGATTAAATATAAGTAATTTATTGTGTTCCTCTATTGAAAATATCTTGTGTTGTGAACAGCAGCTCAGTCCCCACGAAAGCATGTCATATTGGACCCCAAACCCAAATCAATCCAATTATGTTCCACATTTTTTTTATAAATTGTCCTAACTTCCCCCCCCCCTTTATGGCGCCCCTGTTTGTGAACCTTGCCTTATAATATGCATTTGGGCAGTTTTCGATTGACAGGGCTGGGGTTTCTATGCCTTGTACAAAGAGCTCCCTGCAGATCCATTAAACGCAAGCTCAAGTAGAATGTAATTCAATTGTCAGGAGCCGCTTGTAGAATGGGCCAATCAAACTCTTTTGTTCAAATTCAGATTCCTATCTATCAAATGAGCTCACTTGAAGCATTAATATTGCAGCTATGCCCTTGCTGTCAGCTTAGCGCCATACAGGCCGTACAGAAAAGGGTGATGTGACATAAACATCCATTGAAATGCGAGTCTAGGTAGTCTAATAGGTTTTGTATATCTAGGTGGAAACTCACTAGGCATGGGTGGGAACAAAGCGGGGGTAGCTGGTGTGATTTTGGCATTCTGGGATGTAGGTCATTATCACCCAGCTAAGATGACAGAATAAAGTAGTAATTACCACCCTGATGAGTTAATGCTGAAGGTGGGGATTACATCACACTACCAAGATCATGTAAAGTGGATAGAATAGCTGTTCTGCTCAGATTCCAGTGTGCTGAGCTGAAAGGTAACTGGCTAATTGTCACCTTGCTGAGCTTGCAGGAAGAATAACGTGGTCGCCATGGGGATGGTATGGCTTCGGAAAGCTCCGTACAGTAGGTGCTACATGATTCTTCAGATGGTCTCTGAGCTCCACGCAGCCTCAGTGCCAAATCGAGCAGAATGTCCTCCTCTTGGTGATACGTTCCCAGTCACGGCTTAGTAGGTTTCTAACCTAAATCGTTTCCTCATTAACATGTGTACTCCCCTGACTTGCACCTTTATGGCGACTATTGCTGTTGCACCAACCGGCTTCTTGCTTAAGGTTTCCCAGAAGAGCAGGGCAGAGGTGATGGAGGACAGGTAATTAAGGATGATTAATTACTCAAAAAAACTCGGAAAATACGAAAACGGGACTGTTAGATCTGCAGGGGGTCCGTCCCTCTTACTGCCTCAGGAACGCCCTAACCTTTTTCTGCAATCCATGATTCTATAACCTGCGTTCTTTAATCAGGAAAACCTCTCTTCTTCATATTCACCAGTTTTTTTCTGAAATACCTGCAGACCACAAACTTCGAAGTCAATAGTGGCATTTTCATTGACCTCGATTTTTTGCATTTCGAAGATGCAAACTGAGAAACCGTCGATGGAAGCGCTCAAATTGCTGAGAAAAACCTTCAAAAATCACAAAAAAAGTTTTACATTCGCTTGAAGTGGTTTTTTGTGGCGAGTCGAAAAAGAAGCAATTTCTGCAACTACGATGGACACAGAATTTGCAAATTAGTAGATGTGTAATACATGATAATTAGTTCTTCTAGAGCTACTAACTCATACAAAATCCACTGCATGTTGAAGCATGAGACATGGATCTTAATCTTGCGGGATGATAGATGGCAAGAATTATTTCCATGACATCCAGTAATGAAAACACGCCCTATTCGCAATTTCACTTCACTTATAATTTGTTCAGAACTTTAGTGGAAACATGACGAATGCCTGGGAGCTTGCCGTTCAGGCTGTGCCCTGCCAAGCCTTAAAGACACTGATTATAAAAGCACCACAGAGACTGCCTCCTGACTGCCTTGTTTTGTGTGGTCCCCCCCCCCCAGACACCTGCCTCATGCTCCTTTCCCAGCACATGTCTGGCAGCATGGGCACGACAGCGGGGCAGCACTTAAAACCTAACAGGCTGCCCCAGCCAGTCATTCGAGGCCCTTCCCTCGCTTTTCCCTGGTGATGCGATCGAAGCACTTCGTCTCGTTACCAGTGGGGTCCTGCCGGAGTTGCCTCTGACAAAGAATTACAGTGTAATTACAATCACTTCACAGATAACATGTTAAATGGCGTAAACCGACAGGTCCCCACCATGCATGTTAATCGGGCCTCCAGCCGGGCTGCGTGCTGAAGTGCACAGCGCTTCGGCACGGTGGCTTCTGGAAAGGCAGTCGGCCCGGGGAATTATCGGAGCCTAGACGCTTCTGAGGAGCAGACCCCCTGCCGTGCTTTGTGCTGGCGAAGAGGCTTCCTGCGGTGCCAGGCACACCCCCCAGAAAGGGGGCAATCAGCGTTCCGCCACCATCATGCGTGACGGGTCAGAAACAGCCGTCCTCTCCTCCGTAACGCTCAGTTAAGCGCAGGCAGCTCAGAGTCCCACTGTAATACCTCCGCCGTCAGTGACAGCGGCTCTCTTTACATGCTCATCCTAACAAATTGCATTTGGAGATTTACATTTTTAATTTGACTTGTTGAGGAGGCAGTGGAGTGAGTGTGTGTGTGTGTGTGTGTGTGTCTGTGTATAGGGGTTTAAAAATGACATGAGCTATATGGTTTAGGAGATATGGGGGTTTTTGTTTGACACTGAAAGTCACATTTCACAGGATTGTGTCTGTACAAATACATGCAACACGACGAGAGAGTGTCAGTTTTTTGGCGGCTGATAACCAAATATCAAGACAAATGATGTTTTTGTCCAAGTGAAAAACAAATGCTTCAGTTTTCTAAAAATAACTGAAAAGTTTGAAACACATAAAAGCCCAGTAAATATAGTCTAGGTAAGTTTGCGCAGCCCTGCAGTGACACCAAGACTGGGACACTGTAAAAACAAGAGTGCTGTGTCGAGTTGGGGTTCGAGTCCCCCTCCGCAGTGTACGTGTGTAATGCGCCAGACTCACTGGTGTCTGAATTTCCCATGGAATATGAGGGTGTGTGTATATGTGCCCTGTGTCGAACTGGCATCCCACCTTGTGCCATTTGCTGCCTGGGATTGGCTCCAGGGGACCCTGGACTAGGTGACCAAGAGGATGGAAGTTCAAATGCACATTGTAAACGGAACAAAGTTTTTAAGTTGTTTACACTTTCCACATGTGCTATATGCCATACCCCTAGGTCACCCAGTCAGCTGCACAATATCTTTGGATGCATGTAGTTGTCATCATGAATTTGTTAACAGTAAATTTTATCCGAGTTCTGCAGAGTACAAGCAGCATATTTACATACTGTGTATCTCCACGTCATTTTCACAACATAGGTACTTCCCGAGAAGCATTACAATTTTTTCGAAATGGGAATTATTTTAGTACTTTCCGGAGTTAATTGCTTTCTCTGCCCACTGCCCAATTTCAAATACATCTTAGCTTAAAACCAATTCCCTAAGAGATGTCTGTCTGCTGCAAATGATAAGCAAATTGACTGGCATTTAACAGCCCTGTATTTGACTATAGATTTGTGGCCGTGCTTCGGTAACCAAAGGTGTAGCAATAGGATGCAGTTCTGAGTGGCCTATTATAGACATTTTCTCTCCTGCATTTTAATTGACTTAATCACATTTGAAGCCATATATATTTCCTGGGTAACAACATGTGCGATACGTCTGCCGTAGAGTGTCAAAAATCACCACGGCAACTGATGATATTCCACTCGACCCTTAATGCTGCGACGTGAAATGGCGTTCAGGTGGAAAACAGTGTACGAGGAAACAAGCAAGGACAAATACTGTACCATTCGCAAATTAATGAATGTAAAACAAGTCAAACGCTTGTGAGGTTAGATAGCAATTATTTTCTAACGCAATAGAAGTTTATTTTTCTGCTAGTGTCTTACTTATGCATGGAAGAGGAAGAGAATGGATACAAGTGATTATTTACATGCAAACCAATGGCTGAAATGGCAATAAAATACTGTTTTCAATAAGCAGTAATCACATTATATATCCAACACGGCACTCATTGCGATTGTTATTATTATTATTATTTTATAAGTTGGTGGTGCCTGACTTCTCACAGGGAAATTTAGCTCTGGCTTTATTCACGAATAAACAAGCCCTTCTAGCTTATTGTTTGAATAAATCGCTTTAATACTGAGTACAGTTTCTCCCAGGATCTGTTTACCTCTCAGATGAATTCAGACTCTCCCCTTACTCTATTTCGGGGTTGGTATGCATTTCTTCCTTATAACGTTTTTCTAAAGCTCAGTATTTTCTAACTGCGCATTGGCCAATAAATTGTCCCATAACACTATTATGATCTAACAAAGATATCTATTGGAATTTAGTAGAAAACGAATTGCTTTTGTTGCCAAATTAAGGATACTATTATTGCGGGCTCAGTGGAAAGCACAATGGCCTCAGAGCCGCGTGCTTGTGATTCCAGGCCCGGATCTGTGTGTGTGTGCAGTTTCTGCATTCTCCCTGTGTTTCCGCAGCTCTCTGCCAGGTCCTCTGCTTTCCAACCACAGTCCGACAACATGTCATTAGGCAATCGGACATGTCTAAATTGCCCATGGTGTGTGAACGCGTGCTGTGGCGTCACATGTAGACTATCCCCTGTGCTTCCTGGTGTAGGCTCCAGGCTTCTTGTGACCTTGTACTGGATAAATGATCATGGATGGCTTAGGATTTAAAAACCTCCCTGATTATGGTTATATAAAGTATGCCTATTGTAAAAATCCCAGACGACTTGCATGTTCTATACTGCTGTATTTGAAACAAAAAAAGATTCAACAAAACATCAGCGTGTTTTTTAGCAGTCGAACCCTAGTCTTTACCTTGGATAATATCAGCATGCCCCTTCCGTGTCCTTTTCTCTTAAAGCCCGGTTTTAGGCTTCAGGACCTCCAGACATTCGTGCCATATCAAAACGGGAGTTCTTTATCTAGATACTGTAGGGTTAAGAAGAAGGTTAGGATGAAGGCGTGGCCAATGATGTGAACTTTTCCAAGAAAGCCACCAAAGGAATATTTTCTTTCACTGATCTCTACCATCCTTGCTGCTGAGTAATGTGATGTCGGATGTTCTTGGAAAATAACACAGCAAGATGACAACAAAAGGAGATAAATGAAGTTTCGGTGGCGTATTTCCCTGCAGGTACAGCCAGTCAGCAGGCCATCATGGAAGCAGATCAAACGCGGCCCAAAGTTCAATTGGTAGCAAAAACACATTTGTACAGCAAGCAGATGCCCCCCCCCCCCCAACTGCACAAGGAACTGAACTTCTGCAACCACATAAACAACTCAATCATGATCCAGCTTAATTTCATCATGATTCACTGAAGTCATGGAAAACCCCCCACCCTGCAAACCCATTACTCACTCCAACATTAATAATTCATAAATAAATGCTTTCTGGATTAGTAAGGTAACATTAGTATCTGTTTACATGTAAGTTGTTGGACAGCAAATGTTCCCAGTTTGCCAAACACAAATCTCTTTATCATCAGGAGGACTTGGCCCTCACCCCCACCCCCCTCCACCCAGTGGCAGAATGCCACCAGAGTTTGTTTTCAAGGTCATGAAATTTAAATTGTACGCTTATTTCCGGGGCTTGGGAGTGAGCTAAATTGGATCATTAAAGAGTAGGTTTGTAATTCCGGTATTAAAACGGTTTATTTTTGAGGCCAGCGCTGAGAGCTTTCCCATCTCTCAAGAAGGATCATTTTTAACGGGTGACTTAAAAAGTTTGGCTACTTAACGAGATGGACGTCGAGAGAATATTGCGACGGCTCCAAAATAATTACTTGTGGTAAATGATTTAAACTCTTCATTACAGAGTTAATGTCTGTGTTTGACCCCAGTGACTGCAGCGGCCCTATTCATTTTCTGTTTATTTTGCCGTCTTTTGTACCTGTCTGGCAATTGTTGGCCGATTCCCCTTAGATACAAGGTTGTCATAAAATCACGGTTTGCTGGATTTTACCATCTAAACAAGCTTTAAATAAGGCTGCACCATACAGTCCCGCTTGGCCTTTATAATAACCTCTTCCTGTCCTGCTACCTATTAGCAAGTCTAATGCAGCGACACATCTGTGCAGCTCCCCGTTTGGAACCAGCCTTGTGGGCTGCAGGCAGGAGCACAGGGGGCCCGGCACCCATTCAGGGGGGCCCACACATTACAGGGGCCCTTGCATACGCTCGCATATTTTAACAGTGGGGGCCAAGGGCAGGAGGAGGCTGACGTGCTGACACCCCTGGCTTGCGGAGACCAGTCAGTGGAGAGAGAGGAGGCTGACGTGCTGACACCCCTGGCTTGCGGAGACCAGTCAGTGGAGAGAGAGGGGGCTGCATGACCCCGAGCGTCTCTCCCAGGCACTGCATCATTATTTATACACCCTACGGAGCTGGTAGCTGCAAAGCAGTTAAAAAAAAAACTATGTTTGTGGTTAAAAGAGAGTTCATTGGCTGTAATGAATAATCAGGTGATAGTGGGAGGCGGAGCCTGTGGACTGGGTAGGCAAATAGCATGCAACCGCTGCGGTCGGCCCAATGACGCAATGCAATTTAAAAAAAATCGTGTTACATATCACCAAAAATATATTGCTTATATTGCTATTAATATGGATTTTCATATCATGTATTACACTACAAATCACAGCATTGAAAATACAAATTTGATGTAAAATTAATATTTAAATGCATTTGAAATATGAGTAAGAGAATAAATGAGAATCAGCTAAAAATCACGTGAGCGACGATCTGACAGCTAAACTTTTTTGTTCTCGATGTTTGTCGCCATGCATTTGTTGATCTGAGCTTCATCACTGGAATATATCAGGGAGGATGACGACCATGGTGCAGGACAGCCTGTCCCTACCGCATGCGCACCTCACTTCATCCCCAATGTGTTCATAAATGTAGATGGTAGACAAATCTACTCTCCACCAAATCTCAGAGGATCTGCCTCGATCTGGGACATTGTTCTAAATCTCACATATACTACATCTACGACACAGTCTCTAAAACACATATTCTTCTTATTCCTCTTTACCCAGGTAAGCAGGTCTGTTGTTTCTCTGAAAATGACACAACAACTGCATATTTACTCACACTCTAATGTTTAAGAGAGTAAATGAAGCTGGGCTTCACAGATGCTAGAAAACAAACAGATTATGCATGAGCGAAAGGATTCAGGCTGTTTTTTTAACATCCTGCTAGTAAACAAAAAATGTTCAGTGGAGCCCAGCAGTTAAACATTATAAAAATATACATTTTTTTCTGCTGTAATCACCCTCAGACAAACCTCGTTTAGAAAGACGCGTCACGTTTCCGAAGACCCAGAAAAGTGCACTTTCTGTAATGCCTCCTGTCTGAAAAGGAACTGACAGCCGTCTCGGCGTAATGAGGAAATCCTCCAGGTGCGATTCAGCCGACTGGTAGAGGCTGTAAACACTAAGATCGAGCCCCTTCTTAAACATAACCTCTATTCATGCCCGAGTGTTTATGCATTTATACAACTGTTAGAAGGATTTAATGGTGGGTTCAGATCAAATCAGATTACTGTGAAATATGTATTTCATCCATCGTCATGCTGGCTAACTAAATATTCAAAAATAATCATCCTAGCCGGCTTATTGGCATCTTCATGATAATTATCCACAAGTATAATGCGCTGTACCTCCTACATTTAGCTGCTATGGCAAAATTGAGTAAGCCAAGATGCCATTTGGTCTGTCGATCACCCTTAAGAGGCATTTCAGAGTATAGCAGGTACTCGGAGGTCATTCCGACAACTCCTCTTACTTGTCCTGAATGTCACAGCTCTAAGCAATCATTTGTTGCACATGTGGACATTTGCAGCTAGATCTTTGCAGCAGAGATGTCCCAACCGATATGACTGATTGAAAGGGAAATCTAACCATGTCACGCCGTGACAAAGATACCGTGTGAAAAATTCATATTAGCGGTAGATTGCATCACATCAAATGTGCAGGTGTCTGAAGAAGACACCCGGAGAATGGCTTTTCATAACCAAATTTGAAAATAACTTTTGTAGCAATGCATTTGTAATCTTGCATGTTAAAATAATAGATGGTAGGTCTACTGTATAATCTCAATGTAATTAAAAATATATATTTTTTTGGTTTACGACGTTACTATGCTTCAGATCATTCTTCTGAAGCTGTCAAAATGATTGAGTATGGCAGCCAGATCTTTAAGAGGGTGAAACTTGTAGGTTGGTTTTCCCCCTGTAAACTAATGCCTATATATGCTGAATTGGGGTAGATCAGAAATCGAACCTGACAGGTCTGCATGTTGAAGGGCTGGGATTCTGCAGGAAATAGACATTTCAGGTTCATATTCTTAAGTTTTCTTAAGTAGTGAAATCTGTGCATCGCTTAAGTACTGCATTTGCCTGCAGTCTCTGTTTCTATAGAGTGTTCGTACTGCCTAATTCCATAGGGTTCAAACACTCGTGCTCCAGCTGTCTGGATCAAATAAATATTAAAAGCCCTCATCCTCCATCATTCAAAATTCATGCTCAGGCACATTCTAAACTCAAGGACATCTGTGAATTCACCAGGGAATATATTTTTGCAGAAGTATTTCTTGACTTTTCATAGAAGAAGAAAAAAACATTGAGAATACGTTCATCAGTTCTTGCGACGTATTTGTATGCATTTATTTTGTTCCATCATTTTACATTTGACATGTAGTGTTGCTTAGGTTTGAAGTAGATCATCCTTTAAACAATCAATAAAATCAATCGGAGCTGTTTTTCGGCATGAGTGGCAGAAACGTCTAGGGCAGGTCTCTGACTTCGCCCCCCTCCCATGGTCCTATAAGCTGAACAAACACTTTATATATGTCTGAAGAAGAGGAAATCAGGTATCAAATGTATCTGATAAAGAACCTCCCAAAAGCCCTTCCATCTTGAATTGAAGGCGCAGACTGAACTCACCAGACAGGAACCATGAGAGCCAAAGAAGAAAACAAGACGCTTTCGTGATTTTTTTTTTCTTTTTCACTGATGTGAAAGAATCAGTCTGGAAGAAATGTCCTCTGTGATAGAAATTAATTGGGATTGTGGCATTGAGGAGAAACTGGGAAACACTGTGGAAGCACCACAGTGGGAGTGCCAGTGGTCAGTATTTCCTCAGCAAAAACACACAGTCCATTTTCATTTAGAAATTTATCGCACATGCCCATTTGTTTGCACAAATGGGCATGTATCTTATCATATTGCACAGAGACTCCACAGAGTACCAACGTAAATATAAGAGTCGCTTGCAAAAGTACTCAGACCGCAGCTATCGCCTGTGTGGTCAGGATAATTGCATTCACGGTGCTTTGAAAAAGAAGTTAATTGTACAGACTGTCCCTGACTAACAACATGTTTCACTAACAGCAATACACACATATGACTGAAGTCAGGACAGACCCAACCAACTAGTCTCGTAAAACTTCTGACTGGACCTGAAATTCAGTTTTTACCAGGACAGAGACCTGAAACACAAGGTCAAACAAACAGCCAAGTGGCTTAATCTGCAAGCAAATATCCTTAAGTCTCTAAGTTTTGAGTCCCTTCTTTTATGAATATATGGAAATACTGGACAACTGTTGTCCAAAAAAGTCCAATCAGCCCCAGAGCCTAGGCAAATGTGTAAAGGCGTTGTGAAATGAGTAATGCAAAATGAGATGATGTTTTTCAAAAGGTCTGAAAATGTATAATTGCTTAGGGAATTTAATTTTCTTGGGATATCACGTCATCAAGATGCTTGAATTATTTTCCAAAACCTGACTTGAGAATATAACAGAAATATTCAATAAAAAATAGATATGAGTGAGTCACATGATAGTTAAGATATATTGAGTGATTACATGACTAATGGATGTCAGAAAAAGATGTTGAGATTTTATACTAATGTAATTTATCTTTATCGTTTCTGGCAAAATAATTTTACCACGTTTGCATGAGTTTTGTGGTAAAGTAAGACTTCTACAGGGAGTTTTTTTCAGATGTAACCATCCCCATTTACAGTAAGGGCGTTTCATGGGTTATGCGAAATCTCAAAGAAGCACTGCCTCACCTTTCTTATACTATTTTTGCTTTTATCCAGGTTAAATAAATCAGAGCATCCGAGATCGTGCTATAATTTCTCCTTTTTCTATTTTCACAATAATTCTTTCTCAGCATTTTACATGTCCAGGGGCTATTCTCCTATGCATCTAACAGAAATAAATATTGTACTGAAATCTGCTTTTTCCCCAGGTTACTCGTACATAAAAACTAGATTGTTATGGCGAATAGAAAAGCCACTGCTTTGGTTCATATTCCTTTGATTTTTGTTGTGAGAAATAATCTTTGAAAATTGTTAAAGCTGGATCTGAAAGAAATATATGTAAGTTTAGCAGTATCTACGAGACGATTTTATCTCCAAGGGACGAATCTTGTATCAAAGTAATGCTACTAGAAACATCCCAGGTCCTTGGCTACCCTTCGCTGGTTTATTTCTTCCTTGACTTACAGACTACTTTTATTAATCTTTTTGTATACTTTTTATTTATCAGTTTTCAATTTTCATGTGTCTTCTGAGCAGGTAGAAGGTAAACATTGATTCCTCAATGTCTCTGACTTCGATTACATTGTCCATTACGTTAAGCGTCCCAAAGCAAGTGATGATTTGTCTTCCATGGCAGGCAGAATGCAGTTATACTATGAATTACAGGTCATGTTTGGTAAACATGTAAGTTTTCACTCAGTAACAATAAAGGAACTCGGCAAAATAGCAAGAGTACAAATGTGATGACGTGATCTCCACTTGCAGATCCACTGCTGGCTGGAGGAGATTTTGAAGGCCTTCGAATGAGTCATTCTCGCTAGCAAGTTCTTGCCAGTTTCTGCGGTCAGGAAAAAAACCTGCAAAAATGATGAGTGGCGATAGGAAAATGTCAAGCGCCGTCAAAAGAAGGAAAGACGTCCTAATTTAAAGCTGGACATTGAAGGAGTGCATTTCCTGGAAAAACGCCATCCAGTTTGGTCATTAACTAAGACCCCGAGAAGCAGTAGCAGAGCAGAGGTGACATCCTCGGCAGGTGTCCGCTTAATGGACCTGTCTGCGGGTGGCCATTTCCAGCCACTTCCATTTGGCTGCACCCACGTTTCGTCATGTGGTTCGAGCCGAATCGCTCTCGGCCTGCAGCTGGCTGCCTTATCTGCCGTCTCATTGAGCTGCACTTTTCTGTGCCAGTGGGTGGGTGGAGCACGCCAGGCATTCAGACGTCATGAGTAACACGACCAGTCCTTTAATTAAATGTGACGTTCTACACGTGTTCCTAAAGCTCACTTTCTGTCCCTGTTATCTATCTTAGTCCCCAAAAGATTCTCTTCTTCAAGTCCCTGTAAAGTCCTCTAGCTGAATCTTTCTAATTATATTTATATTGATATTCACTGGCCACTTTATTAGATACACCTTTATAGTACAGGATTGGACCCCCTTTGCCTTCAGAACTGCATTAATTCTCATTCAAAGGTGCTTGAAACTTTCCTCAGTGACCTTGGTCCATGCTGACATGACGACATCAAGTTACTGCAGATTTGTTGGCTGCACCTTCATTATGTGAATCTGCTGAACCACCACAACCCACAGGTGGTCAACTGGATTGAGATCTGATGACTGTGAAGGCCATTTGAGTACAGTGAACTGTCATGTCCAAGAAACCAGAGATATGAGCTTTGGGACAAGGCATGT
>JAODJX010000020.1:24253588-24268838 GCA_026776945.1 Isichthys henryi | reverse complement strand
CCATCTGGTTTGGTGTGCTGTGCATTCAGAGATGCTCTTCTGCATACCTTGGTTGTACCAAGTGGTTATTTGGAATTGCTGTTGCCTTTCTATCAGCTTGAACCAGTCTGGCCATTCTTCTCTGACCTCTGCCACCAACAAGGCATTTTTGCCCAGAAAACCACCACTCACTGGATGTTGCGTCTTTTTTGGACCATTCTCTGTGAAACCCAGTAGATCAGTAGTTTCTGAAATACGCATAGCAGCCTGTCGGGTTCCAACTGCTACATTCCAGTCCACTTTATCCATTCATCCATCCTTGAAGTTTAATATGTTGGCCAAAAAAGATCCTTCTGATTCTAAAAAAAGGTATATAATACCTGCGTTAAGCACAATGTAACCGCTCTAACTCTCAGTGCAACATATATACCTTACAAGTAGCATATTGCAATTTATGTAAAGTGAGCATCTCACTATTTCTTAAAGCAGCCGACAAACCGTCTCGTCTTCTCACGAGAGTACTTCCTCACAGCAACCTATACACTTGCGTCTTTATATTAATTACACCTTAAATAAGTCTGCAGAATGGACAGAAATTGTGATCAGTAAAGCAAACTCAAAGGTTCTTGCTCCTTTCTACATCACACACTTCCATGCCATAGTGGGTAAGCAAAAAAAAAACATTTATATCCAGTCAATGTGTAGAGGCATGTTAGAGACCCCAGTCAGACTCGCGGATAAAAGCGCGATGCAGGACAGACTCTTCCTTAATATCTGCCTCTTTATAAACATACACCACGGTGCCTCCACAAGCACAGACACACTCCCGGGAATTCTTAGCAAACTGCGACATAGCCATGGAAACACACCAGTATATTTTATTCCCGTTCTCCCTTACCGGTAATATTTTTGACAGGTGGGATACTGGAGACACATAGGCCCACATACTCACATACACAAATACACACTGGTGCATAAGCACACACTTCTAGAATGCTTCACCTACAAGTCTGTGTAGACAAACACTCATTCACAAACAATACAGCTTCCTTCGGGCTGTGTAAGGGTTGCACCACCTGTCTGAGAGAAGCCTTGTTTGTTCACTGAAAAATTCAGTGGATGCATTCCTCTGGGCAAGCTGAGATAATTTCTTATTCGTCAGAGATATTTACAGTAGCTATTATTGTGTCTCTGCGATGTTTTCTCATGAGTGTGGTGTTTTGAACCAAGCAGATTACATCTTTTGTGGTAACTTAATTTTCTCATCAAAGGCAGGATAAACCATAGATTTGAATGTATTAAACTGTTTGCCGAGGAAGAATTGGTGAGTCACCGTGGCAGAGTACCCCTGTTTCTCTCGGCGACACTGAGGTATTTGGCATTTACCACGAACGCTCTGTCAAGGCACCTATGAACGCAAGTGGCATCTCGATATGCGGGTGTCGTCACGGTGATTTTGGGGGGGAGGGGGTGTATCCCAATTCTCAATTATGTTTATGTACAAGTGGTGTGGAGAAGAACACCTGCAGATTAAAGCGGCAGGCCCGTCATCTTCAGTCGCTGACGACTCGCAATCAATCTGCACATAAATTAAAGAGGTGAGTGGCGAATTTGAGAAAATTAATGTGCACGGCTGGGAATCATAACTTCTTTTAAAAATATGTGCCTGTGTAAACATTTACACACTGCACTGGGATGAGAGTGACGTCTCATTATTGTCAATGAAGAAAGGAGCATATTTTTCACAGGATTCCTGGCCTGTGAGGCAGTTCATGGCACCGTTTGCGCCTTGGCAGCAGAAAGATGATCTTCGTTTGGGATCTCAGAGCTTTGCTAATGGATCTTAATGGAATCAATTAATGAAACCCCCCTGAGACTCCATGTCTGGTACACCTGTACATGTGAGGAAGGTAAGCAGAGTATAAGCAAGGATCCCATAACTACAGACAGCGTGACTGAAGCATGCAGCATTGACATTATCATGCGGCACCGTATATGAACAGTTAGATGCTACAGACAATGGAAAGACATTTAAACAACATCAGGACCTGAGGATGGACGGATAGACGAACGAACGGAGACCTTTCATTTTCTGGAGCTCCATGCTCCACTAAGTAATAAGATAGTAAGTAAGATCTTTTTCTCCACTTTGATTGCAATGCTGATTATTGATTTTTTTTCTTCAGCTTATGCTATATTCCCTTTATACCCTTAATTATTAAACATGTTTCAGAATGAAAATTCATTTGATTTGTATCATTTTGAAAATCAGCACCTTGCTATTTGCAGTAGAATGTTTTATCCTGGATAATGGGTTAGAAGATAGATGGATGTTTTGTCCTGTAATAAAGATTAAATAGGAAGACTTAGGCAGATAAGCCTATAAAATTAATTTTACTGTCTCTTCTCTGGTAATTTTTAATTCTGGAAATAAGAAAACAGCATCGATCCATCCGTTCAACCACTTGAGGCTAGTACATGGCTCCAGGCTGGAACACACCCCGGATGGTATGCCAGTGCATTGCACATACACACACACAATTATAGGCTACAATCAATTTAGAGACACCAATTTGCTTGCATGTCTTTCGATTGCAAGAAGAAACTGGAGCCGCCAGAAGGCACCTGCGAGGTACGTGGAAAACACACACAACTTCACAGACACTGAGGTCAGACTCAAGCCAGCAGCCCCGATGCTGAGAGTGAAGAGTACTACCCACTGAGCTTAAAAAGCAACATGCAAAGACGTGTCGTTTCATATACGCTTAATCGCATCATTTTCGAGTTATTTAACCGGATAACGCTAATCCCAAAACAAAGGCACATCAAAGACAGACCGTGAGAATGCCAGGGTAAAGCTAGCGGTAGGCTAAAGCTCAACCAAGATGTAGGCGTGTCATGCTTAGACAGAGAAAGAGAAGTGGGGTGAGAGGACAGACAGGAAGAGTTGGGGTAAGTAGGGAAAGTACAGCGACCCAAACTGTGTGGAAGGCTTCATGGGTGAGGCTGCAGGCAGGATAGCATTAGCAGCACTTAGAGGCTAATCAAACCATCCGGGGTTGCACCGACTTCACCTGCTAATCGTCTTGGCAACAGAGAGGCCAAGCTCAGGCACTGACAATGGAGCGAAAGAGTGACCTTGTGTTTCAAACAGAAGATAGATAGCGCCACCTATTTTTTAATTCGGCAACTTGATGAGGGAAATAGCTGCAGACTGTCATTCACGGCATTTCAAAATGAAAACGATAGATGCAAACAAAAAAGCAAAAAAATAACCATAGTGCAGCATGTTCTGTTTTCGATTTTTTAAACAGAAATAAGATGACAATTGGCACTATATTATATAAACTCTCACAGCTTGAACTCTAAATAGGGGCACGGGGTAGGATCCAAAATTGTAGCGGAAGCTCCAGCGGTCAGCATGAAAAATGAAGGAGATATTGTTTATCTCGAGCCCAGTGGGGTCTGAACCATATGGAGGACATTAAAAACATGGCAGCATCCTGGTAAAAGAAGGCACATGGACACATTAACGTTACTGGCATGCTGTCTTCCATATGGTGGCCGCATTTAGACACACACCTATACAGTGAGGTGGCAAGGATCACACACCTGAAAAGTCACAAGGTTAAACTGCCAGGTGTTTCACCAGAACTCCTCTATTGAAGTACAAATATGGGGGAGTTTGAGCTGTGAATCTGGCAATGGAAGGACTCTCTCTTACGGAGCTTGGAAATGGCCGCAGTTTAGGCTTGCAAAATTTGGAAAAGTATTAAATGTTTGTGAGCAGTGTATACAGATATGTGTGGCTACAATCAGCAGTGGACATGGCTAAATTAAGGATATGGTTGTCAGCGTGTTCCAGGTGGATGGTGAGTGTTGGGGATGGGGGGGGGGTGCAGGAAACTGGAAAATAGCACTGGTTAAAGCCCAGGTGAACCCCTAGGCAAGCTTTGCTTACTTCGCCTCAGAAGATGAATGAATGAGGGTTGCATTTACATAGTGCTTTTCAAGACACCCAAAGCGCTGTACAGATCCAATGGGGAACCACTTCAACCCCCAGCGCTGTGTAGCCCCCACCTGAATGATGCGACAACAAGCATTCTGTACCAGTACGCTCACCACACAGTAGCTAAGGTGGTAAAAGGGCAGGAGAGAATGATTTGAAGGCCAGATTTGAAAGGACCACAGTGGGCAATTTTAGCGAGGACACTGGCATAGCACCCCAATTCTTGTGAAAGATGCCGCCGGTGTCGCCTAATGGCTTGACCTGCACTGACTGCATAAGGTAAGTTGTTTTCACTGGTGCAATTTGAGTCGCCAAGGAGCACTTGTTGCTAAATTGCAAAAAAGCATGTAGTTGTCATTAAAACTTTTGGGACGTTCCTCCATGTCTGCCTGTCTTTGACAGGACTTCCCGGGGCACCCTCAATATCCTTAGCACAGGGGTGATGCCCTCTGTCTCTTCTGCCCCAAAGATATTGAATCGGTTTGTGGTGCATGAATTTGCTGTACGAGTCCCATGCACATGAAACTCATTTTCTCGCACAAAAATGCAGTTCTCCCCACTGAGTATTCTCACGATACACTAAACTGTGCAAATTGCCAGTGTGTAGTGGCAGAAGAGGGGATGGAAATGCGTGAGTAAGGTTGCCAGCTCATGCATCGGGCTAGCCGGCCCTGCGATGGATTCATTTCCATAACATCAATGTCGGCTGTAAAGGTGGCTGGTTATTGTACCTCAGCAGCTCGCAGGTGGATTAATGAGGCTGCATGATAATGCAAAGAGCAATAATGCCGAAGATTTATTAACGGGCGCGTTAAGATGCCCTCAAATGCTTTGCATAGCATAGGTGTTTATATTTGTCTTAATACTTTGGCTCTGCAGAAGGACTCATGTGGGACGTGTTGTAAAGTGGGGCGTGTCGCTCCCAGGTTCATGGTTTCCAGCGGACAGCGAGATGGAATCGCACATATTCATAGCCTGATTCAAACCAGATGGATCCAGGCAGAATATGCTGATTTATCCCTGTGCCAGCAAACAGAATTACAATGGAGGGCTGGACTGTCTGTCCGCCAAGCCTGAGGTTCGATGTTCGTTGTGTCGGGGGGGAGGGAGGGGGGGTGGGCGGAAAGGGCTTGGTGACAGGCACACAGATTGATGCATGATGCAAGAACAATGGAATGGCAAAGGATGAATTTTGCACTGGCGCGCAATCCATCATGTCTCTGGTGAACATAGGGAGGACAGGCGGGGAGATGCTTCAAGGGATGTTCTGGAGTAGCATGAACATTTAATTAAAGTATTAACAAAAAACCATGTAACATGCCGACGGTCCATGATGACAAATGTTTAGAAGCCTTTAGAATAACAAAGTACTAATCCATACATCATAGATGTTGGATTTGGGTTCAGCATCATTGGATGAACATGTCATCGCTGATGTTGATTTGTCCCTAACAAGGACTGTGAAATAAGATTTTTCATCCCAGGAAAACTGCTACCGTATAAATATTTTAGCAAGAGAAGCACAAGCCAGCACAGTTTAAGTCGATGGATTCATTGAGTCATGGAGGAGGTCGGAACTGCCAATGGGTCTGGCGCCTCATCAGAGAAGGTCTTGGCCAGGCAAACGGAGATGCTACACTGAGAAACCTCAGAGCGGAACAACAAAGAGTTTGTGCTCTTTTGCTTTGTTGATATTCCGGATTGGTTTTATACGCCATTGCTGTGTTTTTTCGCTCTGGGACGACACGGGAAGGATTTTGCGTGTCAACAGCATCGGCCTGGACCCGCGTCAGACCTTTTCTGCTCTGATGAGGGAGAGGCACTAAGCGGCTTGCTGGAGACGCTGTGTTATCACAGACCTACAGGCAGGTCCACCTTTAAATTTTAAAGCAACACAACAAAAGCTTGACGAAGCTCCTCTGCTTAATGCGTTTGTTTGATTATACGCTCGGCAGACATCGTGGTGAAGGGAACTTGTGTGCAACGCGTGCCAAGATATCACTGGATGCATAATCAGAGGATGATGCTATAGTAAGATCAACACTTAGTGTGTAAAGTACCTGCAGTATCCCTCATTTCTGTAGGAACTGTCATTATATCAGCACAGCACCAAAAACATCTGCAACCGGTGTTCTGTGAAATGCCAAGACCTATCGACATTCATCAGGGTTACTTTTTCTTAATTGTATTATATAGATGTCAAAATTGTAGAATAACCCATTTAAAGTGAGTTTTTTGGTTTCCTCCTTGTGGTTTTCTGCAAATTAACATGTACTTATATTGCCATTTTGCTGTACAGGCAATTATCCGTAACTTCCTGTTCTCTCTTGTACACCATAGTCAACATTTTGAGCTGCACCTGAAGAGAGTCGCTGTGTTCATTTCCGCTGTATCTCATCACTGAAGAAGAGCCCACTGCATATAGAAAGACCTGATGGAGGGTCATGGACCAAATGCTTCTGTCTCATAAAACTTGCAACAAGATCTCTGCAGCTTGTTTGGTGCCATCGGTAAAGTACCCTTCATCTCACCTCCCGTTACCTTGGAAACATGAACCAGAATCTCCTGGAGAGGTAAAAGTGGTCTTCAGGACATGCCGGAATAACATACCCATCCACTTACAGGGCTCAAGTGTCCCTTCCTTTCCAGACAAACAGCAGCACGTGTGCGTGGTTGCAGCAGCTCTGGCTACCTCTGTCCGTGGCTCCAAAACACAGACTGAACGTTCTGCTACGTAGTTCGCTACACGTTTCCGCCACCTTTTCTCAAAGCCTTTCCCCCCTGAAACGTTTTTTTTCTGAGTGCTGTCTACTGGCGTGAAGATGAAGACGCCTTTCGGCATAGTTTAGATATCTTGAAACACTGGATATGGAAAAATGTATAAAAAAAAATAAAATTTTCAAAGCCAGCCGTCTTCATTTTTTTAGGAATGACGAAACACTGTACAGTTATGCTCTGAGATAGTATAGAAAACAGAATCTGGTAAAGGAATTCAGTTTGATTGTTGGCCTTTAGCCAGCAGAGAAAGAATCTTATGCTCTCTCCCCCTTCATTGCCTCCCCCCACCCCAAAGCTTTGTCTTACTGACAGCAATGTCTGTAGAGACCCGTTACATCTCAGTGTCTAACATACTCTATAATTTTTCCATTTTATCATTTCTACAGGATACATCTGCAGCCTGAGGAAATATGGGCAAGATGTAAGCGAGCCATGGATGACATGCGAGTGCATGGAACCATCTAGCGGACAGCCCCCGTCGCCTGGTCCGAGAATCAGCGGTAACCCTGGTTACAGCAACATGCTGCACACCCTGAGTACTGACACGGGTATCTAAAGCCAGATTCCCGCACATCACAGATCGGTCTACATGAGTCCGGTTCAGAGGGAATTGAATAATGACTTGGGCCTGTAGTTTGAGGGTTTGTGCATTGATCTGTGTGGTTCTGTGAATCCGTGTCTCCTGAAGTGTGCAAATGTGAGGAGATATGCCCACGGATGTCAATGTGTGTCAGGTACCAGGTGTCTGCTTAACTGATCTTTCCCAACTTTCTCCTCTCTCATCGTAACCTCCGTTCTCCTTATCTGCTTACTTGACAGCCCCTTTTCTCAATCGCTCCATCTTAGTTGTGCCATTCTGGTCCTCGGAATGACCTTGGCAGGACGAACAATGGATTATTCTCGATGGATTATTTGCCGCTTTCGTGAGACGCTCGCAGTTTTCAGTTGGGCATCTGAAAGGTCAATTACTTTGAATGAAAACGCAGCCATATATCACCAGCCAAGGTCAAGACGATCCATTCAGCCCCCAATTCCCAGTCATAAGAAGACGTGATTTCATCACCTAAAGATACAACACCAGACGCTTGACTGGCTATAGAAAAATCCATGTGATGTCTTAGACCTTCGCTCAGAGGAAAACTGTGGACTAGATCAGACGCTGGAGCACAAAGAGTAATGTTTAGCAATGGGAAGTTCCTCTGCGGAAGCAGATACCATAAAGTATTTAGATATTTTTGGCCACTGCAGGCATAGTCATATACCTTGACACGCGAGTGAACTATATAAACACACTCATAAACTGTGATGTTTTTTTCAAAGCAGAACATCGCGCTGTGAAGCAAAGACTATCTCACTATTTTTCTTGCGTGCGTCTGTCTGTGTGGGCGACTGCAAACAAACGGGGCATTTTTATAAAGCTCGCGTGTCCGATTGTTTATCTCAAACGCTCCCGGTTATGCACCCTGATTGCGAATGATTCATGTGGCCGAAAAGTGAGATTGACAGGAAGCTAAACGCAGACGGTGCCTGGCTTCAGTTATTGACCATTTCGAACTGTCTGCATGCATATAAAACCTGACTGCTGTTTATAAGAGGTACACACTCTCAGTCCAGAGGACAGAAGGTGGACGTGTATTATTATGACTCTACGGCCTTAACACACCCCTGTGGCGTTTTCATTATACTTCAGGCAAAAAGAAATCGATAACTAAATAAATCAGTCACTCAGGCTAAGTACTGATGGCAGCACTCAGGTGTTCCTGCTGCCGCCACATCCAGATAATTAGGGTTTCACATTTTGTTAAAGGTAAAGACGCAAGGTGGGGGCCCACGGTAGCTTCTGCAGGCGTGCTGCGTGGATTGCCCCCCCACCATCTACTTCAGCATAGGCCTGCAAGCACGGCCTTCAAATCCAATGCCTTTCAAATCTGCCTTTCGCTGCCTGACGGGAAGATGGCTGCCTTGCAATCTGGTGACGAAATCGTGGAAGTCGCCATCAGTTCGTTTCAAAATTGCGATATCTGAATAAAATAAATTAAGAGTGGACGACCATATGGGGTGCCAGCTTCTGGAAGGGCACATCGACCAAGAATGATTCACATTAAATATATAATACATAATATTTACGAATGATTTTTGTTTGCGTGCCGGTAATTATATTTCATATAACTGATCGCGAGTGCAATGAAGTATCATAACGCATAAGAGATCAGATGAGATGAAAGACTGTATGGATTGGGGACAAAAGTCCTTAGAGGTTACATATTAATCTGATATAAATTCAGCTAGGCAAGGGAATTGGAGGGGGAGAGAATTTTATGGAACTATTAAATCTAGTGAGAGAGATTAATTTTGGGTCAGGCAATTCTGCCAGTGTTTTCTTAAAAACATGCTTAAAATACATAAGGCAGTTTGACTAAATAGCATTATCTTAGCTGTTACATCCTAATTGACTTGAACTGTGGATTATTTCGAATTTCATAGCAGAGCGACAGCAGCAAGAGATGCAGAAACCACTGATGCACAGTAAGGACCAGTTTCATGGCATAGGATCTGATGGGAGCATTAAGGAAACAAAATGTAAAGAGGGTTTATTTTTTTATGTGTTAGACTTTCAGATAAATTCATACATTTTCATTCCATTGACCTAACAGCAATCCGCAGTGAGATTGCAAATGAGCCATGACGTGAGAGGCTGAAGCTGTCTGAAGTCACTTCCTACTGTGTTCTGGCGTGTAAGTGCCATCAAAGGCGTACGTTTGGGCAGTGCTGCGCTCTCTGTCTGTGCTCCAGTTCTCACTGGGGGTGATCTTTGTAGCTGAGAGACAAAACACCACTAGAGTGATTGTCGTTTGATAAATATTGTGGACGGTTTGGATCCTTTATTTGTTTTGCATTTTGCTTCCTGTGTTTTTCGTGCCCTTTATCGCAGCCGTTTCATTACAGCGGCTGAAACAAACCAAAGATAAGCATTACATGGTTGTTTTTCTCAACGTGGCTCTATGTTTGTCTGCCATCCTTCAGCCATTTCACAGAGAAATGTTCACCTCCATTCTTATTATTCATGATATTGGTGGTTTGTTGCAGCTGAATTTGAAGAAGGACCTGAAATGGCATATCAGGGGACGTGAGGTAAAGTGTGGCATACAGAGTACGGTGCTGCAGTGAAAGACATACCTGTGCATGAACGTGACCTTGATTATGAAATAATGAGAGAATGATGTTGGATGGGTATTCATACGCTACTCCTCTGGTAAAAGCTGAACCTGCACAAGGAGACAGGCATCGTGATTTTGTGATCAGACAAGAGATTTGAAAAGGTTTCTGTTTCCTTTTAGGTGGTTATTTCAGACACAGAGGAAGAGAGCAGTCATTCGAGTGTACATTGGATTCAGAAATTGAACTGGGAGATTAAAAGATAGCTGACTCATTACCACCTCCCCAAAAGCGGGAGATCACCAGAAGCACAGAACTGAGTGAAGATAATTGACTTTGCTGCCTTTGTCAACAAGCAAAGAAAATATATTTGAGTCCTGAAATGTTGAGTTAAATAAGAGCAAGGCCCAGGTCTTGTCTGGAGTGACAACTGGGATATAGAGACATGAAATCTTCTTGCATTCCAGCATCATTCAATGACGGAAACTAAGACAGAGGTCAGGAAGAGGATTCCTACCATATAGACCTATTACCTATTTATTTCATCTATACAGCCTCAGGTATTTTTGGATGGGTTGATGATCGGAGAAAAGCTGCCGAGAAGAAAATGACATGTAAGAGGTCCTGGAACCAAATAGTGGAAAGAGTGGGATAATGTCCCAGTAAATATGAATGCAGTGAGAATCCCCTGCTGATGCGTTTCAAGAACTGGAAGATGGGGGGTGACAGATTTGTCCCTGATGAAGGTGTCACCAGACGTGAACAGCGCCCAAGGCTCAGGGTTAATCCTGAAACTGGTTCATTGCCTGCAGAGGAGCCACAATCTCTAGTCAAACATATCTAATCTGATATTAAATTAGTTAATCCAATACAGTGCTGCAGATGTTCCACAAAACATCAATAGGAAGCTAATCCAGGTTTTCCATTAAAGTAAGACGTATCATTTGTCAAAAACAGAATCAACCGAGGCAGATCAACAATGAGGGTCTGGATTTAGATATGACGTCTGCATCGCCATGGCAATTGACCACCGACCCACTGACTATGAAATCCTCAAGTAATAAAGGCCAGTTTTTCCACACTGAGTTGATGATCTGGTGTGATATGGTGTGCAGGCAAGTGTGTTTGGTGTCTGCAGTTTTCAGGACTGGTTTATAGTTCACACAGACCTACAGGCTTTTAACCCCCCACTGTTGGGCATTTCAGGTCCAGAAACTACAAATCCAGACCGAGATTTTGTTTTTTCCAACCTGATTTACAAATATATTTACAAGTTCTATAGTCTGTTTGAACCCAGTCATTCTCCTGTTGTAGCGACTTGTAATGATAAGAAGTTCTGGTGTAAGTATTATCGACTCTAGGAGTCTATTCTCACCATCTAGGCAATGAGACAGCATTTGCTTCTTCCATCTGGACAGAAATATATATGGCCTCTGCCACTGACACGGAGCCTTGTTGCTATGGAGATCTGCAGATTTAGGGGGAGCCCAGCAGCACAGTGGAGACCAAGTAGAAAGTGATCACTGGTATTGCATCATGGATCATTGTGTCACCAGGAGCTAAGGAGCAACTCTGATGCAGTGTGGTGCGTCCATTTAATGCATTTTGATTCTATGAAAAATAAATTCGCAGTACGTGTTTTTTTTTTTTTTTGTATTTTGTGAAGCAATTTTGAGCTGATAATGGGTGTTTTCAGCAGTGATGGTTGTATCTCGGGAGGTGGAAAACGGTGTTTTGGTCACTGGAGGAACTAAAGGGCCAGACAGGTATTCTTAGAATGAAGTCACCCTGTCAATGAGGCATAATCCTATGGAACGACATAGTATGTAAACCTGAAGAGGACTAAGAAAGGCAGGTTCTCCAAACGCATTTCTGGTGTTTCCGAGGTAACACGAGGAACCCTGCCAGGCTGGGGGATTTTATAACGTTGTGTACTGGAGCGGATGGTTATGGAACTCAGGGGCGTTGATTAAGAGTAAATGGACGTTGGCAGATTTCAGATGAAACATACTCTCTAGACCTGACTAATAAAGCATAAGTCTGACACCCAATTTCTCCTTTCTACAGTGGGGACTTGGGGGGGCTACCTAAAGAGGTTTGCTCAAATTAAATATTCAGAACAAAGACTGGCTTTCATCACGAAGTCACTTTGCTCTCAAATTTGTGTTCGTTTATAAAGCATTGCTTTTTTTAAATTAATTAAAATTCAAAAAATAGTAAATACTAATATACGGTATTTAAGTATACTACTCACATATTTTTCATGTTATGACGTCATCAGACAATGTACTGGAACTGCAGAGGAAGACAGCAGAAGGGTGAAGATGACGGGTTTAATCAGGGAGGCAGTGTGTGAGTATATAAGCTCTGTGCTCTAGGAAAAGATCAGCACTTGATGGTAAAACTCAGTTTCCCCACTGGACCAAGACGGTGTCATTTCCCATTGTGTATTTCTAATCTTATAGACCAGTGTTTTCCAATCTGGTCCTTGGCGGCCCCCAGCCGGTCCACATTTTTGCTCCCTCCCAACTCCCAGCCTGAGAGTCCACATTTTTGCTCCCAAAACATGCAGCGGATCTCCAAGAACCAGATTGGGAACTGCTGTTATAACAATATGAATTCATACTGATATATTTTAATAAAAGTGTAATGAATCATCTGGGCCAATATTCATATGTTAATGTGTCTTTGACAGATCCATAGCACATAAATTAGCTCCTTTAATTATAGTGTTTTTAGCAGAATATCTCATTAAAATATATTTTCCATTTGGACTGCATGTATTTTGTATCGCAGTATTCAAATATGTTTCACATTGAACCAAACTTAATACATACACATGTATTATTACAGTTAAGGCTTTGATGTAACACCCCTCTCTGAGTGACATGGTTCTTTAATGTCATTAAAGTGCCCAAAGTCACATGATCGGTCACCGCTGAGGAGAAGCCTGTAGCAATTCTTAGTCACAGGTACACGGTTTGTGTGGCTGTGAACGGACTTCATGATGAGTGAAATTACGCGGTGATGGAAGAGCCGCCCTTTTCCCCGATGCACTGGGAATTAGAAGCGATACACATGGTAATTAATTAATATAATAATATGTGTTTGTAGGTTGTGAGTTGACAGGAGGCCAGGTAACAGCTGGGAGCTGTTTGGTTGCATTTCCATGGTGATTGATCACCGGCCTCGTGCCAGAAGAACCCCCCCCCCCAGTTAATGAAGACCAACTCGCTGCAGACTAATTACGCTGTTAGGCAGTAAGAGTCCAGCTGGCCGGATTTAGACAATAAGAATTCTTGGAAATGCAAGCAACCAGTTTTCTGGTGATACACGTGTCTGGATGAGGCTATATTTTTGCACTTAGCATTTCGGTGTTTGGGTGGCTTAACTGCTATTTTTCGACCTATGACTGAGTTTTCCATCACATTGTCGAAATGAGGTCTTTTGTTTTTGTGGCCACGGGGTGTCCATGCCTCACTGCGAGCGTCTGAATGTCCCTATGCCCCACAAATGGAGATGGCAGGTCTTACATGTTCATTGTCAGGCTGAGTAGTTTTCTTGATCATAATAGTACACTGGAGGAGAGTATGTTTTTTAATTTATATTTTGCAACAAGCAATAATTGAGAATAAAAAAATCTGAAACCGTTATCCCTTCCTTTGAACGACATGACTCGAGCCACCAGAAGATTATCGATAACCCAAATGTTCACGTTTTTGCTTCCTTTCAGCTCCCAGTGTACCTGTACCAGGTATTCGGTGTTTCTGATTGGCTGGGAGCAAAAATGTGTACTGCCTGTGATTCACCGACGACTGTGTTGGGAATCACTGCTGTAATGTGCAAAGGTATTTCAACATTTACTACGTCCCACCAAAAAGGCAAAATAATTTTATGGTTCCTTTTAGTCAAACAATTAGATTAAAAAAAGCTGTTATGCTTGCAGCCAGCTGAGGACATGTTCCCTGCTGTGGCTCTGAATTCGATTTGCAGTGGTGATCACAATCGCAATCTGATTGGATGAAACCTCTACTTTATGTGAAAGTAGTCAGCCACAATACAACTAAAGGACCGGAAGCGAAAGAAACAGGGAAATAAAACGGAACAAGTGGTTACCTTTGTTATGTGTCTGTTAAACTACTCCAAAAGATCTACATTTTGCATTTTCATTGGCTAATTGATTCTGGATTTTTCTGAGAGCTGAAAGGGAGTTTCAGAAGAAAATAACTGCAGTGAAATATTTTTATCAGCACTGAAATCTACCAGCTCTTACCAAAAAACCCAGTGAATGAACAGAGCTTGTCACTCCGAGAGCGATTCTGTCAAATCCATGCACCCAAAGTCAATTTAGATATGAAAAAAAAAATCCAAAAATACAAGCTCCAAAATATTGTAGAAGAACATGTTATTCAATATAAGACAGCAGTATTGAAAAACATCATATTTACTTCTCTTTTTTTCCTGAAAGACGATGCTTTTAAGACCAGCCAGCTTCATTTGCTGCAACTGACCCTGGAGCACATATTCATGCATGAATCTACAGGGGAAAACAGCAACAGAATGAGCCAAGGAACTAAACTGACCATTAAAAGTATATGCATATCTAATTATACAAGACCTATGCGTACTGCTCCACAACCAATTATACCATATAGTGTCATGGTCTCATACACTGTAAAAAATAACATTAAAAGCTAAAGAAACAATAAAGAAAGTGGAAAATGAAAAGCGGCTGTAGAATAATTCAGTAATTCACACTGTGTCACACTGTACCCTGTTATATTAAAACACACGGACTTTCTTCTTAAGATTAAAAACATCTCCCCACCTATATAAGTAGTTGTTTTTCATGCTTTCATAAGGATGACATGATGGAAATGTCGCAAGAGGAAAATATACACACACATTCATGGAGTGCCTGAAAATTAAGTTTGATTTCCTCTCCCCCCCGAAGCCCATCCTCTTCCCACTTCTGCTCATTATAATTTCTCGTGACCCTTACCCCTAACCGGCTACTGCTCCCACATCGTGACCCTTACCCCTAACCGGCTACTGCTCCCACATCGTGACCCTCACCCAAAAAAAGCTGCAGCTCCCACATCGTGACCCTCACCCCTAACCGGCTACAATTCCCACATCGTGACCCTCACCCAAAAAAAGCTGCAGCTCCCACATCGTGACCCTCACCCAAAAAAAGCTGCAGCTCCCACATCTTGACCCTCACCCCTAACCGGCTACTGCTCCCACATCTTGACCCTCACCCAAAAAAAGCTGCAGCTCCCACATCGTGACCCTCACCCAAAAAAAGCTGCAGCTCCCACATCTTGA
>JAODJX010000020.1:24238171-24253519 GCA_026776945.1 Isichthys henryi | reverse complement strand
CCCAAAAAAAGCTGCAGCTCCCACATCTTGACCCTCACCCAAAAAAAGCTGCAGCTCCCACATCTTGACCCTCACCCTGCTCCCTGTCAATCTCCCCTCCCCTCTGAATGTGCCGTTTTTCTCTTTCACTTTTGCACCGTCTGTCAGTTTCATCCCCCGCCCCCCACCCCGGGCATCTTGTAAAAGTCATCTCTCTCTCTCTGTAATACTTAGTATTTCTGGCCTGCTATTTGTCCACTATAACCTTGAGTGTTATGAAAAGGTGTAATTAATTCCTCTAATTCCGCTGCCTGAGAAATGTGAGAATGATGTGTAATTCGGGATCATGGCAGGAGGTCACGCTTTTTACGGCTCCTCTCCCTTCAGGCAGACAGGGCGGGGAAACCCAGACGAGCATATTATACTTACTTAAACCCGTTTAATTATCGCAGTGAGTCCATTTCCGTGCTATCTCTAAAGAAGAGTACCGTGAAAGTCAAATTATGGACGCCTGCATGTATTATCACATTAAGGGAGCTACACAGAGGCATATAGTAGGACGCGATGTCGCGGTTTAGAAACAATGCAGTAAAACATGGTCCATGCCTGAAACTCCACCTGTTCTGAGCACATCCATGAAAATATACTTTTAGTCACAAGACATCAGCCTCCAGCTGCTTGGTCTTCAGGCTGCCATTTCTGCTTCATGGAAATGTGCAGTTTAAATCGTTTATGTCTAATGATTGTACAAGTCTTGCATAATTGAGGTAATGAGAGTATCTGAAGGAGCATTCTCTGTCTGCCTGATACATCTGTATCGCAGGAGATACTTCTGAGAATGCCCTGGAATAGTTTTATGCTAATTCTTTGCATGTACTGCATCCGTTATTTCTTCATCATGTTTTCTTTTCGCTTCTAATTCATCGACTCTATTTCATAAAGATTATTCTTGTGAAATAAAGCCAAATCCATTTTTTCTCCTTTGCCGAATCAGCCATGTGTGTAATAAATACTCAACATCAAAAGAGGCTGGAAATGTGAGATGATATGGCACTTAGAGAATGATGTGGGCACGCCGATGCACACACTGCCTTTAAGTCCATCTACTGTCTTTGCCACTTTTCGTGTTTGTGTGTCGACATCAAAGCCCTATCCGACTCATTGCATATTACCTTCGATCTATCTAGTTAGACTTCGGTGTCTTCATATTGACCTACCAGCTTCTTTAATTTCACTTATAAGCCATCAAACACTTACAGACTTTGCTATAATCCTGAGGATTGTCTACTAACTTTAGATGATGTAGAGGAAGGCTGTACACTTCAAGAAACACCAGTAAATAAAACAGAGGGCTAGAACTATGGATTGTAAATAAAAGCAGCTCAATTTTTAAGCCCGATGTCAGTCAAAATATGAGGCGGTGAAATACGGACATGAAGGCAACAAGTGTGGCTTTTAGGTGCGGCGTGGAATTATGGAGGTGCAGGTACACAAGTAGTCTGGATCCCCCAAAGCCAAGCTCAGACAGTGAAGGTTCAGAAGGTAGAAGTCCAGAGAAATCTTGGTCTGGATTTTGGACCTGAGCTTTCCACCTCTATCATTTGGTCAGAGCTGGGCAATCTTATCCGCAAAGGGCCGCTGTGTGTGCTGGTTTTGGCTGAAAATTCTTCATTAAATTACTAATTAGAGGACTGATTGGCTGAAGAGTCCTCAGACATGGGTTTGAACAGCTGACCTAAATGTTATCCCAAAAACCTGCATATACACTGCTGCATTTGATAGTGTTTCTCACCCCAGACAGTCCACCTTTCTGTTCCCTCCCAGCTCCCAGAATGCCTGTACCAGGAATTCTGTGTTTTTGATTGGGAGGGAGCAAAAATGAGGACTGGGTTGAAAACCACTAGTTGTAGAGCATGATGTAACCCATGCTGTTGCCTGGCTTGCTTTATGACTCAAAACATCAGCACCTAGCAATCAGGAGCCCTGGATGGAACAGGAACTCTCTGGAAAGCTACATGACGGGAAGAAGAGGGTTTTGAAACCTGCAGGTTGGCAGGTTCTAGGGGGATAAATCAGATTGTTATCGACAAGTAGTTACTACAGAAAGGAAAGAATGTGCGCTGGATGCCCAAGTTGCAATGTAGACGCTGTGTAACCGTGTGTCTGTCCTGAAGTAAAAGCAGAAGGCAGAATCCATTCAAAATATTGACATCTCCATAATGACGAGTCTGTTCTAAACGACAAAGTCACGCTGTTTCACTCTGATATTTTTTTCAAGGAAAAGAAAAGCCCAGTTGCCTTTTGGTGGCTATCTCCGCATGCTCAGAAAACTGATTTCAGAATAAATGGCAGGGGTGCTCCATTAAGATTGTGGTCTTAGAGTGGACGTGGGGGGGGGGGGGAAAAATCACTGGGTGTCACAGAACAGAAGCGAGTCTTAAATACGGGGGTGTGAACATGCATTTGCATCACATTTCCCTCCAAAGTACTTTTGAGATTATTTTCTCCCTTAAATATAACTGGCTCCCAAAGCCAGGGCAAATGTGAGAATTTATGCAACAATGAGAAGGTTCGACGTCCTCAGTCATTTCGCGGTACTCAGCGAGTTGCATTTGCCTCCCTCCTTCAGTCCGCAGCGCTGGACTCTTACGGGCAGCTATTTCACAATTAAGCAAAATCTCACCAAACATCACCAAAGCCTAAACTACATCCATCTTCAGGGTCGCAAGAGGGTGTCCAGAGTTCACCCTAATCTGCATTCCCTTGCCAAGACCTGACCTAGGTTAGACAGCAAGTTGACTTTGGACCATCGGTGGTTGTTGTTCTCCCTGCTTGGAAGTTTTTGGTTCCTATTCTCCATTGTCATCTAGCTGGTTATGTTGTGCCGGTCTCATCATTGCAGGGAATTTACATCACGTGGCGGCCCGATCCTGCATTGTGAAGATCTGCTTCTAAGGAGTCGTAGCTCAGCTCTCCCTCTCATGCACGAGCTTGACCAGACTGAAGCCCCAGTACATCCAAACACTCAAAGCTTCTCATTCTTAAACATCGATACACATCCTCTCCTTCACACACAAAGACCTACGTTCTCTCTCACACTCATACTGACGCAAACATATCAAAATATTTTGTACCTTGGGTGGAGCTTGATATTCCCCCTTCTATGACATCATAGGCGGGAGGGGGCATGTCCATAAATGGTATACATGCTTATGCCACGTGTTGCCGATAGGGGTCCATATGGCTTGGGAGACAAGGGTTGCCACTTTAATAGAATAAAAATCCATGTATTTGTGTGTTATTTTTAAGGAATAATAAAACGTATAGCAGGATTAATGCAAGCTAGCACATACCCAGCGGGGCTCCGTCCGGCTGCAGCCGCGTGTTAGTAGGCACAAGCGCCATGGCGTATTTTACAAGAAAGCACCAAAATGTTTTAAGGAAGAAAAACTTCAGCGTTATTTTTAAAAGAAAGAAAAGCAGGCGGAATTTAAACAAGTACAAACATGCCTAAAAGAAACAGAAGAGCAAATGCTGAGGTTAAACAAGCACAAGCGAAACCGATTAACATATAGCACGTCGTTTTAAAAGAAGCACTTAAACTCATTTTATTTAACCACGTTAGAAAAAGAAAGACTTTAGCGGTATTTACCAGTGTTGTATTTCGTTGTTAGGTTGAAGAACGCATTTAAACAGCAAACCTTTAGAAGAAATAGGACGAAATGAGCAAGTCCCAGAGCTCGGCCATATGCGACAAGGCTATTTGAACAACGCGGTCGAAATGAAAGACCGAGTGGGCAGGGCTTGGAGCATGCGCACTCACCGACGCCCATTTCAAAATGGCGACACCAGCGGAGGGCCTGTTATTTCAAATAAACCCCTATAACCATAACGTTTTTTTAAGTAATGAAGCACTTTTCTGCCAATGTGAATAAGGAATAAAGCACTATAACTTGACAGATGCATGACACTTTAGTATACATTTTTAAACAATAACATTTAAGGAATAAAAACAATTTAGTTGTATTTTGTTAGTTTATTATTAATTTAATAGCTGTAGGAAATAGTGAACGATATTTAGCAACATACATGAAAAAACATTTTTAAAACTTTAGCAGATTAACCCCCCAAGCGCCCGGACTGTCATGTACTGTCATGTTAGATAGGTTAGATAGGCAGAGGGGTTTTTTTCTTATCGTGTAGCAACGGCCAAGAATTTAGGACACATTTAGTTCTCTTTGTTATAGCGCTATTTTAATATAGTATGAGTGGCATATAAATCGTTTAGACAATGAGAACTGAGGAAGAACCTAAACAGCCGTGTATCAGCCCCAGTAATGGTTCGACAAGCAGCGCAGTTCTGGTACGTACGAGCGGCCTTTCGAACAACGCGGCTGAAATGATTGCCCGAGACTGCACCAATCTTGCGCATGCGCACTCACGCACACACATTTAAAAAATGGCGACAACATGGACACGTGTTGTGTTTTAAGTAATGAAACTCTTTTTCGGCTAATTAATATTAATATTAATATTGCATTAATAAATTTATGTAATGTATTTTATTCTTTTAAAGACTATTGATTCCAGTTTGGTGCCATATGCTTTTATCTTGTAGGCTGTAGGATAGCTCCATTTCTACCAGCTATAGGCCGTGGTACGTCTAGGATATTATGCTTAAATTCTTTATTAATTATCGTTGGATATATGCTTTATAACACATTTTATACTTATTTTACACACGTTTACTTATTGTATACACACTTTAAAATTCAGAAAACGACTTGCCTCAGCTCTTTTCAATAAAAGAGTGGTGTGTGGGGATCGTGGCTCTACGCACAAGTGCGACATGGAGAGAGAGCGAGAGTTATTTTAACAAGGATCGCCCACGTTATTCCTTGATTCTTGTTGTCGAAATGCTTAGGATGTTTTTTTTTAAATAACACATTAGCCGAAAAAGAGTATCATTACTTAAAAAACAACACGTGTCCATTTTGAAATGTGTGTCTGCGTGAGTAACAAAATACAACTAAATTGTTTTTATTCCTTAAATGTTATTGTTTAAAAATGTATACTAAAGTGTCATGCATCTTTCAAGTTATAGTGCTTTATTCCTTTTCATTAACCAGACGTAGATAAAATTAGCTAAATGTAGCTAAATAATCCGGGGGTGTTGTGTTAGAGATCGACTTTTATTTAAATTAGAAATTGATTATTTTGTACTATTTACAAATAAATAAGATTAACATGTAGAATTAATGTGCATTCTGCCAGAATGGTGGCGTGCTTCTCACAATCCAGGGCCAACGGTTAGCATCACGACAGCAATTTCCGCTGGTAGCCATTTTGCTTCCGATTTGACAGTTGCTTGACGCAACGAGTTGGCTCTTTAACGAAAATACTGTGTGGCTCTCCGCGAATGCGCTACAGGAGAGCGAGACAGAGAGAAAGCGCATGCGCTAATTGAAAAAAAGAATTAATCGCGTTATTCCTTGATTATTGCTGTCGAAATCCTTAGAGCGCTTTACTTTATTATTCACATTGGCAGAAAAGTGCTTCATTACTTAAAAAACGTTATGGTTATAGGGGTTTATTTGAAATAACATTTTGAAATGGGCGTCGGTGAGTCCATGCTCCAAGCGCTGCCCACTCGGTCTTTCATTTCGACCGCGTTGTTCAAATAGACCAGTCGCATATGGCCGAGGTCTGGGACTTGCTCATTTCGTCCTATTTCTTCTAAAAGGTTTACTGTTTAAATGCTTTCTTCAAACTAACAACGAAATACCGCTAAAGTCTTTTTTTTTCGTTCTTTTAACGTGGTTAAATATAATGAGTTTAAGTGTTTTCTTCTTTCAAAAGGACGTGCTATATGTTAATCGATTTACGCCTATCCTTATCTCCCAAGCCATATGGACCCCTTTCGACAACACGTGGCATATGCATGTATAATACCATATATGGACATAACCATTCGACCAATCAGAATAAAGGATAACACCCCTCCCGCTTATGACGTCATAGAAGGGGGAGCAGTAAACTCCGCCCAAGGTACTACATAATATTCTTTCGTGTCTTCCCTACACACGCATCAGCTGCATTTACATTCCCCCCCCCCGTTGATGTTTCAAGAGCGCTCTTTGGGTAACTGCAACATAGGTAATACTTTCGAACGGCAGAGAAGCTGAGAAGGTGGATAGTTACCGTATATATCTTGACAGATGGGTTGGGGGTGGGATGCTTTCACACCGGACTGAGAAGGAATGTGCATCTTATTTATACTTTTGAAAGCAGCCGATTCGTCAAGATTATAGCTTCTAAGGGAAGGTTTAAAAAAATCCCTTGGAAAACTTAGTTGAGCACTTCACCTTCTCCACTGGAGTCTGCCAGTGCTGTCAACTTCTGTAAACATTTTGTTTGCTGGAGTAGCTCTGCATGCATAACCTTGCTGTATATGGCTAATTAATTTCATTGATCGCATATGAAAAACCGATGGGGCTTTTCTATCAGGACACCAAAATCAGACCCCAAATGAATAAATCAGCATTTCATTTACCCTGATTAGCTTATGCAAATCACTGTGCTGACTTCTGACCCTGCATTGAAAGCAGCTGTTGCTGTCTGCCAACTTTCAGACCTTATTTGGATCCTAATTACCCGGGACAGAGGGAAAATTCAACAGGAACGCCTTCAACACTGAAATGCCACTTTTACTGATTAAGCTCTGGGATCAAGACAGAGACAAACAATTACAGCTCTGCTCTGTCCCCACCTGAGCCAGGGGTGAGTTCTGAGTGCAAATTATAGTTTTATTCCCGTCTGCGCTTAGCCAGCGACCAGTTTATAACCCCTAGGGTTGTGTTTTTCTGGTTCGGCGACATCCTGCTCTGATTCTCTACCCGATAGCTACAGCATCCCGCGTAATCGTCCAGATACCCGTAAAGAAAAGAGGGGTGTTTACGATTTAATGCATTTCATCCCTGCGTTTAGGCGCTCTGCATATCTGCTGAGTCCACAAATACGCTTGGCATTCTGCGTAACACTAACGATAGATGTTGCGTACTGCTGATCACAGAAGCAAGCGCACGTGCACACGCAACCCAGCGCAATCTGATTAATTCAAAATTCACCTGCAATATATCGGCTCTTCTCTACGTTTATCCGTCTCTTCCTCTAAATTTAATCAGTGCATTGTCTCGACATGGTATTGTGCAGAGTCAACAGAGCGTTATACATTTTATAATAAAAATCGCCCATATTTGAATTTTCCACCCCACCTCCCCCCGTTTACGGCAAACGTAGTACAATGAAATATATCCCTACTGCGGTTCACAGTTTAGATATTTTAGATAAGTTCTCTGGTGTTTATCTGATAAAACTTACAGCTGATGTATTTCAGAAGACAATGGCAAATGCATTTCATTTAAGACTGTCTACTCACGCAGCGTTACAAACCAGCAGAATTAGATGATTTGCATATATATAATATGTTCGTCCATGCTTTGTTTGGTTGCTGTTTATTATATAACCCCATGAACCGGGGTCAGGATCATTCAGTGAGAGGCACCAGAAGCTGATTATGCAAGCTGTCATGAGGAGGAATAATCATATATACTATAGATCAGCTAGCCACAGGGCAGTACTGTACTGCAGGGATCCAGTCAACCTGCTTCCGAGAAATCAGCCTGATATCTGAATTTACAGTAGGACTTTCGCTATCTCCAGTGTCTCACTTTATATACGTGACTGATATTCTTTTTTTCTATATTTTGAACACAGTTATTTGCCTGTTTTGTAAAACATTACTATATGATTGTTACCTTTGTTTGTTTAGACTGTATTGTAATAGTTATCCTGTGTGTAATATTTTTTTATGAAAATCCGTGGATCGTGTTAGGAAATAGGCAGAAGCCCTTCTCTTCTTTTGTGATTAATAAGGCAGTGGGAAAGGGCAGGTTTTGCACATTAAGAAGAGGTGTGAACGCCAACAGCTCCACATATTTCTATTTAAAAGTTACGACTGACCTCGTGAAAGTGTGACAGGGCGAGAGTTTGTGCAGCGGGGATTTATGGCGACGCGGAGGAGAGGGGCGTAAGGATGACGGCACGTCATAAAGCATCGGGCAGACCGAGCTCCAACGGCGCCTTCATCGCCATTAAAAACGGCCTCAAGTGCTTCCTAATCAATCCTGGCTGTAATTGCGTATTAACAAATGGATCTTAAAATGTTAATGTGCATTTGGCAGCCGGCCGAGGCAGGTTCATCACAGCGCCGTAACCGATATTCAGGTTGCCCATCTGGCCGGCGTCCATTTTGAAGGGTCCCAAATGGTCTTACTTTTTCCTCTTTTAGGAAGTTGGATTTTTTTTCCCTCAGTTCAGGATTCAGTCTGCACGTTCAGCTCTGATGGGTAGGAAGGTCTTACTAAGCACTGCAGGCTTCCTGCTGGGCAGGGGAGATGTCCACAGACCCTGCAGATGTCCAGTCTGTGCTGAAAAAAGACCCGTTCGAGAGAATGTTCCTGCCAGAATTTTATATCTGAGAAACACGTCTCTACTTCGGGCATGGGGTGGTCCATGTTGGTTAGGGCTCGTCCTGGTCTTCCTCAAATTTAAAAGAGAAAAACTGCAGAGGACAGCAAACTTTGATGCATCTCACAAGCAACACCTGCAGTAAGACAATGGGTCTGGTTCTCTGTTCATCAGCGTGGAAGAAATGGGGGAGAAGTTTTGTCAAAGGAAGTTGAATTCAACCGTAGCCTCGTCCTCACGTGCAGCTGTCAGGGTTGACTGATTAGTGCTAATAAGAACCCCCACCTGCCTCACAATCTTTAATAACCTCTCTACCCTCACATTCAGTGTAAGGTATTGTTGTTACGTCAGCATTTCAAACTTGTGCTGTGTTGATTCCTGTTCTTGTTCCTGTTCCTGTCTGCCTTACCTACTCCTGTCCTTAATTGCTCCTGCAACCTTCAGTCTTCATGCCTCAGAAGGACTGACCACCATGGCTTCTGACCCTGGACCTGTAACCATGACTACAAGCATTGCCCCTCTATTCAAGTACAGTTTGTCTGATTTGGTCATTATCACCCCTGTGCTCCGCATTCTGGGTCCCTGAGTTTCTGTTGCAGCCTGGTCTGACACACGCTTCCCCCTCAGTGATGATAAAAATAAACGCTGAAATACACCTCTGATCCTGAACTCCGTTGTCATAAGTGTCCGTGTCGAGTCGGGGCCTTCTGTACGAAATTGCTTCCCGGGACTCAGATTGCCAAATATTAGATGTCGACAAAAAAGGTCTTGGGGGGGGGGGGGGAGTTCAATAATTTTGATTTATTTTGGTGCTGATGCCGTTTGTTTTGAAGGCTGTGGGGTCCTCCTGCAATTTTGCTCAGGCATGAAAGATGGCAACAGATATTTTCAGCCTCCTACTTCATAAGTGCAGTGGTAACGATGTGTGTTCCAGCTTTTCTGTGCAAGCAGATCATCTCTGCCAACCTTTAATGATGCATGTTACCAGTACTCATTCTGGGAGACATTTGTCCTATTTACAGAAAAAGGGAGGAGACAGTTTCAAATTAATATAATGTAAGTTTTAAGAATTCAAATGTGAGCAACTCTGTCCAAATTCACAGAGAAACATTAATTTCTGCTGGCAGGTAATGCGTGGCTTGATTAGGCAGTGAAACTGTGAAACGCCTTTTGCAGAAGCTGTCGGCAGAGTTCCTGGATGCCTGACAGATCGTAGTGATTACAAGCCAGTCCTGCTCACACACAATATTGCAGATAACCGGCTTTTAAAAAAGAGGCATGTAAATCAAACGGTCTGCATCAATATGCACTTTACAGCCTAGCAATTATCAGGAGAGATATAGTTAATTGAATGGGACTAAATGGAGTTGGTGCCATGCACTTTCAGTTCATTGAGGGAAGTATCGTTCATGCATTTACATGCTTAGCACTATGTATCACCAGATCTTGGACTTTAATTTCAGGGGTGTGCAGCTTCAGCGATGCTGAGCCGTAGGAAGAGCAGAAATACAGTTTGTTGTGTACTGGAGTTGGGCTACTGGATGCCCGCCAATCAAACTGTTTCTGTAATTCTCTTATCCAATCAGGACCGAGGTGAAAATGTGTGCCATCTGCTCTGTACATGCCCTTTCAAGTTTTATATCTGCAGTATTGATATAATGCTGGACCCTCTTGTTAGTCTGGATCACACAGCTTGTGATGGCTTGAGTTTTCGCAACGCTATGGAAAAAAAAGGGGGGGGGGGTTCTAGTGGGTTTTTATAGCTTATCTGCTACTGGAGAAACACAATGCACTGCTTCCTGGAGATTAATACGCATGGGCCACAAGCTTAATCCAGCCTTATCTCTGCAGGCGTCCATTTCCTAGGCACTTTCAGACACGCCGCCTTCCAAGGCCTCTCACCTAACTCTGAAAGCACGTTGACATCCGCATCCAAGTACTTGGCAGACACTTTTGTCTGAAGTGGGTTGTTTAGCACAAATAACAAGCGTGTTAAGCTACAGGCAAAAAGCATTAGAGTGCACACAGTGGGTAAGTGCTGCAGGCCTTGTGTTAGTGTGACCTCGCACAAAGGCACTAAAATGCGACAACGGCTAACATGGTGGCCCCTTACAGCACTCAAACAGCCATCTGTCCAGTTAACTCCAGCAGAGGTGGACATTTCAGGTTCGCAGAGTACAAATCCAGACCAAAATTTTGTTTCAACCAACCAGTTGAGTACTCTGTGAATGTGACTCTTCATACTTAACTGGTTGGTTGAAACAAAATTTTGGTCTGGATTTGTACTTTCTGAACCTGAAATGTCCACCTCTGCCATCCATCCATCCATCCATCCATCCTTTTTCAGTGCAGGGTGACAGTGAGCCCGAAGCGTATTTCAGGAAGTACCGGACACAAGGCGGGGACATCCTAGATGGAATAAGTCAAACTATATTTCTTTCAAGGCGAGAACCAAGCAGGGGCAACTCGGAACCATCACTTACATTCGCTAAACACAAAAAAAACAAGATTTCCACATCACAGTAACAAATTAACAGTCTTGTCACATACCACTAAGAGGCACTCTGAGTATCACTGATGGTACGCACCCCACAGTTTGAGAACCACTGAAGTAGATTATCCATCCATCTTCCAACCAATTATGGTGAAGATTTACCCCCCCCCCCCCCAAAAAAAAAAAAACACCCAATATTCCAAACCCCCAGGAGTTCCTTTGGCTGGTTTGTGGGCACAAGCTGAGTGGCAAGCAGATGCACAGCACAGTCTAACGTACAGTGTCTGTCTTTCAGGCAAAGGGGAAAACAATTAACAGAGAAAATGATATATAACCATGTGGAAGGGTGACGTTCTCTGCGAAAAATAAGTGGGATTAAGGCCTCTCATTGATTTGAGAAGTTTTTGTTCATGTTTCACTACAACGGAAAGGATGTTAATCTTCTGTAATGCACCAACAAAAAAAAATGAAAACTCAGACAGCAAACAGAAGGCAATTTTATGAAATGCTGTCATCATAGCTAAAAATATTACGTCTACTGTATTGCTGTAGTATTCTTGGAAGACAGAATAATGATAATTTCGCATTGACTTGGTTCCCAGTGTCAAGGTAACACTAGGTTTGGTTTGATTGTTTCCTCCTGTGTTTGACAACCATATAATAGATGCATTTCTGTTTAATTCCTTGTATGGCTCCAATCTGAGTTCACATAATTCTTTTACTGTTGCCATGACTGATTTACTATCAGTGCTGATTGATTTCCCCCCCCCCCAAAAATGCACACAGGCATCATGTATGAAATGTTGTCATCTGTCCTCACAATGAACACAGGAAATACCGTTCGAGTTCTCATTCTTCTTCTGCTTGCTACTTCAGCACCTCTGCCTCTTCAGCCATTAAACACTTCCTAAGCCTGCATAATATTCTACATTTCTAATTGAAAAAAATTATATTTCTAATGTGTTGGAAATGGGAACAAAAATCATTTCAGAAGGTAATTATTTATTTAAAAACCGATCTGGAAGGACATCTCCACAGTATTTGATGAGCTGCCCAAAAATTTTATATTTTACAGTCCATTAATTGCAGTGTAAGTTAATATATGCAAAAATGTCCTTCAACATGATGGAGTGACACCAATATAGGCTTGTGGCACAATAAACCAACAATAAATGCTCATGGACAGACATCGGTCCTTCATACAAGCGTGACAAAAACAACCACCCATTATCCATAAATTTAGCATGTACTGTATCCTTAAGAGATGTGTCCAACCGCATGAAAAGTATAGATGACTAAATCATCGCACGTTTCAGCACAAATAAATTCCAGGGTTCTTCATCCATTTTCTTTTTTATACAAGGAAGTAGAAAACAACAGCACTTTGTTGCCCTGACCTCCACGGAGGAGCGAAAGTATGGTACAAAAATACCTCTGGATCATTCTGTTCATAGAGGGCAGATCGAAAGTAGCACTGAAGATATTTTCGCAAGATTTCCATATAAATACAAGTCAACCCATCTTATGGGTGTGCAGCTTTGCAGCGATGAGTTCCGTGACTATGATGTTCGAAAGCCTGTTTATCAATCTATTTATTATCTTAAGAAACATAATCATGTGTTTTACAATTTATACGTGAACATTTTAACATGTACTTAACAGATAGAAATGGCTGAGCATGGTAAGACAGCAGAGTTACAATGAAAGAACAGTAAATGAGATCCGTATTCTTACAAACTTGTTAAATAAACTATTAAGCACACATAATGGAAAGTAAGCATCTTAGATGTTTTTATTTGTAATTATGCTCTATAATCATAAAGGGAAAAATTGAAAAATCACATATATATGTCTATATTGGGCTTATATAGGACATACATATGAATCTATTTGGAGGATAATTATAGACACAAAGAATTCATTCTGGAAAACTTAATTGGAATCAAAGCATGAGGGCTTAATTTTCCTGATTTTGGAGAAGATGACAGTTAATGTCAAATTCCACATATATGAATTTAATTGTAAGCAGTAAAGACTTGAATTGTCTATTGATATCAGTAAAAGCTTTATGACTGTGTCAAATGGGTTGGGGGGGGGGTTCCTGTTGACCCTTTGACATCAGCTCAGAATTACACTGAATAAGCACCATATGGTAAACAGCCAGAGAGAATGCTTTCACAATCAATTCGCTGGTGGTAGCTATGTGCGATCAAACAAGGAGGAAGGAGTCTGCTCTCATCCAGTGTCAGCACACTTAAAGCTTTAAAAAAAGAAATATACAAAAATAATTCAAATAATTCAAATTTGCGAGACACGGCGTACGGATTTGTCCTTTTTCCCCCATCCGTTTCGAACTTGAGACAAGCGTTCACGAGGGATCTTTTAATGCTGACATAACGCAGGAATAAACAAAGCTATCAAACACAGACCTGTGATGTTTACGGCATGGGAGTCAAATGCCTAATTGTAACATGAGCTTCTGTTATATTTTTGATATTATAAAACAGCAAACACACATGCAATAAGTCACACCTTACCCGAAAAAAGCTTTATTGAACACAGATGTAAAATTTTTTTCTTTTCTTGTCATAAGATGTAGGGATATCACTTTAAATTTGGGTGAGAAAATCTACTCAATAATAAGCGATAAATGAGGCCTTGTATTGAATGTTTATTGTTACATCTTGTGCTTTTTGTATGAATACTCACAAATGTTACCTAATAGAACTCTCGTTTAAATAATTTATTCACCAAATTTATTTGCATATTGTTTTCTGATCTGTCCAATATTCTCGTGACGCGGGGGTCTCAAGAAACAAGGGGTTATGTTTCCAAGAGAAACGAAAAGAGTTAATTAACTTTTGTTATATGAAGTTAAAACGTCAGACCATCAACAGAACAAAAAAAAAGAGGAAAAAAACAAGTCTTTGAATGTCATCATAACCAATGATATGAGGGTTGATCTTACAATACGTCTTCAAAAACCAGCTGGTTAAGGTAATGAATGGTCTCAGGTAGTTCCAAAGTCATACAGTTTGTGTAAAAGCAGAGTCACACTCTCGCTTGAGTAATAAAATAATTTTGTCAGAATCCACACAGCTGGATAGAAATGGCAGAGGCGGGGGAGGGCGCAGAGTGCCCCGATTTCACCGTGGTGTAGTAAGGTCCCGAAGGCGGGGAGTTCCTCGCATCGTGGTCCTAGGATGTGACGGAGCTGCCCCTTCTTAGCACGCTGAGGGCCCTCAAGTCGTGGGTGGGGTTTCTCTCGAAAAGTAGGGCCATCGCTTTTACAAGGGACTGTTTGTTTGTTTGTTTGTTTGTTTGTTTGTTTTCTTGCAGTTTTTTTTTTCCCATAATTGAGCTCCAGGTATCCAGACTCCAGCCCATTGATCTACATTCATAGTTCACCGGATTGAGTCCTGCTTGGGTGTCGCTGGCTGTTTCAAGCTCACAGGCCATGGCTGTCGTATGGAAATTGCCTACGATTAAACCAAGGAAGTTTGGTCGCGTTTTCCATTGTCTGAAGCTGGGCTGTCGGCATACGTTCTTTATCCGTGCATTTATAACAGCATCGACCATCCATCGCAGTCCCATTCTTCGCCTAAACGCAGTGGCAGCAGGGCCAGGGATTTCGTAGAAAACAGCCCACGGGTAGCACTGCAACCTTCAGTGGATGAGGCTTACTAGATCTTCCAGGGTCGCGTTTGAACTGTAAATCTGAAGGCACTTGGTTTCATGGCAGACAACGGCTCCTTTTCCTTGGATGGGCCAGTCGCGACAGATGGATGTTAGAGAGAACAACCACCTTCCCGCAACCCCCAAGCAACCTTCTTTCAAACGGGCTAGGGCGCGTGGGCCGCGTCGTCAATGGATGATGGCCGGAAAGTCGTATGGGGGCACTGGAGCATAGCGTTTTCATCGTGTAAACAAAACATTACCATTTCAGGCCTGCAGGGGGAGTAAACGCTGCTGGCTGAAAGCAAACGGAGGCAAAAGGAAACTATGAGAAAGTTTAAGAAGAGATTTGGAAATTACTAGAAAGGAAAACCTCACAGCCGAAGGCGTAAGAATATAACTAGGTGGTTTGTGATGGTACTTCCAGTGATCACAGGAGGACTGGGCAAATTAATACTCCTAAAGCATTCAATAGTAATAGATCAGGCTTTTTTAAGAGCCTGATTATAATTCCTTAGGCCATCAAAGCAGAAAAAGCCTCACTTAAAAAAAAAAAAAAAAAAAAAAAAAAAAAACTAATTTAATATAATAAAACCCAGCCATGTCCTTGTGCTTTACAGAATTATCCAATTCTTATAAAAAAGAAGAATTCTGCAATTCTTATGGAAACC
>JAODJX010000020.1:24187572-24223733 GCA_026776945.1 Isichthys henryi | reverse complement strand
CCCCTCCCGTTCAACCACTAAGCCACACTACAACGCACCAAGTTGCTTTTCCTCTCCCTATTGTCCTCCTGTAGTTTCTGAAAGTTGCCCATTATCTGTTATTCTGCTTGTCCAGCTCTATTATACATTTCAAAGGAGGCAAACACGGGAAGATTTGACAAGGAGGCACCGACTGATTTAAAAAGCAGCAAGTGCCCAACCCTCCCCAGGAAGTGTTGCATTTTCTGGTCATTGTCCCACCTTGTAATTTTCACTTCAGTTTTTTGATGCCCATGGTTTTTTTTTTTTTGTATTTATGGAAATGGTTCGGCAATATTAATATGTTTTTCATGCCCATCAGCCAACCTGAATGGAAGTGAATTCAATTGAGACAATTAATTTCCAAACAATGGTCTAAGAGAGACTTAATTAACTACTTCAATTTGTTCTGAGAGACAGGAGAGACTCAATAGACTCCCTAATGAGGTGGGGGAGAGCAGGAACACCATTGAATACGGTTGATGTGAGAAATCAGGATCTGGAAATGAAATGCTGTCATACTGATGGATGCAATACTGATGGGTAAAGGAAATCTCATGAAATACATACTATTACCATTATTAATGATAATGAATAACTGATGAACTTTAGCAATCATTTTAGTATTAAAGTAGTTATTTTAGTAAGTAAAATAATTATAGTCATCGCTGGTATTATGACCAAGCAGATTTTGGGGGGGCGGTAAGGTTAGGCATCGAGGATATGTGTCTGTGCCTGTGATCCATAGGTCACCAGTTCGAATCCAATACTCAGCATAGTAGCCACATCCTCATTGAACAGGACCAGAGGGGCACTGGTCACAGCTGAAAGCTGATTGGTCAACGGATTGGCACCTCCCCCCAGTCACTCACCGATTCAAAACATATCATTGGCTAAAGATGAGGTTGGCTCCTCTGTATAAATTATGGTCCTTCTTATGTTCCCCCACACCTTAAAAAAAAAAAAAGTGCCGAATTGTCCCTGAGGAGAAGGATTCTTCAGTGTACCAAGTTAATTAGACTAACATCAGTCTGTACCCAGCCACTTGCGGGAGGTGCGGACGTCTGCCTTCACCTGGATGTTACTGGAGATGTCCTGCGTCAGAGCCACGTGCAGGACCACCAGCGGTTCCCCAGGCATGGCCGAGTGTGTGAAGGCGTAGCAGCGGCGGTAGGGGCCCACCCTGCGCTTGATGTCTGTCCAGTTCCTCACAGGGTGCACGGCCTCGTATCTGTGCACGGTATTTAATCAATGAAGTGTCCAGGGAGGAAATGGCACGACCGCAACAGTGAGAAGATCAGACCCCCATGGGCAGCCTTGGTCCCGGAAGAGCCCCGTTACACCATTAAAAAGGTTTTAATACTTGCGGTAAAATAATATTTCTACAATAGAACCAATGCACCGATCTCTTACAATACTAAAGCAGTTTTTGGTAAGGGTTAGGTAAGGTTTTACATTAACTGCACCTTCATAATGTCTATAATGCATTCGTAGAACATTCAGTGCACCTTTATAATGCATTCATGGAACATTCATAACTCTCATGCCTACCCTGGGGTCAAATTGACCCCAAAGGCACCTGCCAGATGACTCATCGTAACATAACTATTGCAGAAGCATGTAATTGGCATGGTAATTATACCATAACATCCTAACATACATTAATAAGGAACTTTATATAATAAATATTATCATATCGTTTGTTATTAATGTATGTTAAAGCTGTTAAGGTATGTAAAGAGGCTAAAGTATACTTACAGGCTGCCTATGAACATTTCATGAATGCATTATGAAAATGAACTGTGACTATGAATGCATAATGAATACATTAGGAAGGGGCAGCTCATGTAAAGCGCTGCTGTATTTTCTAGTAAGTAAACAAGTATATTTGTGGTGTACAAGACGGTGTTCAGATCTTCTGGGTTATGCTCCATGCTGTTACCAAACGATGCCCCTTACTGGCTGATCTTCTGCAGGATCTCACAGGGTGATTGCCATGTGATCCTTTCCAGGCGGAGCAGCCCCACGGAGAACCACTCGGACAGAAGGCCCTTTAAGGTCCCACTCAGGTCCTGGGGGGGCAACCAGTCAGGGGGTCAGAACAACTGGGGGAAAAAAAGACACCGTGCCGGGTTCTGTCTCTGGCCTGCCTTGCGCTCCAGGAGCTCTGCTGTTTTACCAGAATCTTTGGGTAAAATTCAGGTATAAATCAGAGCTCTCATCATTACTCAATTGCTCCATTATTAAAAAGCTTCGATTTAATTATAATTTCCTTCTCAATTCCTCTGCAATGTGGCAGAAGGAAGACAGTGCATATCAAATTGTTGTGCGAAAGCACTTTGCGTTAATAGTGAATGAAAACGCAGTCGTTTGTCAGTATCGCAAAACAGAACTTGAATATCACCACAGCCGGGGGTCCAAAACGGAGCTCGCAAGGTGTACCTAATCAAGTGGCCAGTGACTGTATATTATATTAGTATTACATTATATAAATTACATTACATATAAATGATTACTCGATGAATCGTCACATTAATTAATATAGAAACAAATCATTCATCATAATTTATTGTTTAAAATGTACATCAAGATAAATATAAGTACAAAGGTTTTTCCATTTATTCCATTTTATTTTTCTATGTACTTCCCCATTCCAGTCGCAATGCTGATGCGAACCACTTCTCCTTAAATTTGTCTGTGTGTTTGTGCTTCAGTTGTGTTTTACTTCCGCTTAAAGCAGAGGATGACTACCTGTGCATCATTCACACTGTCTGGCTTACTGTTCCACTCTTTTATGTCTATCCTCCATTCATAATCCTGTTTTGGTCTGCAGAAGCAGACACCCCAGTATTAGCATGCGTTGGTAATATCCCTGTTCATGGAAATTGAAGTACTTTCCTTATACCTCCCACAATCTTAGGCGGTTTTTAGTACTGCAAGCGCAATAAGGCATGTCTGTGCCCTACCACGGCTCCACTACCGAGAAATGCAGAATAAAAGGAAAAATTGATGTCTATCCTCTCAGTCATCATCTTTCATTATCAGGAATTTACTCTTAAGTCTAAGAGCGACTGGCCCCCAGAAACCCCTTCTAGTATGGAAAAGAAAAAAAAAACACTTCAAGTATTAAACAAAGACAAAACACTCCACACAGACAGAAGCCGGATATTGGAATCAGCGGTGTGGAGGTAATTCACCCCAGAGATTCCGTATCAGCGGGAACCCCCCTCTGAAGTGAACTGAATCACCATCCCAACCGACTCGGAGGGAGAGATGGAACTCAGTGGGTTATCTGATGCTGGGTATAACCCTGACACCGAGGGAAAGGTCTATAAAACGAGAGCCTCCACCTCCTAGTCCTGCAGCTTTGCGAAACAGAGAGTAGAATATGGCGGAACAAAATTAGAACAAAATTATGGCGGACTCAAGAATTAGAGTGGAAAAAAATAATTACGTCATCAAAAAAAGTAAACTGATGTGTAAATTATTCTACGACAGGGTGCAGACTCTTTCAATTAAACATTGCGTCCCTTCTGACAGCACATCTTCCGAAACCTGAAAAAGCCCACAATGCAATGCAACATCCCGGCGTGGTGACAAATGACAGTCATTTCATCCCAGTGAAAAGCGCCTCACTGGAACCTGGTCTAGAGAAACGATAAATATATAAATGGAGAAAAGCTTCGTACATCCCCTCCACGGGGTGTCACAGGGTAACGACACGAGAGAATGAAACACCTAAGAGGTAAATCGACGAAGAAAAAAATTCAGAGAAATGGGATTTGTCGGTTGGTAAAATATAAAGTGCAATCCGCCAGCTTTTGTGCGCGCAGTGCTTAAGTTTACGGCCTTTTATTTGTGGTTTTTCTTGAATTCGCACATTTTAATTGTTGATGTTATGTATTCACACTTGATAAAACAGTCTGTTGGACAGAGGGCCTTTGAAGTAGCTCACAGAATGCTATTCCGCATTACCTTTTCATGCAAGCAGCCACAGAGTATGTTTTTTAATCCCAGAGCCTATCAATCAGTTGAGACAGGGCAAAATAAGGTCACTCTCTGCTCATTTTCTTATGTTAAACTTTTTTATGAGAAACATCATTCATGTGGGGCCATATTCATGGTAGCACTCAAACCAGCATAGTGCAGAAACCAGCTAAATTAGCCCCAATAATGACATCCAAGAGTATCTTTGTGAAGCAACGTGTCACGTATTTTACGGGTCATTTCTCCAGTGCAGTCGGCGAGGTGTTAACAGGCTGATTATTCTTACCTGATGTGTGCTGATTTTTCTAATGACAGGTAGACACTAATGACAAGTAGAATTATGGGCCAAACCAAAACTTGTTACAGGTTTTCCATTCATATCATCATTTTATATAAAGCAAGCAGGAAACGCTGTCTATGAAAACAGAACAATTCCCATTAAAAGCATCATTGCAGAACCACATACAGTATCGGGCAAAAGCCCGTCACAGGAAATTGTTTAAAGCTACTTATCTAGGCAGGAAGTGCAGATTTGCTCAGAACACCATTTAACATTGGAATATATACATATAAATGGTAATACGATAAAAGCAATAAGAATTTCTTCTGATCCACAAACATTTTGTCATATCTTGTAGGAACACCTTTTGTCCCTAAAGTTCTCCGCATAGTTAAAACATCATTGATTAGCCAAACAAGTTATGCTAGCGATCCAGTTCAACAAATTCATGGGTATATTAGATGATAAGTGCAAATACGGTGGTAACTTGAGGATTAGTTCTTGAATTGGCTTAGCTAACCGACTTTGACAGAGATTCACACCAACATACATGTAATATAAACAGAAGGAAAATCTAATTAGCTTGAGAGTTTTGCACAATATTCATTTGTTCAACAGTTTTTAGCTTTCTGTTAATCATCATACTGTCCCAATAACACAACAAAGGGTGACGATGTACATACCATGTTTATCTACTCTCTGGAATTTTGGACACACAAAACATTCATAAATCATTTTAATTATGGTGACTGCAGCATTGCTAGAATGCTAGCACAGCTTGTATTTATGTATGTAGGGTAGAGTTCAAGGCAGATGTCATTCAGTGGGTATTTATAGTCACCGCGGTTTCTGCCTGGCTTTGGCGCGCACACACACGCAGAGAGGGAACTCTCAATTTCCTGGCAACCGTGTGTGACTCCTGACCTGAATACTGGTCAGCATGTGTCATCGATGAGTTTCGCAATCTGTGTCCCATGTGACTTCCTGAAAAAGAAAATCGTTGGCCTGTTCTCAACAAGGTGGTGGGGGATACAGTGAAGTTTGCTGCAAACTTTGGGGAGAACCAGAGATTGTGAACCCTATTGACTCTTCATTATTACAAGATATTCCATTATATTGCAAGACAGGGTGTGTGAAGGCTACCATCATGTGTAATGTTTACCTTTAGAACACAAAGGTGGAAGTGATGAAGTACCATCACCAGGAAGTGTATCAGAGGACACACAGCTTTCTTAAGATCAAGCACCACCCACTTCATCACCTGCTGAGTGGTTTCATGGGTGATAAAGGATGTCAACACTGCAGATGCGATTTTTGGGGTAAATCATGCATGCATGCACATTCACCAATGAGAATCATGTACCTGAGCAACGTCTTTTGAATGTGGGAGGAAACTGGAATATCCAACACACATGTCACCTTTAGATATTCTTCAAGTGAGGCTTTCTTTAACCCATAGGTGCTATCCTTCAGTTTAACATCTCTGTGTAAAACCCTTCCCTTTCACTTAATTTTCAGCTTTATTTTTGTTTTCAACCAAAACATATTCCTGCGTTTCTGCCGGCAGAGTCAAGCGCTTAAATTTGATCCCAGAAAACATGTAGCGTCCACCTGTATAATATCTGGTTGAATAAGTGTTAAGGACTGTTATGATACAGTCACGCACAATCTGGGGGTTTTGACAGTACTAATTGTTGTGTGCAATTATAAATTCCTGTGAATGGGAGGTGACATAAGTTTCACTAATTTATAATGATTCAAATGATTGTATCCTGAAACAAAACTGTCACAAAGTCCATTACAAATACATCTAGTATATAAACAGCATGGATACGCATCTGTCACCATACTGCATTTAGCTTAATATTACATGTATTTTTCACCTTTTACTACTCTCAATAGTTTTCTTTTTCTATAAACCAGAGAAAGTCCATTCAATTGCCTAACCTTCTTATAACATTCCTACTTTCATTTCAATCAAAACTGCAGCAGTAGCCAAAAGAACATCTGATTCTATTAAACTGATTAATTTATGATGATATAAAAATAATGAGGTCAAAATGCATACATCTGAATTGGTGCTGATGATTGTGCACTTAATGACATACTATATATCACTGGTTCATTTGCTACGTAGAGGCTTTTCTGTCAGCTACCTGGAACTTATGCCTGTCACCTTCTAGTCCAGAATACAGCTACACACACTAGGGCCCTGAAATAAATGTGTCCAACTGCTTTTGGGGTCAGTTAGCAAAAAAGCGGGAGAAATGCTGAGCAAGCAATACCTCACCTACGAGGAGCGAGATTTGCCAACCCAAGCAATATTAATGTATCATTACTCTTTTGCTCAAATCTGTGATATCAAGTTAAGATGCTCTTGAAAATAACCAACGCCTGTATTTTCCTTTATTGTAGCTGTCCTTGGAGGAATCCTGCAGGGCAGTTTGTCACAGGCCATTACGGAAAAAGAAATAACTGGCACAGAATGAGGGGAGGCACACTCCGTGCGGATCGCGGAGACGTGAAACGTCATGCGGTGTAACCTTGAGAGTCACGCCGCGTGATGCCGAGGGAGCGGCACCCTTGCTGTGTGGAGCCGCGGCTAGAGGAAGATTCGCTCGCAATCTCATTCGCCTCAAGTGACCACAGTGTGGACCGTGGAGCCCAAATGGACTGTACAGGACAACCTTTGGCATGCGTAAGAGGGTGGCAGTGGGGGGTACGACTGTGAGATTTGGCCAGAAGTCTTCAAAATATGCTGCCACTTGTGAACTCGTTTCAAAAAAACAAAACATATTTTCACTTTTATCACTGTGCACCGTTTCAATTTTCATCGAGCTTTCTAGGTTTGAAAGGAACTGAAAACCTAATGCATAAATAAATAACCAAGGCCACTAATCAGCACTCACTCACTTCCAAAACAAGAGAATAATACTGAGCTGCAATACGTATAAAGAAAAACATTTAAGGGAGTAATATTCTATTTTCTTCTTAAATACTATTCCGCAATATTATTGACAACGCTACGGTTTTATTGCAATAATGATTAGGGATTGAAAAGAGCCGATTTCCACCAGTCCTGAGGAGGTTACCGAAACGCGTATGGCCACACGCGGCTTCCGTACTGCGAGAACGAATAAGAATATTTACCCTTATATGCGGGCTGTCGCTGGCTTTAGTTGAAATGATTTCGATGAGGTCGGCGCGGAGATCGACTAAGAACTTCACGCCCCCCTCTACCCTGCTTATGTGACTGAGCAGCTGCCTGTAGCGGGGCGTCAGGCTGTACCGAAGCCGGTCTTCCGCCTGCAGCACTGTCGCTAGGTCCCTCGTCTGCGTTTCCAGCAGTTTCCCCGCCAGCTCTAACACGTTTCTGTGGTCCACGCCGAAGTCCAGAGAAAGCTTGTCCAGGAACTCCAACTTCTGTTCTTTATCTAGACTCCTGTAAAAGTGCATGAACTCCACACTGTTAGATTCCGGGGGCAGAGGGGACTTATCTTTCGTCTCGTACGTGGGCAGCGGACCCACGGTTTTCTTTAATATTTCGTCCATGGTCTTTGTCGGGCCGCCGTAAGCGTGTGTGGTGAAATACTGCGGCTTGATTGCTATCTTGAGGACACTTAACTGTCGCCAGGCTATGGCGCGGCCCCGCAGCGTCCAAACTATGTGCAAAGGTATCATTGCACATTCAGAATCCGAAGCCTAACAAAAATAAACAGCGTAACCCGGGAGTAATATGCGATCCTTTCCGGTGTCTTAAAGAGACAGTACCTTATTATAATGTATTGATCGGCAGTACGCATCTGTTTTTTCCATGATTGTTTGAGTTCTAAGTTTTATGACTTCATGTATGTGACGTAAATTGTGCTATCGCTTATTTCACGCTATTTTGAACAAGGTCAGTTGACCGGTTTTGTTCACTTTTTTGTGTGCTGTAATAAACCTGAATTTTATCGAGGCACTATTAACAATAAGATGGATTTTTACAAGGTTATTTGGCATATTGGGATTATTTCGAGGTAAATGAAGAGCTAATTAATTTTACACCTGAACGTAAGAAGAAACGTCATAATTAAATGTTATAATCCTCTACAATGCTGGGAAAATAAATAGTTGAAACCATTGAAAGTTGAACTGTTCCGAAGGAGCTGGTGGGTCTTACTGTTGAATTATGAGGTATGTTCTACAGGCTGGATACAGGGAGGAGGTAAATATTAGGAAATAACCATGGGATAGCAGAGGCGAGGGTTGGCAGCTTCAGGATTCTTGTTGCTCTCATCACTGAGGACCAGAAACAGCTCTTCTCTGGTCCAGAAGGCATAGCAGAGACCTCAGTACTTATGTGACTGAGCATCGTATTTTTAACCTGTCACTCAAGTCTTGTGCTGTTCCACTAATTTATTACGTCTTTAATATCATTTATGAGGGTCTTGTTTTGTGTACCGTGCACTTTTAAAATCAATTTACACCATGTTTACTTGTCTGCTTCGTGTTTACTGTCCTAAATGCTTGTTTGCACTCTACGTATCTTGCTGCTGTATGGACCAGAATTTCCCCTGGGATCAATAAAGATTATCTTTTATGTACAACGGGGAGCAGATTCTGCTGTATCATTGACTGGAATTGGACTATAAGGAGCTGTGGTGGTTGGGGAAATCAGTCCAAGTCATTACTAGATCCCCACTCCCAGCAATACAAGCCATTTACCCCAAGAGGTGTCGGGGAAAGCTCACAGCTCTGTGAATAAGCCTCCGGCTGTGCATTCTCTTTCCGACTGTGGAATAGTTACAAAGCCTTTTGATCTATTTCCATCGGACAGCTTTTACCCCCAGACCACAATGGCTCTGAACAACAAGAGCTCCCATAAACACCTTTGTAATCGAATGGATCACAAACATCAATCTGTGTAGATGAACAAAATATATGTATTTTAAATTATGGTAAAATCTTTATTACGTTTAATTTCCTCTTGATGTAAAACGGGTTTTTCAGGGATGCGTGTGAATTAGTGGCTGGTATATTTCCTGTATTTTAAAAAAGAGTCAGTTGTTTCATTGCATCCAAGAAAGATTCGGAGAAGATCGGCAACGACACGGAATCATGTTTATTAATGTAAAACTTTGTTGTCAGAAGTGGGATTCGAACCCACGCCTCCAGGGGAGACTGCGACCTGAACGCAGCGCCTTAGACCGCTCGGCCATCCTGACTTAGTTAACACGTTATTAGTTCTGTTTAATTGTGGCTACTTTAAACTGCCATGTATGACTAATGGTATATATAAATATGATAATAAAATAGCAAGGAGGCCCCTGCACGATTATGTTCATTTAAATATATCTATGGACTGCGAGTGCTGCAGACGTAGAGTCTTTCCGGACGCCCTCCACACGGTGTTAGACACTGGCGTTGAGTGGCGCTCCCGGAGGCCCGCAGCGGGGGGCGGGTATTACGCGCCGTGGCGTATTATCTGAAATGTGCTTAAAACCCGGGTAGTAAATAGCGAAACTGGCGCGTAATCGCGTTTTGCTGTCCAGGTCTCCCTTGCAAATCTGCATCGTATTTTCCCGTTTGTAACACCTAAAGGTAATATTTTTACATAGTCCACGCATACATGCGCGCGCTCACAACAGAACAGGTGTGTTACATCTAAATAGCTATTTAGCACGTGGTAACTGATTACAATTAGTTTCCTTTTTTGGATTTACAACTGGCCTTAGTTTGGCCGAGATTAATTTAAAGACTACCCCTGGTAAGAACAGGTTAAATGAGTGCTGATAAATTGCCATTTCTCCCTACATTTGTTTTCTAGTTAAGATATTCCTTAAACACGTAACGATTTCTAGACATTGGAAGCGAACTATCCTTAAGTCTCTTCAAGTGAAAATTTTATGTGTTTTTGCAGTTAATCGTAGGAAGACGTGACACCGTGGACTGCTGTTACTTGAAATCGTTGAGGTATTTTGTGCTCCAATTTACGAAGTGGTGTTCTAACAGATTTGCTTTACTTTTAAGTGATTTTTTCATGAATTTGGTTTGTCTTGATATCCGAACCAGAAAGTCACAATGGACAAAAACACTCGTGCTGATCTATTGTAATACCTATAATTATACTGTTCATAATAATGTTCCATAATTAGAATATGAAGTGCATTTAAGTGTTGCATGTTAATTAGGAGACTTGAGTTGGCTTGAAATGGTGAGTTGTTGTGTGGTTGTTTTTTTTTTTTTTTTTTTTTATTAAAAAAAAAAAACAATTTATTCACCCAGCAGGTTTTTCGAAGCGATTCAGAAGTGCAAAACCTGTATATCTGGAGTCCTGATTTTTATAATTGTAGGATTTTTAGTATGTAGGGACTACCAACAAACCTTAGCGATCGGGGTGGCATGGTGGTGCAGTGGTTAGCACTGTTGCCTCGCACCTCTGGGACTCGGCTTTGAATCTGCGCCTGGGTCACGTGTGTGGAGTTTGCTTGTTCTCCCCGTGGGTTGTAAATCCAGGGTTGTTCCCTGCCCCATGCCCATTGCTTCCGGGATAGGCTCCAGACCCCCCGTGACCCAGTAGGATAATCCATTTGGAAAATGTATGGATTTTAGCGATTTTTGTTGAAGGATCGAATACGTCCATCAAACCACGTGACCCACTAGTGACCCACAGCCTTTAGTTGCTTGGTAAGCAGGAACCATTGTCTTCAGCTGGGTTTGCTGTGGCACTGTGGAGTGTTTGCTTGTGTCTAGGGAGCATATAGCACCCCTGACCCACTGACTTTCTGTCCCATGTGCCATTAATTTACTTTTTCTTTCCTCTTAAAGGGACCACGCTGGACTGTTTGTAGTTGCTGGTGGTTCTTTTTCTCTGGAAACTGTTCAACAGCATGGGTGGTGAAAAGCAGGATGAAAATGGAAGCAGGAAAACGAAGATCAGGAGGCTTGGTGGTGATGACCAGTACAGTGGCAACGTGACCAAGAGGTTAAACACCCGCTGGTGCAGTAGATAATGTCTATTCTCTACACACAATAGTCCAGGCTTTATGTGCACATGCAGTACCAGTCAAAAGTCTGGACACACCTATTTAAAATCATTTGTTTTTTCAACAAGATAATGGCCCTAAGCCCACCTTGAGGTTATGTAAGTACTGTATTGTCTTGTGAGTATAGTAAGAGATGGAGTGCTGTGACAGATGACCTGCCCCCCACAATTCCCCCAAACCTAAACCCCACAGAGATGGTTTGGGATGAATTGGATTGAAGAGTAAGAGTGAGGTAACTAACTTGTACCCAGACCTTGTGGAAACTCTTTCAGGACTGTTGGAGAGGGATTCCAGGTGGCTACATGTGGAAGCTGGTTGAAAGAATGCAGAGCGTCTGCGATGCTGTCATCAAAACCAAAGGGGGCTGTTATGAAGAGTCTGAAATTGGAGAAAATGGTGTGGTGTTGAACACCTCTCTTGGTTGTTGCATTGTTTGCCATGTAATACTTCATTGACTGCAGGCCATTGGAGTCAATGAATGACATGGCTAAAATGGAGAGGCATGCATTAAAAGTGTATGTGTGCAGACTTTTGGCTAGTAGTGTATCTGCTCGACAGAGTGAGCCTCTGTCCTCTTTCTAAGTCCTGAGCCACACTTCAGGTCATCATCTCTTTTCCATATATGAATGGCAATGCAATTTAATAGTTATTGTTCATCACTGTGTCCTTTAATGGCCAGGAAATAGGATTTGGTCAACCCATTTCCAAAAAGGGTACATCGGCGGGGGGGTCGAGTTCAGCCAGTAGCATTGGGAATGATTCCCGGACTTAAACGGATGCATTAATAAGTCCCTAAATCTCTGTAGGCTTTTGTGAAGGTAACTGAGGGGGCAATGTGATCTAAGTGTAGGAAATCTCAAAGGGGAAACACACAAGGTCAGCCTTAATCACCACTTCAGTGTTAGCCTGAATGCAAGGCTACAAATGGAAATTGGTTAGGAGGGGGAAAAATACACAAGGGATACAGGATGGAATTTTGCATTGTGTTTGAGGTACTTTGGTCCCAAGATTGGGGAAATCTGTCATCTTGGATATTTAATATCTACAATGGGCTGAATGTTTTCATTATGTTTGCAGTGTTTCTTATGGTCAATGCCATTTCAAGAAGCGCGGCTGTTTCGATTTTAAGCGGGAACATCAGTAGCTGTTTTGCTGAGAGGTCGGTCGGTTGTGCTGAAGACGTTGCATTCAGTCCCAGTAATACAACTGACAGTGTTCTAACAATGAAACAATTAATCGACTAAAGAATTCTACTTCCTGTTTTTATAACTGTGTTTTCCATCTTTATAAAAAATGTGTGAGTTTCACGTTCCCTAGGAAATGCTTCGTGTCTCTCCCCCCCCAACTCCCTCTTTTGTGCCTTTAAAATTACACACACCTGTACTGGGTGATGTAGGTGCAGTGATGAGGGCTCCCCCCACGCTGCAGTGGAAACCTGTCCCAGCCCTCATCCTTATGCTTGATTGCACTGTTGATTGAATAAATTGCATACATTTTAAATCTGAAACATTTAAATGAAAATTGCTTTGATCTGAATGTGCTAGCCGAAGATAGTTATTTTTATTTTTTTTTCCAACTGCGTTAAACCAAATTGTTGCGCGTAATGACGGTAATGGTGAAAAATTGGACTGGAATTTTGCTTTTGACTCGTGCAATGCATGTGTGATTGAAAATTAATAATGATTGCTCATTTGTAATATTCAGGAATTGAACGAGTGATTAATGTAAATATATTTAGATTAAAACCGCGGTTTTAGGGTGTTGTTTCAAAACTTGGACAGAGTAGGTGTGTGTCTGTCTCACTTGCCTCCCCCCCCCCCCCGCATAGTAAAAAAACACCGAAGAAAACAAGCAAAGTTGACAAGAGACCTAAAAGTGAAGAAAAGGAGAAACCGCTTAAGAAGGTAATTCACACCCCCCGCCCTCCCCCACGTCGGTATGTAAATCAGCCTGAATTTGCTGTGCGTGCTTTGTGCACAAGTTTTAATGTCACATGAGATGTACATTTTCCCCATGAAATTAGAGATGCATAAAACATGAAGTCGTCAAAGGTTACAGCACTCCCAACACTGGATCAAAGCGATCTCCTGTTAATGTCTGCGTTTACCACTTTCAATGTTTTCTTCAAACAGGGAGAGACCCCAGAAATTGAGGTCTTTGACATCAAAAAGGAGAACTTTGAGAGGTGAGCTTTGGCTTTGCATGTGAATGTGAGGGAACGGCGAGAGGTTGTCTCTCTCAAAATGTGTCGATGCTTTAGTTATTGGGTTATGGCTGAGCTGGTCCTGACTGTATCATAAATCATTGCATGAATATCCACCTGTTGCTACTGGGGATCATCTTTCTTATCTAGACAAACTTTTCTGAGGTGAAGGAACCTCATTCTCACAATAGATGCTTCCAAGCTACTGGATTGCATCCATTATTCTCAAATGCTAGAGCTGTCGCTCGATTGATTCTTCAACTCATTGGGAAGTTTGTCTCCTGATAGAAAGGTAATTAAAAAAAAATTTGAGACGGTGTGTAGATTTCAAGTAGCCAACTTTGGCCCAAGGCTAACCAAAGTGTTATACTGACAGACTAATGGTGGCACAGTGATGGTATGCCCATCTATTATGGATCTAGTTATCAAAAGGAGCAAAGTTCTTTGTAAATCGCTGTCATAAAGTGGTCTCTTAATGCCTTCAAGTATTTACTTTTACTTTAACGAGGCAGGATAGTAGCTAGTTTCAAAGCTTTCTTGACATCTCGTAATTTTTCAGTGGTCTTGTCCTTTTCTGGTATCATAATCCCTGACACCACCTGCTGAGGTTGGATCAGTTGCAGCTGAGTGTCATATCCAGAGGTGGAGATTTCAGGTCCAGAGAGTACAAATCCAGACCAATATTTTGTTTCAACCAACCAATTGAGTACTCTGTGACTGACTCTTTATACTCAACTAGTTGGTTGAAACTAAATCTTGGTCTGGACTTTTACTCTGGATCTGAAATCTCCACCTCTGGTCATATGGCAGTTTTTGCGGTGTTTAGTGGGTATGTGTGTTAGGAGTTAAGAGTTTTAGGCTTTCAGGGATTTGTTTTAAAAAAAAAAAAAAAAAAATGTATATGAGCCCTTGTCCCTGTGCTGTCTTCATTACTGTGATCTGCCTTCACTAATTCGGTGATGGATCTTTTACCGAGGCTGCCTTCCAGGCAGTCCAGCAGAAGGCTGTGATGTGCTCCTTAGCTGAGTGCTTCTTACCCCTCTTACCTCAGCTGACTCCATCACAGACTCATCATGACTCTGGCTTTTCGGGACGGCGAGTCTTTCGGGTGTTGCATTCAGAGCTCCGTTTCCTTTCAGTTTCGACAGCTTCATCTGAAATATGTCAGCGGAATAAAGGGAAATGCCAACTGAAACCAAGCTTGTTGAAGTCCACGTTACACCAAGCCAACACAGCCCCCAGGTCTAGGTCTGTTTTAGGCGACAGAGCGATTTGGCATGGTTACGGTAATGAGTTGTGGCATGACGGTGTCAGTTTGGAAAGATGGGAAAGAAAAACAGAATAAAGGCTGTAAGAACAAACTGGGCGGGGAGGGGGGGGGTAGCTGTAGGTAAGGCAGGCTGGTGACTGAGATGGAGGCTGTGCACAGCTGAGGCGGACAGAGCGTGTGCAGGAACACAGGCCGCTGTCCTTACTCCATGTTTCCTATATAGCATTTCTATGGTATAGAGTATTTCTATGGTATTTTTATCCATTTCTTTTTTTTTTTCCTGCAGCCTGTAATCTGTCGGTTGTAGACGCGTCGTAATTATTAAGGCAAACAAGTTAATTATTATAATTGTAATTTATTAATTTGGCTGGAACCCTTCACTGAAGTCCACCCTCCGTGGGGAGTCGCCGACACAGTTGAGTAATTATCGTCTGTAATTGCCCCAATCATGTTGTTATCATTGGCCAGCCTTTTTTTCCCTTTTGAACTGAGTCGCGCTGCTCCTAAAGGCTAACACCGTGTTAGCGGCTTGGCCGTGTGTTTAACCGCAGCTGGAAGACTTCCACTCCATTCACGGGAGTCAAACTGGTCATATCACGGGCCGTGTGACCATTAGAGGCTGTATTGATGGGGCAATGGAGTCGTGTTGCGTTTTGGTAAGAAAAGTGGTGTGTTAAGTGAGGTGTTGTGTGTGTGTGTGTGTGTGTGTGTGTGGGTTTTTTTTTTTTTTTTTGGTAATTTTTATAGAATTATTTTAGGTGTAATTATGTTTTTGGGTTTTGCAGCGATGGTGATGATTAATTGTTTAAAATGCATTACTCTAATTCATCACTCTCTACTCTGGGTAAGTATATTTGCTTTCCCTTTTCTTGTACATTTACATTTTAGAAATTTATTTAGCAGGTGCATTTATCCAAAGTGAGGTCGGTTTTTGAGAAATCGGGGTCAGACATTCCCTTGAGCAACTGGGGATTAAGGAACCTCGCTCAGGGGCCCAATGGTGAAATCACTCTGCTGACCCTAGGATTTGAACAAGCGACCTTCTGATCAAAGGCACAGTGCCCTCAAGGGAGGAAGACTAGGCTATTGCCTAGGGCCCTCGAATTACCTGTGTTGCCGAGGAAGTGAAATGATCATTGGTTTTCTGGGGGGGGGCTCTCAAGTAAAGCTTTGCTTCAGACAAGGTAGAGCCAGCTATGAGTGCCCCAACACGCTGAGCCACATACCTGGAAAATTCTGCCTGGAAATAATGGTCCCTTCATTGTATTTTGTGTGTTTTTTTTTTTTATTTTATTTTTTTTCCCCTCCAATTTTCTTCCTTCTGGGGTTTTGTAATCATGACCAAAGCTTACTGGGTAATAATGCTGTGCTCTTTCCTTCAGAGCTCTTGGCCAACCAAAGTTGGAGGATAGTGACTTCCAGGTGAAGGGGAAGAAGAAACGGAAGGATGATGACTTCCGGGTGGAGATGAAGGGGAGGGGTCAGAAGAGACGGCGAGAGAGCGAGCGGCCAGAGGGAACCTCCGACTTGGCGGAGCGACACACGTGAGTGCTCTCAAAGGAACTGTACTAATTTACCAACTTCAGGTACCAGATTTGATTTTAAGTTTTCCTTCGATGCCCAGAAAACCTTCAAGAAAATTTGCGGGGGAATAAAAATGTACGTTATCCTGAATTAGCGTAGAATAATTATTAGGCTAGAATTTTCCGGTCGCTTTGAACCTTATCGCAGTTTAAAGCTCAGAATTACTGTGGGTCAAAGCGATCAATAGGTGCTGTGCAGAGGAGGGAACGGGATCTCTGGCTTTTGCAACATTGTTTACTTTTTCGTTTAATATCGCTATTGTTGTTCAAGCCTGACTGTTGAACTCCTGCAGTAAAGAAGCATGCTGGATTACTCAGTGATTGTTTAACATGGTACCATGGTGTAGTAGCGAGGGAGCTTTTAAAGGGGCAGTTCACCCCAAAACTGAAAAAGATAGAGGGCCTTCAGCGGTATCTAACCATCTGGGTTGTTTTGCTGGGAGAGCTTGTATCTTCTTTGCAGTGTAGAGTTCAGTAGGAGAAAGTAGTTCCTATGTTAAACTGCTCACTACAAAGTCTGTGGATTATCTTCGATAACCGGGTCATGATTCCTGGTCAGAGACGTTGCTGTTAACTTTTTCTAATGTACTTTTCTGGCTCTTTAATCCCCACTGGAAGAATGACAGTCAGTTCCATTAAATTTGTGAAATAACCAACATTTCTACAGCCGATATCTCCAAAACTAGGCATCTCCCCGCAGAACCACCTATATGAACACACAGCATTAAAGCCCCTCTAAAACATCTGATTTTGGGGTGAACTGCCCCTTTAAGAGCATATGAATGTAAACATCTCAGATGTATTAATGTGTGCTGTCATTGCATGACATATTATGTTTACACTGCGTTAGGTGTTAAAACTTCAGTCTTATTACTCAGGGCGGAAAAGAATAGGAAAGTGAAGAGGGAGGAAGAGGTGGATCAGGCTCCTGAAATGAAGAGAAAAAAAGCGAAGGATGAAATGGACATGGAGGTGGGTGGGTTGATGGGGGTGGTGTTGGCTTTAGATGGACATTATGAGCAAGTGTATCTCCAGATAAAAGCATACCGAGGGCTTCAATGAACCTAAGTGGTCATGTGAAGGACATTGGTAATGTTCCTTAAGGCTTCTTGTCATTGGCTCATCATTTCACACCTGTTTTTTGTCTTGGTGATAAATCAGTGACAGTCTCCCTTTATTAGACTGATCTCCATCAGCTAATGACATTTTCAGGCTTAAATCCTAACCTTCCTGTTTGCTTTCCAAGTCTCTAACTGCTTGAAGAAAGCTGAGAAGGTTATGCCTGATGCTGGGGAAATTGGATGTGTACGAATGTACTTGTGTGTTTAAACATTGGTGCTTTAGCAAATGTTTTCAGTGGATTTATGGCTTAAAGGGGACAATCGTGCAATTTGTATCACTCTGAAAACGACACTTTATAGAGGCACTTTAGAATGAGGATGAACAAGAGAAATATTTAATCTGGATTGTGGACATTTTTTCATGTTACTAGATGTCTGTAAAGGATGCATTAACAGATACGGCAGAAGGAATGGGAATGAAAAGAGGAAGTGGGCGGGGGGAGAGGAAAGAAGCAGGAATGTAACTGTGGGGGCGGCGTGGTCTTGGTGGTTTGCACTTTTGCCTCACCTCAGTAGTTGAGGGTTTGAATCCCACCTCTACTCTAATATCTGTATATTCTCTCCTTCACCCAGATTTCCTTCAGTTATTGTGGTTTACTGTAGTCTGAAGATGTGTAGAAAGGCAAATTGGTCATTCTACATCACCCATGGTCAATGATTGTCTAGTGATGCAACAAATATTCGAGAGATTTAAATATATATAAAAATGACTTTGGGAAATCCCCTGTCTGAATAACTGGTTAATAACCGTAATGTATGTGTGCTTCATATTCTGACCTCTTAAGTAACGAACGCATAACTGCAAACAGAAAAGATGACAGGTGCAAGTCAGGATTGTACCCCCAGCGCATCCCGAGACGCCCACAAAGCTCCAAAGAATGGGGGCATTTTCAAAACGGCGGTAGCATTAATGTGCAATATCTATATATTTACGAAAAAATCCTGCTGAATCTTCAAATACGAAAACATTCAAGGTAACACCTTGGATAGTCCCCCTACAGAATACAACAAAATAGAATACAAAATACACAGTATATAGAGCATACGTAACGATTCATGAACACGCCTACATATTAGAATCATTTAAATGAAATTAACTATTCACTCAGTTAATGTTGTATTGATTGCTGAATCTCAGTAAGTTGTTGAAATGTTACCAATACTCTGAATCACCTTTTATAGGAGGGCTATCCAAATTAAGTGTTATCAAATTCAATATTTAGAGCCGCAATAATGTGCGAGATTGTGCTCCTCTGTGTGTCCTATGAAGGAATGCTAATCCATCTGGGGCGTTCCCCAGCCTTATGCCCCCTGCCCCCTGGGACCGGTTTCAGGTCTTCTGTGACCATACCCAGGATTAGCACTGGGATGATGGTGCAGAGAGAGAAATCTCAACTTTCATCTTCAGTGAATTATGTAATACTGGGAGGGGTCGATATAGAATGACCTTAAAATGGCATTTCAGTGTTGATAGGAAGTTTCGTGGCTTGCAGCTGGGGGTTAGGGCTTTATTTGGTAGGGTTTGGTATTTGTTTTAGTAATGTCACTTAGGGGATGAAATTGCCACACTATGAAATAAGTCCAAATATGTACCTTTTCCTGCAGTTGGACCCCTATCTATTACAGAGCGGTAAAATAAGTCCAACCTTCAAACGGTTACACTTGTCACCCATCAATTATAAGCTAGATGACACCTTATTAAGCTTGTGACCTGAACCATGTGTAGGTTCCTTGCTTTTGCCTTTCGATTGATTCCACGCAATTTACTTCCCAAGGCCAAGATAGAAAATGAGGGGCGAGCGGAGTCTGTAAAGAGGAAAAAGACTAAAGAGGAGTCGGCAGCTGCGAAGGCTCTGAAGAAGGAGGAGGAGGAGGAGCGATGGCGATGGTAGCGCTCGGCAGTCTGAAGAAAGGGGTTTCCCTTCCTTTCTAACAGTTATTTACAAAGATGCCACGATAGGCTCCTACCTGCCAGTGACTCAGTCAGTGTCTCTCAGGTGGGAGGAAGAGAAGCACCCGGATGGAATCAAGTGGAAGTTCCTGGAGCACAAGGGGCCCTACTTCCCCCCAGAATATCAGCCCCTCCCTGATGACGTTAGCTTCTTCTACAACGGTGGGAAAGCTTCTCCCGCACAGTCCTCTGGCCATTGGCTATCAGAATGTGTGCCTTACCATGTCCCATGGGCTCAAGGAATATATGACCAGACCATCTGTGTTGGGTCCTCCAATTGTTGTTCTGAGTTTACCCATTTTAATAGTTTCGAAGATGGCAAAGGGTTGTTTTGAATAGTAACAAACAATTGCTGTCTCCCCTGGATGACCTCAAACATAGTATTCCTTTTTGCCGAGTCCCGAATCATTATTTCCCACACACATCCAACCATGGACTTCTGCGTGCACTCTTCTACTCAGCCTGCATGTGTGCTTGCACCCCCCCCCCCCCCCGCCCACAACAGATTAAATTTTGGTTATCTACTACCAAGAGAGTGACTTGTGTGTTTTGCACTAAGGTTAGTTGACCACTTGATGTTCCCCCGCAGGAAAAGCAGTGACGCTCAGCCCTGCCGCAGAGGAAGTGGCACTCTTCTTTGCTCAGATGCTGGACCATGAATATACAACCAAGGATGTGTTTCGCAACAACTTCTTCAAAGACTGGAGGAAGGTAACAGTGTCAGTCCTGGTCTAAAAGAGGAGGCAAGATTAGACTTTGGTTGGGGGGAGTTGGCCATGGTTGCTTAAACCACACGCTCCATACACAACAAAAATATGAAGGTCAGCTGCTTCATGTTGACTTCAATGTTGAACTTTAATCATATAAGCAAGGTGAGTACTTGTGGCAGATCGTATAGCTGTTCTAGGGAAACAAGCATCGACTGGGTCGTACTTGTTGCTGTTTTATATTTCTCTTCTGCAAAGCTGTTTGGATTGCAGTTCGGGTTGGGGTCGGGAACCTTAATGCCTTGAGGTGGTTCGGTGGTGAGGGGGGGAAGGGTGGTTACGGGAATAATGTTAAATTGAGGTTTTCAGAGAGGCATCCCACAAAGCCTGGAGGCATATCATGCGGAATTAATTTCTTGCTGCTTAGTGCTCAGTGCACTTGAAAATACGATTTGTGTAAAAGCATTGATATGCTAATCCAGACAACTAGCTCCCTGCATATGAACAAATCCAATTAAAGAATTTTATTGTGACAAGGAAGCCTTTCCTCGCCTGACTGCATCAGCCCTTTGCTCACTGTTTGCCTGTCGTTCACGGCCAGAAGAATGACTTCAGGCTGCCCTATAGCTCAATAAGGACCACAGCCATAAGGATCGGACTTGTATCTACAGTGCGAGTCTCTTCAGCCTCCCTGTTTGTACTGCGTGAGGCACTAGGCTGAGTATCACCCTCTGACGTTATTTATGTCCTTTTTGTTTTATAACGTCCGACTCCCATTGACTTAGAATTTATGGTTATATAACCTGCAATGCACCAGACATGCAGTTCAGCTTGTAGCCCTGTAGAGGACCTTTGTCTCTGTGCTGGTGAAAGACTGAGCTTTGGGTGGTGCTGCTGATCACCATGTGGTGCTCAGAGCTGGCTGATGTCACATGATATGATGATTCGCAACACGTCCCGCCTATTCGCTATTTTTAATGTCATCTTGTGCAAAGTTCAAACTGTATACTTGATATTCTTTTGTTTTTGTATGCTTATGATCTGAAAGACTCAGATTTATTTGCCATCTGTACACGCACAGACAGTACGGGTACATGGGAATTTTTGTGCAAAGCTTAGTCGGCAGTAAAGCAGAGAAATAAGTAAAAAAGCCAGGGCAGGTAATAAGGGCACAAGATGGGAACTAAGACGACAACATTGCAGAATATAGTAAAATGCCCATTTTTAACAAACATCTTGAGGTGCAAAAAGAGGTAATAGTGAAACACAATAGGAAGTAGTGAAACATGTAAAGGGCAGTGAAGTATGCATCGTTAAGGTGCATGCTGTAAAACATTTATAAATTTACTGTTAAAAGAGTAAAAACAACACAATAAATCACAGATTTTCATTTAAGAATGTTGCACATCTGAGAATATCGCACTGTAATGCTGCAATAAATCAATGTGGAATAGACGAAAAGATTAAATTGGAACAAAGCAAAATCTTTGTTTCAGTTAATTCTTGTAAGAAAACATCTTTAAAGCTGAATATATACTGTATAAGAGCTAACAGCTGCAGTGTTCTTAGGGTCCGGATACTGTGTTTTAAATTGGACTTCATGGTGCGTTTGTGCTCCATTGATCTGCATTAAGTGCAGCACACAGAAGCTCTGACCCCCACTGGTGTATCTGATCAAAGTCTGCCTGTGAAAATCAAGTGGTGGGTTTTTTTTTTTTTTTTTTGCATGTTTTTGTTCATTATAGTGAATTTTAAAATAAAAAAAAAAAAACAAACAAAATTAAACGTTTTACTTTGCATAGTGTGGTTGGTTAATGAAATGACCTACATAGATAGACCCTTAACTGGTGTATCGTGGCGGTCAACCCATTAGGTGACATGCAGAAGGCCTAGGGCACCATCTTCTGAGGGGTTGCTGACTTAGCGAATCAGTTTCACTTCGTCTTGGATGGGGGGGGGGGGCAGCTTGCCTAGGGCTCCACATGGGCTTCGACAGGGGCTAGCGCCACATTACTGGTGTGCAGGGGCACTGCAAAGAGGGGAAGTTTGGATTCCACGGGCCTCTGGCCGTAAATCAACTGGAACATGATTGGTTGGATTTGGGTCAGAGCCCAGGCTTGTGTGTTTGTGTGTGTTTGCTCGGCTGGGACTCTGTGGTCAGTTAGAGGAAAAAGGTCTGCTGTAACGTTGGATCTGCTGTCTAAATGAGTTGATAATAGCTCATTTTTTGATATTTAGTGATTTGTTTTGGTCTTAAGATTGATGGCTGTTACAGCGTATATATACTAAAGCGGTCCTTGTCTTGTTCGGTTCCTGCTGTGTTTAGTTGTGCAGTTCCTGCTCCAATCCTGTTACACATGTACCTGGGCATTCATTGGAAGCTCAGCCTAACCACACTTTTTTGCTGCACGTTTATTTGTAATGAGCCATCTGTCTGACTTGTGTCACACAAAAGCGTTTGCGAATCTGCCTGGGTTAAATTTGAACTAGCTGTCAGTCTTGCTGAGAGATTTGGTTTGTGCCTCTACTGGTTTAGATGGAGCTGAGATCAACACCAGAGTCTGGTAGCTCCTCACCGCTTCTGCAGTGACGGCCCTGAGCGAATCTACTCCTTGCATCATTCAACGAAGACGCATGCATCTCCCCATTTGTCGTGCAGGAGAATAACTTGTGTGCACTTTCCTATGGCTGAGTCGGAGGGCACGGTCCTCCTCCGTGGGGAGCGCGGGTGGTTATTAAGCACTTGGTCAGCGTGCTGCCTAGTTGAGAAGTAACTTCGTGTCGCGTAGGAGCCGCCCTAATTGCGGCATTGCGCCGAGCCGTAATTGGCTCCGCGTCCGGGAGCGACACGCTGCCGCGTGGGAGCCGAGGGCTCTGCTGTCCATCCTCCCAGGAGCGTAGCCGCTTCCGCTTAATTATTCAGCTGTCTGCGTTTATGCTACATAGATACGGTTATTTATCAGCAGAGGGGCTGCTGCATAACGGCAATTATTTTTAATGCGGGCCATAATTATTTTTGGCATCCCCCAAAAATACGCGGTAATTTGCAGCCGTGCTTCTGCTTCAAGCTGCTTCGCGGCAAGGGTTAGGTTACTTAAACATGAGTGAGATGGATGTGCACAGCTGTGTGTGTGTGTGTGTGTGTGTGTGTGCACGCGTGCGTGGTGTAACAGTATGTCATATATTCTGGTCTTTGATATGTCCTTACATTGAAATTCAGGTGGGTGAATCTGGATTTCCATTGTTAAGTATGACAATCAAAAACTGCGGGTATACTATATTTAAATTACAAATAGCTAAAATATTTAAGGTTTAGTTTTCCAGGGAACCTATTGACTTTATGAAATCGATGGAGTTTTATGTTTTCTGCACTGACACAAAGTATTGTGGTCAGTAAAATGTGTTTTATTTATAGGTCTGATAAATAATGAAATACCTGTAATATTACGAACCGTGGGGCAGGCTGCAAACACGTTTTAGTCTGCTTCGTATACCTGCCTTTAAGAAATTCACCAATAAAACATTTGTACTTCAAGAAGTTTGTATTTTCCCTTGGCAAGTTCATTTAGCAAGGAATCTTTATGGATACATCATATATCAAGGCTATTTAAATCTTAGTCCTCAAGGTCTGAGCCCTGCTGATTTCCCAGCCTTCCTTTACTGGTGAGCCAGGTGTGGAATCCCCGGCCAATCAGAATCAGTTATTATTAAGCTAGCTGCCTGGGAGAACTGAAAACACGGCCTGGATTTGGAATCGAGGTCCAGATTTGAAGAGCCCTGTTATATAGTGTCTATTTTAGCCAGGTATCTTTTTATGCATTTTTATATTGTGTACAGCTGTGGGCAAAAGTTTTGAGAAGTGGTTTTCACAAAGTTTGCTTCTTCAGTATTTGTAAATCTTTTTGTCCGACGTTTCTGTGATATACTGAAGTATAATTACAAGCATTTCATTTCATCAGACGCTTTTATTGACAATTACATTATGTTTATGCAAGGAGTCGATATTTGCAGTGTTGGCCCTTCTTTTTGAAGACCTCTGAAATTGGCCCTGGCTGCTGTCAATCAACTTCTGGGCCAGATCCTGACTTATGGCTGCCCATTCTTGCATAATCAATGCTTGGAATTTGTGGGTTTTTGTTTGTCCACCCGGCAGAAGGGGAAAATATTTATGGAACTGTACCGACATGGCAAAAGCTACCGATAAGGAACTAGGAAAGGAGAAGGCTGGGAAGGATCCACCTAGGCCGCTCATTTTGTGTTTTTAATGAGTGGTGGTTATATTACAGCCAGTCCTCCTTATGGCATTTGTGGTGATCGCATTCATTACACTAAAGGCTCTGTAGATTGGAGATTCCTTTACAGCTGATCAGAGGAGGCATTTAAGCAGTCTGCCGACCCCATTTCTGTCATGTAGACCAAATGTTTTGGATTAGTAGCGGGTGACGACAGATTCCACTGCAGCAGCAGTTAGACTAGATTGTGCCGTGTCACAAATCAGGTGAGGAGTTGTGGGGTAGGTTTGAGTTTGACAGCCGCTCTGCTGCAGACAAGCTGTAGGAGCAGGTGAGGATGTTACTTGGGTAGTTGAAGTGTGGCGGTTCCTAGCCTTGTAGACATATTTCCAGTCATGGGGCCTGTGTTTTGTGTAGTTTCCTATCTTGTGCCTCGTCACTTTATGTAGCAGTGTATTGGCGTGTGCTAATTGTGACTACAGTTTCCATGTCTAGCATTTTAATGTCATTGAAATAATATCTCTTCCTTGAGTTGATAGAAAGATTGGCTATCCTAGCTCATAGTGTCTCCCATAGTGCGTCGGACATCCATGGCAGATCCATCTACGCTCTTCACTCTCATCTGAGGCTTTCTGTAGCTCTGGCTGTGACTCGGTGCCGTCCTCTGCTCGGTCTTGGCTCCTCCTCCGCCTCTGGCACAGTGCAGAGGAGGTCTGTAGTGAGACTACTGAACATCCCCATGCAGGTCTTCTCACAGCAATGAAGTAAGAGAAAGTCAGCGGTCGATGGTATTGGGGCCCCTACAACATAGAACTCAGATTAGTATTAAGGAAGTAGTTTACCATGTTTTTAGACAAGATCTGCCCTGACACTCAGCCTGACTTGGAGGAGGTGCCACAGGAAGAAGGTAAGGGGCCGTGGCGCGGTATAAGTAACGCACCCTGATAAGGAACCTAAGGTTGATCATGAGTAGAGATCATGATGATTGGAAATGCTTGTTAGAAGAGTTGCTAGCTTGACTGCTAAATTAACTGCGGGCTCTATTTATGAAGCGGCGGGTCCCTTTGTGTCCACCACACTATATAAATAAAACATGGGTTATTTGTTTGCTTGCATACAGGTGTGTTGCTCATTACTTAACACACTCTCTCCTCAGGAGATGAGTCATGAGGAGAGGCAGCTGATAACCGATCTGGAGAAGTGTGACTTTGGAGAGCTCTTCCAGATGCACAGGGACAAGGTGGAGGCCCGTCGCAATATGAGCAAAGAGGAGAAGCAGGTGGGGGGGCGCCGTCGCAATATGGAGAGTAGTCTGGGCCAAGGGCATAACTTTGGGTTGAGCATTGTGGGGTTGAGGTCTCCACTCGTTTTAGGGGGTCCAGGGGGATGTCTTAGCTGGATTTGATCTCCCCTATAGTTTGAATCTACGGACTAGACCCCACCCTTCTGTCTTCTGAACCTCAGCAGTGTCCATCTCCAGCCCTACTGCAGAGCTGGCCTGCTTGATTGCCCTGTTAATGCCATTTGTTCCCCCTCAAAATGGTTAGGTGGATCTTTATTTGCCATCCGTACAATTGCATTGGAAATCGTTACTTTTTTCACACGTCCCGTCTTGCTCTCTTCTGAGACGAGTGAGAATGAAGCTTGGAGTCAGAGTGCAGAGTTAGTCGTTTATCCAGCGCCCCTGGGGTTACCTCAAGGTTAAGGACCTTACCCAAAGGCCCAGTGGACGTGGGGCTGTTCAGCCAAGGATGGGATCTGAACCAGTGACTTTCCGATCACCGGCACAGAGGCCGAACCTGCTGAGTCACGCACCCATTAACAAACAAGACGCATGATTAAATCCCTCGAGTGAACTTGGTGAATAATAAAATCTTTATACCGACGGTTAGTAAGGTTCCATTAAAGGCCAGGTAGTCCCTGATCGCTTCATCTGCGGGACTTTGTTTTGAGTTATTTTAATTCTATTTGCAAATATTTTGTGATGGTGTGGGGAGGGCGAGACAAGATTTGAATGCGTGATGTGAGAATGTGAAACGCTGTCATGGATCGCAGGTGAGAGGACTGTTATGGGTGGTGGCTGATTATACTGCCATCCTGTTTACTGCTGTGCTGCTCAGCATTTGGGCACATTTGTGTTGATTTAAAGGACTGTTTTTCGGCTAGTTATAAACCACTAATAAGGCTGTCAGATGGAAATTAGTTTAGTAGTTTGAGTAGTTGGATTACATTTTTTGGTTTTATGAATTGCGGTCTTTAAATAAGATGATGGAATTAAAGTATGCCGTTTGCATTATTTGTCAGAAGACTGGGAATATCATGACGTACTCAAGCGCATGGTTGCCAGAATAACTGCCCCCCCCCCCCTTCCCCTAGATCATCAAGGAGGCCAATCGGAAGATAGTGGAGGGGTTCGGCTACTGCGTTCTCGACAGCCACCGCGAGCGCATTGGCAACTTCAAGATTGAGCCGCCGGGCCTGTTCCGTGGCCGGGGGGAGCACCCCAAGCAGGGCATGCTCAAGAAGAGGATCAGGCCAGAAGACGTCATCATCAACTGCAGCAAGTGAGTGCAGCAGCAGGGGCAGGGCCAGAGGCACTGGCCTTCATCTGAAAGCTGATTGGACCCTGAAGTGTGTCCCCTCCCCTGTCACTCACTGATTCTAAACATACCATTGGCCATCTGTATGAGTTATGGCCCCTTTTATGCCCCCATCCTCTTATGCTGTCAGGGTGTGACGTGGGACAAATTCTGAAACTGACTCAGATCCTGCTCTGACGCCCCGCCCCGCCCCCAGGGACTCCCGCGTCCCCGAGCCTCCCATGGGTCACCAATGGAAGGAGGTCCGGCACGACAACACGGTGACATGGCTGGCCAGCTGGGCGGAGAATGTGCAGGGGTCATGCAAGTACATCATGCTGAATGCCAACTCCAAGCTGAAGGTATGGCTGGCGGGTTGCTGGTGCCAAAACGGACCCGGTTTGCTGGTTCCTGTCATTAATCACCTGAACTGTAACATTTAAGAATGTGTGAGAAGATCTACCTCAATGTCCCAAACCAGTTCTCAGGGACCCCAAGACAGTCCACATTTTCGCTCCCTCCTAACCAAGCACCAAATACCTAGTACAGATGTGTTGGAAGGGGGGAGGGGGCAAAAATATGGGCTGTCTGTGCCCCCCTTCCCCGTGGACTGGGTTGAGAAACACTATGTTGAAAGAAGACCCAATAGTGCAGTGCTCTCTCTGCCTTTGAGGTCACCCTTAGCTGCCTGGGACAGCGTGCTGGTTAAGGACACAGGTTTCGGGGCACCGAGAGTCCCGGCTGTAGTTCCCTTGAGAAAGGTACTTAACCTGAACTGCTCCAGTAAAATACTCGGCAGTATAAATATGGTTTAAAAAAAATGCTCTGGATGAAAGTCTCGGGCAAGCCAGGGATGGGCACTGCGACTTCAAAAGTGTATCGTGATGAAACAGCATTCTGTCATGGTTGCTATATTTTTTTTTTTTATATATTTTATATATTTTTGGTGCCTTTTTTAAGATGGCTTATCGTAGAGTTTGCTGCAGGTGCAGCAGAATACATGGTAGTATAGAATGAACAAACGTCACTTCCTGTCATTTTAACTGGAATTAAAATGAAAAAGGAACAGCATTGGCCTCCTCTACTCAAACTCTTTGAAATTTTGCACAGGAGCGATGCTGCTGTTACTACAGATTGTGGCTTTGGGACTCTTGAAACGAACCAAACACAATATGGACAAGACGAGTCACCTCTCGTCACCTCTATGCCTGCTAAAAACAATAAAAAGAGATTGGCATTAAGTCCCCTTTTTCACCACCTCGCGTGCCAGAGCTGACCTGTGTCCCACTGGATGCTGGATTCCTGGCCTGAAGGGCTGTCGATAGCCATCTCATGTCCTCTGCTGTTCGTGTCGGAGCTGCACGGCTGGAGGCTGTATCGCTGATAGTTTTCCTTTCTTTTTCGGTTTCCACCTTGTATTCTTTTGCCGAGCCAAAGAACGCCATGTGCCGTGTTCCCTGCAAGGTGCCGCCACCCTAAGTGATGGGACAGATTCCATGCGACTTCCCCGTTCGCTGCGGTTATCATTTCTGCAGTGCTGGAAGAGAAAATGTCTGGTCAGTGTCGCATGTAATGACACCTATTGACTGTTGTGGACCCACTTACAATCTTCAGAATGACCAACGGAGCCATTTGTTGCATGATACTCACACATTTAAAAAAAATAAAAAATTAAAATCAGCCTGTTGCAGTAGTAATTTATGCAAAAGGGAATAAAGATTGGAGTTCAGAAGTGTGGAGGTACATGCTAACTATGGATCTCAAATTTTACACACACCTTCTGTCTCTCCAAAGTGATCACTAAAATATTTTAATTTATTCATGTAGGAATGGTGTTATGTGAACAGCGTGCACACTTTGACTCCTATGTTGTGATATTGCACTACTGTCTAGAATTAGCAACGCAAGAATTCACACCGTATACAGAGCGATAACCGCAGGGATCCGAGCTGAGAATGAAAATGAGGCATTTCAGCATGTGATCTGTACTCCTGCCTCTTCAGGGCCTACTCTAAAGGCTTAACGCCCTTGGGGCCATGTTTATGGTGTGCCCCACCGTCAGTCACTTCCTGCTTGCAATCACATGATGACTGCACTACCAGGGGGCTATTCCACCATGCAGAGTTTCCTAGTTAGCTGGATAACTTAAGCCATGTGTGAAAACTGCCCAATCAGAAGAGAGGTAAGTGACATTCCTATTTGACAGTCCTTACATTTCGCATAAGTTTGCATTTGGCTAATGGGGGAAAATCCTGCTTAGTGGAATAACCCCCCAGGAGATGAGTACGTGTGAGACACTTTCTATACAGTTACAGTATATAATTGAAATTCATTGTAGTTGAAGTGTGACAGATATTTCCCTATCAGGGCTTCAGAAGCATCATCGACACCATCATGCCGTTTGTTCTGCTGTGGGTCTTGGAGGTCAGCTAGGTCAGACCGATACCCTGGTTTCCACGGCCGCTGACTGTGCCCCGTTCCGTGGGATCCCCGGGATTATTTGAGCAATAATCCCTCCAGCATATGCTGGGCAGGCGGCCTGAGAACCAGACTTCTTTAATCTGCTGAAAGCTGTCAGCAGGTTCTGAGTTATGAACACGCGGACGCCAGTAAGCGAACTTGAGATGAAGCCGTTGGCATGAGCTGGCGCAGTGGTGCAGGCAGAGCCGTTATTTGCGCTGCGATGATGCACGGCCCACGCTGGCCTGCGCCTCTGCAGTGTGCTTTATAACCTCTGTGCGTGTGGCTCCAGCATCTGAGCTCCGTTTAACGTTTTCATGCTCTGACGTCCGTTAGGGCTGGCGGCCATTAGACGCGCTCACTCTGGGAAGCGTGTTTCTCAGGCGGCCTCCATACCTCCGCTCCCAGCTGTTTGTCACTTTGCTTGTTCCAGTTGGATACTTACACCACTCTATTGTCATGTTATGGTTTTTTTTCCTCCCCAGTACTGTACTGGGCCTAATCTGTGCTGGTGTGTGAGTGTGTATCTCTCTGTGTCCATCTGTGTAGTGTCTGTGCTTGTATTTGTCTGTGGTTGTCTGTCTCCTCCAGTATGCATGTATATCTGAGTGTTCGTGTGCATGCCTGAGTGCGTGTGCGTGCACCCGTGCATGCATATGTGTGTGTGCAGGCTTTCCTCATAAACTGTGTATGCCTGTGATGCAGGAACCCGCATTGCTGTGTTAGAGGGCCCAGGAAATAGCGTACAGAGTGCAGGTTTAAGGGGGCCAGGATATAGGCCCTCACTCCTGACTCTCTCACATCTGGGCGTTTGGGGGCGGCAAAGCACTTATTTTTCTGTCCTTGGGGCAGACTTCTCTGGGCCCTTCGATAACAAGTAAATATTGCCTTTGGCTGAAACATACCTACACTCAGGGGCTAGTGCATTAGGTGCGCCTATTTAACACAGCCATCCTGTTCCTTCAGACAGCCATTCATGTGGAAACTGAATACATACAGGATGCACGCAGGGAGAAAAGGTTCGGTTGGTGTTTGGCTGAGCATTACAACAGCTGTGATGCCTGATCCAAGTGAGTTGAATGTCCTGTGATTGTTGATTGCCAGCGTCTCACAAACGGCCATTTTCCTGGGACTTGTACGGTGTCTAGAGCCAGTGTGTGTGCAGGTTTTCACTGCGACTCCCTAATTAGATTACTAATTAGAGGTCTGATTGGCTGAAGAGTCCTCACACCTGGGTTTGAACAGCTGCCCTAAAGGTCATCCTAAAAACCCATACACACACCGGCCCTTTGTGGATAAGATTTGGCCACCTCTGGTCTAGAGTTTACAGAGAAGGGTGCAATAAACAAAAATCACCTGGCCAGTGGCAGTTCTGTGGCTGAAAACACCTCGTTAATGAGACGGGTCAGAGGAGAATGGGCAGGCTCGTTAACGCTAACAGGAAGGACACAAGAGCAAAAATAGCAGCTCTGTTCAGCGGCGGTGTGCAGAAAGGCCCCTCTGAACGCGCTCGTCTGCCCTTGACGTCGCGCTAAAGGTGGAAATGGGATCCGCCCTGGTGCTAGCTAAGTGAACCTGGTGCGGTGGTCACTTTCGCATCAGTCTCTGCTGATATTTCTTCCCTCTTCAAGCTTTTCCTGTCTATTTCTTGGCCCTGTCTTCCTTGTGAGTCTGCCCTTCTAAGCAAACAAATGTCTGTGTTACACATCCCACATACCCTTGAATGACGCCTTGTTTGTTTATTTGTAACTTACATTGTGAGGACTGGAGTTACCCACAGTGTGTGTGGGGAAAAACCTGTAACCTTGTACCTTATGGGGACTTTTTTTTTTTTTTGGTCCTCACAAGGAGAACCTCTTTCTCTTACAAAAATCTGTGACTGCGATCAAAAAAACTAAAGGGCAAAGCTTGTATTTTGCTTGATTACTTATGGTTAAGGTTAGGGCTGGGTGGGGGTAAGGGTCTGTTGTTGTTGGGATTGGGGTGATGCCCTTAGAAATGAATGTGGAGTCCCCAGAGTGATAGGAATATATGAAAACTGTGTGTATGTGGATGGGTGTCAGCTGTTTGATCTGGAAAGATTGTGTGCAGAAAACTCTGAAAAAGAACAGCTCTGGCTTACAGCAGAAGTGAGAAGTCTTCTAAGATGTACAGCTATGTTTTTATCAATTCTTTCCTAGCTGATTGGCCAATACAGATGGTGGAAGCGCTTTCAAAATTGGGAGGGGGGTATTGGGACAATGCAGGTGAAATCCATGCATCCCCTTCTTACTTATGTTTCGGCTGGCTTGTAGTCTGTGCCAGTGTTTCCCAACCCAGTCCTTGGGGAACCCCGGACAGTCCACATTTCTGCTCCCTCCCAACTCCCAGCCAATCAGGAACACCAAATACTTGCTACAGGCGTGCTGGGAACTGAGAGGAAGCAAAAACGTGGACTGTCCGGGGTTCCCCTAGAACTGGGTTGGGGAAACACTGGCCTGTGCTGTGTGTGCCCCGCCCCACACCCCCCCCATAAAGAGTGTCACTTACCCGCGGTTTGTGCTCCCCCCATATTTACCTACAGGCCACGTGATGGAGCATTACTCTGTTCCGTGACAGGCATGGTGGCAGTCTCTCTCGGTGGTCTCTCCTTACCTTCCTCTTTTTATCTACACACCTTTTCCTCCTCTCCTTATCACTCCCCTCTGCCCCTCCATCTATTCAAGCCTCCCCCCCCCTTTTTTTTTTTTCCTGAAGGTTAAGTTATTCTGGTTTATATCCGTGACGTTTCTTCACCAACAGAAGGTAACGAGATAATTAAACAGCCTGAGGTGTTTCACACCTGATATTACCTCATTGCACCCAGAAAGAACATGGAACACTGTACTAAAGTTTTAATTAATTTGCACACTTTGATTCCTTTAAATGTCGTGTGTTGTTTTTTTTTATTTTTTATTTTTTATTCTAACTCATTGCAGTCTGTTCCTCCTACTGTGAGGTTTCTAATTGGAGTTCGGTCCTTCATTGGTAGGTGGTTTTATCCACATATGTGCTTCTACAGTGTAAGTTTTGTCACATATTCCCCAGGAGCGCAGTGGCATTCTTATGCCACAGTTGCAGGGTGGGGCACAGGGACAGAGGGCAGACAGCAGTGCAGTTCAGAACTGGACAGTGCGGGACAGAGTAGTGCAGTTTAAGACAATGCAAAATAATAATAGGTACATGTGTGCGATGGGACAATAGAATATGGCAAATGGACAACAGTTGATAAAGAACATAAAATTGATAAAGTACTGAAGTGGAGTATCAATGTCTATATAATGCATTGGGAGGTGTAGGTACGGGTCACTGTTGTTCAGGGTGGGCGGGGGGGATCCCTAAAATCCTGGGTGGGATATTTCTGTTGTCAGGCAGTGATTGGTCTACCTATCCTTCCTTTAGAGTAAACCAGGCAGTGATGAAGAATTCATGGCACCCCCACCCACTGTGACTCTCATTACTACATGCAAACTCCTCCCCAATGAGCTGGGAGAGACCCCACACCCACCTACGGCAGACGTATGAATTGTTTGCTTTCATGCTCTGCATGGTCTAATCCAGCGGGCATTTGTACGTGAAAGGGCGAAAGCACTCTGGCCGCTTCAGGGTTGCTGCGGGGATCATCCTACGAAGGGCCGGCACCTTCAGCTACAGCGCCACTGAACCGCAACTCGCGGCGTGTCAGTGTTGCCATCTGTGAAGGTCACGTACGGAGAAGCCATCTGAAAATGAGTGGAAGTGACCGGCAAGCCAGGGCACGCGGGGCTATTTCCAGGTCCTTCCCATCTCGTCACCCTGTAAAGGCGGCCGTTCTTTTGCCCGCGGGGGCCGTAACAATGACAGATTGTTAGAAGGCGGCACATTTTGGCAGCCCGTCTAAGACGAATGCCTTTTAACGAGAGCCGTGACGGCAACGTAAAGAGACGGCGCCAGTTAGCCAGGTGTGGACGTTAGGCGGGAGCACCGTAGCGTTGCTGCCTACAAGCTGTTAAGGCAGGAGCTGCCCTTGATGAAATGTTTTGATTAATAAGTAACCTTCAGTGTCCATACCTTGACAAATTCGCCTTCATTTTAGACGAGGAGGCGTTTCACTGCCTGCTGAGCCTGTAGCCACCTGTCACAGCTCTGGTTGCCGTGACAGGAACACACTATTTTGATCAAAAGCAGTAATTAGGCATTAGAAAAAGTGACTGATGCTTCAACGGTAAACAGTGGAGTGGAGAGGCTGGTTTATGGAAGCATAAAGGCGACTGATGTGCTTTTGAATGTCGTTTGATGTCAATTAAGCAATAAAAAGACGACATGGCACGCGGTTGATGTATGCGTACATTTTTAGTGATGTCATGGGTCCCCCAGGGTGAGAAGGACTGGGAGAAGTACGAGGTGGCCCGGAAGCTGAAGAGCTGTGTGGATTCGATCCGCTCCCAGTACCAGCAGGACCTGAAGTCCAAACAGATGAAAACACGACAGCGGGCCGTGGCACTCTACTTCATCGACAAGGTGATTGGGGGGGGGGGGGGCCGTGGGGCCTGTGCGTCTCCGGCCGTAGGAAATACCTCAGTTTATCCGGGTTGGCTGATTATAACTCTGCTGTGCCGTCGTCGTGGAGTTGGCCGAACATGACTCAGGTTCAGCTCACTAGCTGAAATATAGTTCTTGCATGCCACCACATCCAGGACGGAACAAACTGAACTCGTGTTTGGATGATTACGTGCCAAAAGTATTGAGACGACAGACACATCGGTGCAGTGTTTCTGGGAGCTGGGAGGGAGCAAAAATGTTTGTGGGTCCCTGAGGACTGGATTGGGAAACGCTGCCATAGAGATTATGGGGGACCTGCCCAAGAAGGGCACCAGGATGACCTTGTTCTCCTGAATAGGTCTATAAATGTGAGAACGTTTCCATGGTTGAACACGAGCAAGCTGGGGTAACTGCTTTGGCCCGAAGGAGGTGGCAATGGCGGCAATGACCATACGTCAGGTGGCCTCTTGATTTAACTGTGTGGGGGATTCTGCATGTAGGTTTCCTAGTTCAGGGGGACAAGTGGAGAAGTTCTCCTGGGATTGGAGGGAAGGGTGGGATCCTGGAGACAGCCTAGGGGCGTGAGGGCCTGGCTGAAGTGATTGTGTCCTGGGAATTATGCCTGGCAGGCCTGCCTGTTTGTTCTTGCTGTGGGTGACGTGTCGAATGGAAACGTGCTCTGGTGTCGCGTTTTACTTGTTTGGGTCTGCGTGCACGTGGGGGCGAGCGAGGCCCGTTTTCTCGGGGAGTGCCAGTCAAGCCTCGTCAACTTGCCCACGCCTCCCCCATGCAGCTGGCCCTGAGAGCGGGTAACGAGAAGGAGGAGGGCGAGACGGCGGACACGGTGGGCTGCTGCTCGCTGCGCGTGGAGCACATCACCCTCCACGAGCGGCTGGACGGCGACCCACACGTGGTGGAGTTCGACTTCCTGGGTAAAGACTGCATCCGCTACTATAACAAGGTGCCCGTCGCCAAGAAGGTGAGGCCGCTCATCTGGACCTAATGAGGCGCTAATGCCGTCGCCACGTACAATAGTGAGGCCTTGAGCCCGGATTATTTCACGAGTGTCTAGTAAATTGCTGACCCCAAGACTGGCTCTCACCTGTTTGTGTGTCTCAAAAAGAGAGCATTGTGAATTGGGATATGTGAAAAGCATTCCAATGTACCAGTACTCAGTATTTCTACAAACCACAAATTTCATTTCATTTTATTACGCTGATAGTGGAAATTAATTATGCCACGTTAGGTTTGTTCTCAGCGAGGAAGTACGCTGCACCCACATTTGCGCGTAAACAGTGAGGAGCGTTTGTGCGTTTGCTCTGCGGATATGGCAAATAGCAGCTCCTTCCCCTACGGGAGCAGACCGGCTGATGCCATCTCCGTACGCACCGCCTGTACCCTGTCGCTCGTGGAAGCACACTGTTCTCTGGACGGTGCTTTTAATTCGCCTGAAATGATTTCCGAATTAAAGCCAGATACTCCCTTACTTGACAGGCATGTCTTTCTGTGCCGTTTAGTTTTCTTGACTCAAGGTTTAATTGTTATTCAAATTAGACTATTTAAAAGCAGCACAATGGATAAAATTTATTAGTTCCCAGGGTATTTTAGCTGGTTTATTTTGGAGAAAGGAAAACACGACTGCTCGGAAATGTCAAATATAATTGAGAGCATCTTAATTCCGGTCTTGATGAGTGAGTAGAAATGGAACGCCAGTTTGCCGTTAATAAGCATCTTTTCAGCGTGGCGTCCCGAGTTCGGCCGGTGTGTTTGGATCTGTCTGCTCCGCGTGTTCATTCTGGGCAGAGGGCAGCCTGTTTGCGGGACCCTGTGAGCCTGCAGTAACACTGGCAGGCCTGCAGGGTGTGGTAGTCGCATCTTCGGCTGGACCTGAGATGTGGTCAGTAACACTACAAATCAGCCTCCCAAGTGCAAAGACTTTGCTAAGCCTGGTGTTGCATATCTTTTGGTTGTCTAGATTAATGTGTGCTTTTTATAAATTACTGGAATTACAAGTTGAGCGTCTGTGTGTGTGTGTGTGGGGGGGGTTGATCCCTCATACCTCCCGGGATGGGATTTCTCATTTTCCAGCGGTCCAAAGATGTGCAATTAGGCTAATTGGCATCTCTAAATTGCCTGTGGTGTGTGTGTGCGTGTGTGTGTGCGTGTGCGTGTGCGTGTGCGCGCGCAGGGCATCCAATCCGGA
>JAODJX010000020.1:24167847-24187472 GCA_026776945.1 Isichthys henryi | reverse complement strand
TGTGTGTGTGTGCGTGTGCGTGTGCGTGTGCGCGCGCAGGGCATCCAATCCGGAATGCACCCCTGCTTTTTGTTTGTTTGATTTCCTCCCCCCCGCCCCCCCCACGCCGTGACCCTGCACTGGATAACCAGCTGGAGGATGGATGGAATTATTGGAATTGATCTTTACGTTTGTGTAGCAGAAAACTAGGTTACTGTACATAAGTTTAGTATTGGTGCTCCAACATAAAATATAAATTCATATAAATCGAGACCAAACCATATCAGTCAGCTTCTACCAGACAGCATTTTCAGCTGCCCCCCCTCACCAAAGTCTAATTGTTATTCAAATTAGATTATTTAAAAGCAACACATCAGGTAAGATTAATTAGTTCCCCGAAATGTTTTGTCTGGTTTACTAGGAGAAGAAGGAAACAGGGTGTCTTTGAAATGTCACATATAATTGAAGGAATAATTGAGAAGTTTTTTGTTTTTTTTATGAACTGGGAAAACAGATGCGAGCTTGTGAGTCCAGGTCCGATAGCCAGCATCTGGGATCCTCAGAGTGAAATTACCTGTTCTAATGCAGACATGACCTTTCTTTTCCCCAGGTCTTCAAAAATCTGAAGCTCTTCATGGAGAAGAAACGGGAGGGAGATGACCTGTTTGATCGTCTCAGCGTGAGTCCATCACATTGGCACCTTCGTTATCGTTGTCACTCACTAGGGTGAGGCGTGAATGCCATGGTTGGGTTTGGGGGTCAATAGATGCAGGGTATGAGGTAGATTAAGCTCAGGCCTGTTTCTAATTGGGGCCAGTGTATGTCTCAGCGGGTTAGGATGGTCTGCCAAGGGTCAGAAGGTCTCCAGTTCAAATGCCAGGGTCAGAAGAGTGAGTTTTAACACTGGGCCCCTGAGAGAGGCCCTCAACCGCCAGCTGTTTCTGGTGCTGGCCGACCCCTAATTTCTCAATTATAGCTTCTGCTGAATTAAAATGTATGTAAGAAACTGGAAGTGTTCCACTGCACAGCATGGCTGGTCCGAGCTGCTCTCCCAGTGGGTTTGCTGCCTGTCACAAGGTCAGTCCACAATGCTTGGCTTATGTGGGCCGGCGACTGTGACCCAAGGTACGAAGCAGGGTGGTTTCCTCCATCAGTGCCTTCTCGATATTGTGCCCCGGTGCTGTTAGTTTATAGGTCAATCTTAAACACTAAATGACAGAGTGGTCCTTCAAGAGAAATAGCAGCAGCCATAATGTACTGTTTTAATAGTGCCTTCCAGAGTCAATGCGTTTTAAACACGGTTTTATGTGGCACAAAACAATGGCATGGGACGAGGTTACTAGTTAAATTGTCTCGTAGTCGTACACGACGAGCAGGAAACGAATGTAATTTGAATGTGCAAGTCGATACATAGACTAGTGCATTGGGTGTCAGCCTTTCCTGTCTGCTCATCAGACAGAATTTGGTGCAGAAAATTTGATATCGGCTTTTTTTTGTTCAGCATGATCTTTTAAGACTGAAAACTACTGTTAGTCACATGACTTTCTCTTTTTTGGGGGCAGGGGGGTGGGTGGTCAAAAACAGCAGACAAACAGTATACGCTAGTAGGTGTTTGGGGTGTAATTCCTCTCTCGGCATGCATAAGCTTATAGTGCAACTGCAAAGCCCGTTTCATCACTAATATAACGCTGATATAATATGTCCGTTGACTCAGTGTTTCAACCTGTACGGTGAAATGAGTAACAGGCCCGTTTAACTTTCATTATGCAGAGCAGGAGATGGACCTGTGGCAGCTGGCATGCGGATAAAGAAACATTCATGCAGGCAGTGCTGAACACTGTGTGTAAAAATGCTCATCTCACCTTGGTTCAAAAAGACGTGACCGGCCATCATTTATTTATATATATTTTTTTGATTTGCCCAAATCGACATTCAATTGAGAATGCTGGATCTGACAGGCCCAGGACCAACTGGGAGCTAAAGGCCTTATACTAGGGCCCAACAGTGAGATCAGTCTGCCCTTGGGATTCGAACCAGTGACCACCTGATCACAGGCTCAGCTTCTTAGCTCTTTGAGACTCACATCGCCCTCTGAAAAACTTGGTTAGATGCCATGGCGTAGGTGACAGTGCCTGAAATACATGTACATTGACGGTCACTAGCAGAGTTGGGTAATTCACGGCCAGAAAGTAAAAGTCCAGATCAGGATTTTGTTTCAACCAACCACTTGAGTACTCTGACTGTTTATGCTCCATTGGTTGGCTGGAACAAAATCCCGGTCTGGACTTTTTCTCTCTGGTCACTAGGACCTCTTCCATGTTTGTCCTGGGGAGTGCTAACTTTTTCTCCATTCAAACCCACAGCACTGAAGATAATGGGGATGTATTTTACATGTGTCCCATGGCACTGAAAACTGGTACACTTGGGCTTATATCAACTGCTTATGGATAACATGCAAAACGATGACTCGGCTTCTTTGTGGCTCGTCAGAATTCTCCAAAAAGATGTGAAAATACATCACTAATGGACTAGACTGTCTTCGAAATAAATGGAAATAGTACATAGTGATTATGGGTCACAAACTGTTTAGCCAGGGGCCCACTCTTGTCAACAACTGAGTCAGAGGAAAAAGGAGAACTTCCGATGACTTACACATAAGCACTGAATACTGCCATTGCATCAGGGAAGGAAGCAACGTCGCCCACTTTCCTTCTTACATTAACAAACTAAACCGTCTCCAAGGCCGCTGACAGACACGTGCACAGCTGTAGCCGCACGCTGCCTGTTGAAGATACTGCGAGCGGAGCCCATGCAGTGTTGTGTGCCAGCCAGTCGCACAGAGTAGCTGTTTACGCACCTTAAGCGCTTTCAAACAGACTGTATTGCCAGAAAGCAGTGCTGGTTTTTGGGGAAGTAATTTGGGATATTTTGGATGCCAACATGGTTTGGCATCGGTCACTTGTTTGCTTTGCAAATCGGTTATATCTCCATCTGCAGATAGTCGGGGCGCGTGTAGCTCTGCGGTGGAAGTATCAGCAAATAATGGTGCTGTCTGCCAGTGTGACTGGAAATTGAGTAAGAGCTGCTAGGAGCCGCTTGACAAGTCTGACAGCCTCAAGTTTAGTGGCACACAGATTTTTAAGAAGGCATCTTCATGCATATCAATTTTTATTTATTTATTTTTATTTTGTCACGAGTCAAACATGAATGAAAATCCCTCTGCTTTTCCCAAAAATGTATACTGGTTTTCAAAGCTGTTTTCTTCTCTGTTGGACCTTGATGTTTCCTTATTTGAAGTATTCATTCGCTTCTCAAGATCTGATAAAGGGGAGACGCGGTAGCTGATGTAGGTCATCGTGCTCTTTTGATCCTCCACCTCTTGTCACTCAAACTTTGGATGAAATGAGCCAGTTTAATTTGCCGATGTTCCAGCACAGTGTCTCAAGCTTTCTGCAGTTGTTAATTGCCTAAAAATTGTGTTGTTGTGACTTTAGAGTTGAAACGCAGCACATTAGCACGGCATAAATAATTTTGCTTGTTGTGGTCTGATGTTCAAACGTGAGCCACATAACTTGTGGACGCTGCGCATATGCTTGCAGTGTGCTTCCTGCCTCACTTTGCATGTCGCTTAGTCAACCACGTCTGCTAAATATGTAAATGTGAATGTAGTCACCATCATCACGATTTGTGGTTTTAGCTGATCAGTGAAACTGCAGAATATCGCTGTAAATGCAGAGGTTCTCCTCGAGCAAGAATATAAACATAGACAGTATAATGAATAAAAATGGTAATATTTGCATTTTCAGGGTTCCTTGACCGTTTGGTAGAGCCTACTGGTTTCCACGGAGAATACGCCTGGGAATGCAGTTCCCGTTATTTACTCACAGCGGAACATAATCTCGTTCCTGCCGTTGCCATTTTTGCGCAGTCTGTTTAATATGTGTTACCCATTTGTCTAATTAACTAGGAATTATGGGGTGTTTTGCCATCACGTGCACCAAAGCTCTTTGGCAGTTGAATGGGTGCGGGTCTGTCATTCATTGAATTGTTGCTGGGCTCTGAGAATTCTGCAGTAGTTTCTTAATGAATTGGTATGTGACCGTCAGGCCGGAGGCATGGTGAATATGACGTGAAGGACTTTGGGATCGCTTGCCTCATTGCTCTCTTGTATGTTACCAGTCACGCAAGTAGCGTCATTCACGCATGTTATAGCTACATGGGGCCCCTCAACACCTAGCAGTGGCAGGATTAGCAGTCCCTGGCCTGCTCCTCCCGGTAATGTGCGAGCAGTTAACAGTCTGTTTCTGAATGGAGGTGTATCATTTACCATTTGTGAATGATCTGTAGTTTGGGCACAGTGAATGATCCTGACAACCTCTCTCTAAGGAACTGTGTGGACAGTATTGATGATACAGGGGCTACTGGATCACCTGGGAGGCGTTGGTGGTATGGGGCTACTGGATCACCTGGGAGGCGTTGGTGGCGCAGGGGCTACCGGATCCCCTGGAAGGTGTTCGCAGCAGGAATGCTCGATGCCCCCTTGCTCTGAATTTGCTGGGCAGGCCCATCAGTTTATCTGCACTGCTTTTTATGGCCAAACAGCCTTACTGGCCCAGTCGGATCATACAGGTGGATTAGAGATGCAGAACGTCACTCTGCCGCCTGCTTTTTCCACATCAGCCCCAGCTCAGGCCTCTGCTCTGCTATTTAAGATCAGCATAGGGAGTTAAATGTCAGAGAGATTTTAGAAAGGTTTTCCTCAGAGCAGCACCCCCACACCCAGCATCCTCAGACTGCACCTCGCCTTCCGCCTCTCTCGCTTTAAAATGCTCTCTGCAGGCATCAGTTGGACTCGTTCTTTCCTGGGGTCGTTTTTTTGTGTTTTGCTTTTCTTTTTAAAAACCCTTATCTCAGATTGCCATGGTTCGGGGTCGTAGCTTTCCTCCCTGTCTGTTTTGATACCGTGGTATCATTGGGACCTTGTGTGGAGGGGATTGGCCACAATGCCTTGCCTCTGGTCCGGGTGGCAGGCACACAGTGCCCATGCTGTCCAGTGCGGTCATCCAAAGTTTCACACGGCCTCAGTTCCACGGTGGACATGTGCTCCTGCAGATAAGAGCCGACCCAGGTCCCAGGAAACTGCCAGAGAGACGGCTAGTCAGAGCATGCTAATGTACCCATTCACCCCTCTCCCCATGATCTCTGTCAAACGCTCGGCTTTGGGGAGACCCTGCTGGGGATGCGCACCTATGCACCGCTGGCATGGAGGGCTGGGCCTTTGGGCCTGCACAGGCGTGTGACTGTGTCTGCTTGAAATGGCATGTTTCCCATCCCCGGAAAGCGTGGTTCTGAGCAGACGTGCCGGTTTGGCACCTTGGGACGGGTGGTCGCCGGAAGGACGGACGGTAATGCGTCGGTGCGTACACGACGTCGGTAATACCCCCTATTAAAATTACAAAAACCCGTTCCGTTTTTTTTTTTTTTTTTTTTTTTTTTTATGGGATTCCAAGTCTCATTAAAGGGTCCGAGGGCAGCTCGAAGCTCTCGCCCGAGGCTGCGTTAGGACCCCCGAGTCCCTCTGCTTCGTTAGGTGGTCTTCTGGGGGGTCTGCGTTTCCCTCGGATCGCTTTATTTTAAGGCTTCGGCGCCCGGATCTTATTTCACGCTAGAGCCGCGGCCCTTTGTCCCAGCGTTTGTTTTATTTATTTCCATCGTCGTCTCCTCGTCTCCCTCTGAGTGCCTCTGGTAATTAAAGCTAGACGCTGCAAAGGAAGGTTGATGCATGCAAATCCCAGTCCTAAGAAACCAACGCCCAGCCTGCCGTTTTGAGATGTTCAATAAAATCAAAAAAGCAATTCGCAAAAAGTGTAATGCACTTTTTAATCCGCTTCTCATTTTAAATAATGGTAATAATAACAAATATGGAAAAGGTATTTAGTTGTCTGTCTTTCCCCCAAGTGGGGCGAGAACAGAATGTTGTTTGTTTCCAGTGCCACACTGCCATCTAGTGCTTGGGTTGCTCATTGACACCTTCGCAGAGTGGATTGCGTTTGTTCATTTGAGGGGAAAAAATGATTTGGTTTTCAGTCAATATGCAGTAAACAGACAGAGATGTGAGCAGATTCACCGTGACCATTACTTCTGACTCCTTTCTTTCTATCCCTTTCATACAGACTTCAGAGCTGAACAAGCATCTCAGCTCTCTGATGCTCGGGTTGACGGCCAAGGTGTTTCGAACCTACAACGCCTCCATCACCCTGCAGCAGCAGCTCCGCGAGCTCTCAAACGGTCTGTGTCTCCGTTTCACCGCCGATTAGCTGGTATCACACATTCTGGCTTGTTTATACTCCCACTTGGTTTAGGTTTAACTCCTTTTCTGCATATCGTACTTTTTTAGTATATTTTACGATGGTATGTGTGTTTGACCTCTTTTGCTAAGGCTGTGCACAGACTGAAGGGTCAGGTGCTCAAATGAAGGGGGATGGGTGTGGTTTGCAATGGGGGGGGTCACATATCTGCTGAATAATACCTGCTGCTATTTTTTTTGTTGGGCAAGGGGGTAAGAGGTTGGGGTTACAGGGCAGCCGGGTGCAGGAGGGCCAACCCCTGTGTGTGGCCGCGACAATTAATTCCTCCACAGACGTGTTGTCGCCGCGTGCATGTAGTCGTCGCAGTCCTGCCCTGCATTGCAGCCAAGCTAATGATGCATGAAACTAGGAGTAAGGATGATGTCTCGGTGGCGGGCTGCCCACGCGCAGGTGGGACAGTCAGGCGCACCTCCCTCATTCATCGTTTGAGGACCATCTGCCCAGTGATGTCCACACACTCTGTCTGCTTAGAGCACCTTCGTGCAAGTGCATCACTGCTTGTGAAGAATCCTCTGTAAAAAAAAATATAAAATTGTGTAGTAATCCTTTTTTTCTTAATTGGCATAAAAGGGCTGAAGGTTTTGTTTTAAGATGAGGTGGAACTTTATTGATTCCCCTGTGTGGAAACAGGACAGAATGATGCAGCAAAGAATAATGTACATAAAGGCAAATGTATAAATGAAAATCAGAAATAATAAAGACTAAATAAGGGAACTGTGCAGAATAGTGTACCAGTATGGTAAATGAAGTGCAAACTCAGGCTGTGCACAGAGATTCTTACCTGCTATGGGAAATAGTGCCAAATAAATACAGCCTACAGGTACAGAAGTCAGTGGTGAATACTGATAAATAAGTAAGACAGTAGTATCACTGGAGAAAACACTTAGCATATACTCTGAAGTTGGATTCCAGGCAGTAATTACGGCTGTTTGTCTGGGAAACAATTTTCTGTCTATGAAGACAAAATATGTTTGTACAAATGAAGGCCACGACTGATTTGACCTAGTAATGCCGATTTTTTTTTTGTCCTTTTGGTAGCAGTACTCCGATGTTCAGGGTGTCCGGTAACCGAACCGGGTTCCTCGAACCCGATCCAGCTCTGTCGACGATTAAACAAATCTGTTATGCTGCACAGCTCTGAGATATGTTGGAATCCAGGGTAAGAGCAGATGTCAAGTATGTGCATCAAGAGGCAAGTTGCCACATAAGGTATTCGAGGTTAATGGCTGAGTCAACAGTTGGCAAATGGAGAAATCATGGATGTATGCAGAATGCTTATTACCTGAGCAGGCAGGTGACCCTTAAGGTTCGCCCTGCTACACACTCTGCACACAGCAAATTTTTAATGACACTCTCTTATAAGCAAGTAGCTCATTTGTATTGCCAGTTGGCTTCTTAACATACTAGAGGTAATTAGCATTTATCATTCACCTGCTGATTTTCTTTTCAAAGGGTAAAAAAAACACTGCATTTTTAGAGACTATGAAAAGTTCCAATGACTGACCAGCAGAGGGCACTGCATCACATTCTTTGGGAATACTGTAGTACTCAGCTGAAATATGGGCCGTAAATTGACACGTTTTAGTTTCTAAATACATGCCATCTAATAAGTGGCAGTAGGCTAATGACATTTTTAAATACTTAGAAAAGATTATTCAGTTGTTGGAAATTTATGGTGGGTAATTTTGTTGGCATGCAAACATAAATATTTTTTGCTTACCCTTTGCATTAGCGCACAATGCATTTTGCTGATTCCTGGTCGATGCAGCAGCCCGATAAGCATTTTGTAGGAGCCTAGTTAGCGCTGGCTAATTGAGCTTCGGAGCAACTAAAAGCCAGCTCTCCCAGTGCCCCTGGGACCATGATTTGGGAATACCGCCTTATCAGAAGCATGCAATGCCAGTATGAACCAGTAAGATCCATACAATTCTCAGTACAGTAAGCTAGTGAGAGCTGTTGCCTGGAAAAGGGCATGTATTGAAATCTAAGCTTATAGTGAGAAGTAAAGCTTCCTCCTTTTGCAGCGGGTTGCATAACAACTGTCATGAGTGTGTTAATCCATAGGTCACAGTCAGGTTTGGCAGAGGGACGCCCGCGTGAGATTTATGTTGGCCTAATTATGTGCCGTCGCTGTCCTCTTCACGGGCTGTTCGGCCTCCGCTCGCTACATTTCCATCTCTGCCTGACGCGTTGTCGCCATCAGCATATCCGAGCCAAGCGTCGTGTCCCCCACGGCGATGACTGGTGCTTCCCTTTTGTGACGCCACTAGAGAGAGATACAATGTGAAAGCTTACAGCTTCTGACTGTAATGAAGCTTCAACCTGCTGCTTTTAAATATTTTCAGTCAGTTTTTCATTGTTTTTCGTTCCTTTAGGTGAAACTTAATCTTTTTTCTTTCTGTACTCTTCCTGCCGCCTTATGCTGATTCTTGATGGGTTTTGCTCCTGAAGTAGCAACTCTGTCAATTCTGACTGTCAGTTATTCTGTCTCTCTCTCTGCCTCGCTCACTGCCATGCTCCCCCCCCCAACAAATCTCCCAGCGTCGGACAATCAAGCCCAGAAACTGCTCTGCTACAACAGGGCGAATCGAGCGGTTGCAGTTCTCTGCAACCACCAGCGGGCGCCGCCAAAGACTTTCGAGCAGTCCATGGCCAATCTGCAGGCCAAGGTGAGAATGATCAGAGACGGAATGTAGAGGAAAAGGGCCAGATGGCGAGGTGGGTATTGTGGGATGATCCAGAAAGAAGCTTAAAGGGGAAAAAAAAAAAAAAGTAAGTCCGAAGCCGTGAATGAGGGTGTCATGCAGACCGCTGCCTAAATTAAATCCTGAAAGTGACGTGATGCTTGTAAATCTGCCTGTTTTTGGTACGTCCTTCAGATCCTGTGTCGCTTACCGCATTATTTGTCTTTCACAGATTGACAGCAGGAAGGAGCAGCTGGCACAGGCCAAGAGTGAGCTGAAGCAGGCGAAGAATGAAGCCAAGAAGAACCCAGATAAGAAGCTGCTGGCGTGAGTGTCATTTAGGGGGGAGGGGATGGCTGGGTGGGGGGGGAGGGTTATTGCACCAGAGAAGCCGTGAAAGATCATGAACTAGCAGCAGGTTTTTTGTTTTAAGCTGTTTGAGCTAGAGGGCGCTACACCCTTTTTAACGTACGATATGGTCCGTGTTTGTATGAGTGTGGAGGAGAAGAGGAGGAGGACGGTTCAGAGATGTGAGGAGCAGTTGTTGAGGATGGAGGTGCAGGCCACCGACAGGGAGGAGAATAAGCAGATAGCCCTGAGCACGTCCAAGCTCAACTACCTGGACCCACGCATCAGCGTTGCCTGGTGAGTTGCGAATCTGCAGACTACGCATTAAACCTGGCATGCACAGCATGCACCGATGCAAGCTTCATGCTTTCGTTTTTAGGGCTTTTTGTTTTACTCCTCCCTTACCCATCCCTTCCCTCAGGTGCAAGAACATGGACGTGCCCTTGGAGAAAATCTATAACAAAACTCAGAGAGACAAGTTTGCCTGGGCTGTGGACATGACTGAGGCTGACTTTGAGTTCTGAAGGCTGGCATGTGTGTCCAGTGATCACATTTTCCATGCACGATACACCGTTCCCAGTTTTATTGCATTTTTATTTATTTTTAAACATTTTCATCAATATTTTATAGTATGAAAATATTCCTTTTAAATTTCTAATAAAGTCTGTTATTGAAGTCATGAATATTGTATCGATAGGTTGTCAGAACTACAGTGATCTGAAAGCTTATTTGAGTCTGTCAGAGACCCTGTACTCTAAAATATTCAGTTCCCCGCAAATTTGGGCATATTATTTTTAAACATTTACACTGCGATGCAGGATATTGCATTTTACTTGATTTGTCAGATCTTCCCTCAGACCATCAATGGTTCATAAAATTGTCATTTTTTTTATTTTTATTAATTTTCCCAGTACAGATCATTTTCTACTTCTGTAGAATAATGGAAGGCTAAACAATTGCCAAGTCTCCAGTTTCAAAAGTACCAAAGATTTAAAGATGCACTGATGGTTTCAGCCAATACAGCAACAATCAGCCATTGGCTGATGATTACAAAGCCGATATTTACTGCCGATAATCCCCTTAAAAGTGGTAACCCTATATTGCTTTGCACACCGGCGTACTAAACATTTAGAAAAATGTCTTCTGTGTGGAATTAGTTTAGCATTATTAGAAATGATGTTTGCAAACATTGCCCTGCTAGTGTTTCACCAACAGGATCTACACATAAACATTTCAACACAACAAATTTGATAGCACGCCTCAGGCGAGACAGTGAAGAGCATGGAGAGTTTCTGAAAAACAAATCCGTTCAAATAAAGTAGGGTGCAGGACTGCAGAATAATGAAAATTCAATGCAGAAAGTGTGAAATCAAGATATTTAGAAAATTACAGTGTTGATCACACTTGATCAGCCCTTCTCTGTTATAAATGTCATAAATAATATATACAGTTATAACAATAAAGAGTTGGTGTTCTCTTGCCAAACGTAAATGCCATATTTTTGGAATGTAAAAATTATTCTTTAATTTTATTTGGGTGGAGTGGCCCCTTTAAATTAATTTAAGCAGAGGCTCTCGAACAACTGGCGTCAGTGTTAGTTTTCAAAACAGTCGTCTATTGGATGTCAGCTTGAAATTTCCCTGTCAGTTCATCTTTCCTTGGATGTGCTCAGAAACACCCTGATTTTATTACTGCAGGGATTTCAGCCTTTTTTTTTTTTTTTTTTTTAACTCACTGCTAGTATCTAAGCTTCCATCCATCCATCCATCCATTTTCCATTTTCCGCTTATCCTACTGGGTCGCGGGGGATCCGGAGCCTATCCCGGAAGCAATGGGCACGAGGCAGGGAACAACCCAGGATGGGGGGGGGGGCAGCCCATCGCAGGGCGCACACACTTTTTGTATTTCGCAAACACAATTGAAAGTTAAGATTGTGGCATCTTTCTATGTCTGGAACAGTAGTTCTTCATTAACTTGGGCAGATAAAACTTTCAGCCTGATGTTAAAATTTCCTAATTGTACAGTATGTGGCTTCACCCCCCAGAGATGTTCAGAACGAGGCTCCTTTTTGTCCCCCTTAAACTTTTTTTTATTAATACTTCAGTAAAGGTGACCACGTTCTGCAATACGCCTCCCATTCGTTCAAAGTTCCAGGGCTCAGAGGCGGGAGACAATAGTGCTAACCACTGCACCAGCATGCTACCCCAAGCTTAATATCATTTTCCATTTCATTTCCATTTCCAGTCGCACAAGATGCAGGCTACTTTGTAATAATGCCCTCGGCCATAGCAAAAGGACCAGGCAGCCAGCCAGTGTAAGGAAAGCGTATTCAGTTGTACTACCTCAGTTAAGTTAATCTTAACCTAATTTTTCAGCCAGAAAATGTGAGTGCGCTGCACTTAATCTTGACATGGCAGTCATAGATCAGTATCAGTACTAACTCAGTTTCCACTCCGCGGGGCTTGTGCACTGATGCAGAGTCAGCCGCCTGCGACTGCGCCAAGAATGCAGTAACTCAAGCTGCCTTTGCTAATTGTCTAAAGGCTTGACAACTTGGTTGTAGCCATGCAAGTATCGAGCAATGAATGAAAGCTGCTTATGGGGCAAATGCGTTGCGATTTAACAACTTTTAAATTCCACTTCAACTTAATATTGTGCACACCACATTTCTGCTGAACTGGAGCAGAAGGGGGGCGTGACAGGCGACAAACACTGCGTTTCTCTAAGGCGCAGTTGTCGCGCAGAGCTGAAGTTCAGCCCTTTTCACGAGACACTTCAAGGTATCGCGATATTATTCGTAATGAGTTTGGACGCGAGTAATTTGCAATTTGTAGTCCTTTTGAAGACTTTTTTGGTTTTATATTAATGTATCTGCATATGCATCCTATTTATTCTTTCACCTTTTCCATATTCCGTATGACATGTTACTTGCGTTGAAATTTAATCACATTTCGTTAAGCTTAAACAATAGTGAACCTAATTTCCTTGCAAATGTTTTAATACTTTTAGTAAATATTTGTTTTTCAAAATAAACTAACAATTTTTGTTTGTTGCGTACGGCTGCCATGCTCCGTTTATATATAAAAATATATATTTAATTTTAGGTTTGCATTATTGTAGCTTAGAAAAAGCGGTAATATATATTGTATTCTTCTACTTGTGATGTTACGTCCAAATCACCATCATCGTGATATTGTGTTTATAGGCTTTAGCTGACCCCTGAGTCTGAAGTCCCTGGATGCTGCGTTTAGCAAATTGCAAACTGCAAATTGTACATTGCAAATCGCAAAGTGCATGCGGTTTTGACGCAGCGGCTGTCATATGAGTACGCGCTCCGGGGGATAAGAGTCACTTCTTAAAAACTTCCTATTATCTGTAACACATAAAGGCGATGACGGTGCATGAGAAGAATATTATGTTCGCTGTGCAGTAAAAGTACGACCGAAAAAGTGACAACCCAGGAGAACGTTTTAAGTAAAGGTGAGTAAAACTCCGCTAAAATAAGAAAGTTAACTTTAATGGTGTGCTGGTTTAGTTCCCAAACTCAAATTGCCATTGTAAGTTGAGTACTATCAGACTGGCTTTAGTACTTAAGTTAAACTTAAAAACGATTGTTTACTTTCTTTTCTAAAGTTAACAATCGTACAAGCCATTGAATGATCATAATTCGCATACAAAGACTGTTCAAACTGGTATTTTGTAAAGATTCTTTAGCACTGTTGTGTTGAACCGTCGATAATGTCAACAGAAATTCCCAGGCTTACATCTAAATGAAAAGGTGTTGTATAAAACCAATAAAAGATTACAAAAGTTTTGGGTTTAAGATGAAAATGGTATTTTTCAGGCACTGTGTTTCGGTCAGGTGGTCATTTCAAGTGTCAGTCACTTAAGTGTGGAAAGTTTATTCTTAGCTTAGATGAAAGCCGGGCGTTTAACATGAAGGAATATTCTTATTGGCGAGCTTTTTATATGCAATTTAGTTTTTTTTTTTTTAATCGTGATTTTTCTTGCGAGTAATCTGCCTTAAACCTTCAGGCGCGGCATTTCCAGTTTAGAGACTGGTGCAAAGAATGCAGTGTGTGTGCATCGTGTCTTTAATTGTTCATTAGACATGTGAAAACAAATTACTACGCAGGCAAAACTAGCGAATCAAAGTTTCTGGTTATTGAAACCCTATGTAAATGATTCTTCTTCGGGTTTGAACGCTGTCATTCAGAGCAAATCATCAGTATCTTGCGAAATGCCTATAGTTAAATGGAAGCCATTTTATGGATGTGACAGATCTAGGCGGTTATCACGTGGAAAGTTGAACATTTTTAATCCATGTATTGTATTTGTTGCACTGTGAATGTACATGTTCCAGACTACTGAGGTCATGCGCACTGTGTTTAGTTAAGGAATCCCTGACTTGCACTGCATGTCAGATCTTGAGAGTAAAAATGCTGCTGCATAAACTGGGTTCCACGAACGGGCTACATTCATTATCTTAAACCATTAAGAATTTTGACCAGAAGAACGCAGAGCAGTCTCTTGCTTATTCATTACATCTGTAGGCGTCTTAACAAGAAAGCAATGTTTCAGTAGCAGTGCTGAAAGGTTCACGTACTCTTGCAGCAACCTCTGAAAGACCTTATTTCCTCCTTGTACCACCAGAACAGCTCTGACCTGTTGAGGCATGAACTCCATAAGACCTCTGAAGATGTTTTATGGTCTCTGGCATCAACACATTAGCAGCAGATCCTTTAAGTCCTGTAAGTTTTGAGGTTGTGCCTCCATGGATCGCACGTGTTTGTCTAGCACATCCCACAGATCCTTCTTTGAGGACAAGTCAACACCTTAATCTTTTTCATGTTCCTCAAAGCATTCCTGAAAAACGGCTGTGTTGGAATACCGTTGTTATGAAGGGGTAAACTTTGTCAGCATCAATGCTTAGGTAGGCGGTACATGTCAATGTAACATCCACATGAATGCCAGGACCCAAGATTTCCCAGCAGAACATTGCCCACACTGCATCTGCCAGCTTGCCTTCTTGACACAGTCCAACCTGGTACCACCTCTTCCTGAGGTAACTGATGCGCGCACACACACCTGGCCATTCACATAATGTAACATTCAGTGCGACTAACACACATCAGACCACCTTCTTCCATTACTCCATGGTCCAGTTCTGAGGCTCACATGCCCAGTGCAGGCACTTTTGCTGGTGGACAGGGGTCAACATGGGCCCTCTGACCAGCTTGTCTGTGGTTATAGAGTCCCATACAGAACAAACAATGTAGATATACGCCTTCTACAAAATACATGCATTTGAGTAACAATGGCTACTTAACATCATACTTAACTTAACATTTGGGGAAAATATATATTTTTTTGTCTTTTAAAGCAGAAAGTTTACTGATGTCAACGGCATGAGAGTGTAAAATCTGTGGCCCATATCAAGGAGGAATTCCTTTCAGTCAAAGTTCTCTGTCCTTTGAAAAAGAGATTCCATTAAAAGGCCTTTCTAAGCAATAAATGGCCTGAAATTTTAAATGTTCGTTTGAAGACCTTGACTGCAGTATAAAGAAAATGAGTGTTCCGTCATTTTGACAGATTCCTGATTGGAGCAAAGTCAAAATTATAACCCCACTGCAACAATGGCATGAATCGCGTTTGCTGAGATGCAACCACAAGGGAGATTGTGAGCGTGCTTGTATTGATAACCGAAAATGGGATTGCTTGTATTGATAATTGATAATGAGCTTGCTTCCGATGATAATTGATAATGAAATTGATTGCATTAATATAGCTCCTTTTATATGTATTGTCGTTTTTTAGCTCCTTAAAACGTTGACCCAATCGAATTTACAGTGGTGCTATGAACAGACAAAAGTGCAGAGGGAGTGGGGGGTTACAGCAAGGGGAGGGGTGAGCAGAGCTGCAGGTATGAGGCTCGTCACAAAGGAGCTATGAGCGGAGGTGAAGGTCTGGTGAACAGTAAACTGGATCAGGTAAAAAAAATAAATCACCTCCTGTCTTGCTCTATAATTGCTTCATAGCCTCGGCTGTCACACAGCATTTGTGACAGAATGAGGAAACGCACACATCGACTTGTCTGTCGGTTTCACGGATCCTCTTCTGCGTTCTATTTTTTCCTCATCACTTGAAAATTAGTCCCTAATGAAAAGGTGTAACTGGAAAACACCAGTTTCCCTTCTTACAGGGATTCTCCTAGAAGCAAAAAAAAAATGGAAGGTTTTACCTTTTTGATTGAATCCTGTTATGTTGCAGTTTTATATTAGTATACTCTCTGTGTGTTTGTCAGTTTTAAAAGCTCTACCTTGGATTTTGTTTTAAAGGTGTTATATTTTTTTTACTTTATTTTTCATTGTAGTTATAGATAAGCTTTCAAAGAAGTGTGTGTGTGATAGATGCCTGTTGCTCATGAGAGCGGGGTTTGCTTCTCGGTGATCTTGTGACGTGTTAATCAGCTTTTATCTGAAGATAAGAGAGTGTCATTATCATGAAATCTAGAAACAAACTAATAAGTTGTGATTATGAAATCCTGCCGAGCTCTTGCAGTTAATTAGCATGATCTGCAGTAAACCATCGAATATTAGCTGGCAAGCCTCATTCCCTTATTGGTCTGACTTTAGTAGCCAACATGCAAGTAGCTGACATTTTTTGCATGCTGTTTTCAAGTTCACCAAACTCATGGGTTGCTCTTCTGCTTTGTCCAGGGCACCTGGAATGACAGGCTCTCCTTGCTAAGGATGGACATGGAAGTGGAAATGAAAGAGGACGTAGGGAAGTTGTGGTCCCTCTTGTCCTGGGTGACGTCCTGCGTGATGGTGTTTGGAGGCGTCGTACCCTACATCCCACAGTATCTGGAGATCCAAAGGACCAGCAATACGGAAGGTTTCTCCACACGTGTCTGTTTGGTGCTGCTCATTGCCAACATCCTCCGTATCTTCTTCTGGTGAGCAGAGTCGAGGATGCGGGTAGTCCTGTCAGAATAGCTACTTCTGTTGGGCGTTATGTTGTCAGAAGTAACTGCGTTAAACAATATTATTGTCATTTTAAGATCATTTTATGCCACCCGTGTAACGATAATATAGTAGCACAATAATGCAAGAGCACCACATATTCAGATGTTTACATTTTTTCTGTTCAAACATCATAAATAAACAAAGCATAAATTAAAAAACACAGATAAATGGACTCTCAGGCTCTGCTAACAAAAATGCATTATGTCTTTAACATTTGGCACAGGGGTACACAGAGATATTTGATCCTTTTACTGGCAATATGGTGCCAACACAATCTTTGAGAGGTGTGTGTGTGTGTGTGTGTGTGTGTGTGTGTGTGTGTGTGTGTATAATATTATAATGATTCCCAGATGGCTGCAGACTAAGTAAAATACGTTTGTACTTCTACGCCATATACCCATGTATGTTTTTGGGTTATTGTTGTTATATCTTTGATTTAAATTTTAGTGCTTATTTTTTATCTTTTGAAATCTAGTTTACTTTCAGGTGTGGTTTAAAGATGTTAATTTAGTTGTTATACTCTAGATTTTAATAGTTTTATTTCTAGGGACGGATGTAAAGTCTTCGCTGGCAAAGTGGCGATGTAGTGTTGTATGTTGGGTATTTCTGTGCTTCAAGTTAAACGCAAGTCCAAAGATGAAGCGTTACTTCAGCTAAGTAGTATTTATAAACATCTGCTTTTATTGTATCTCAGTAGGTTGTGGAACCAATATTTATAGTTGTCAGTTAGTTGTGGCTTATATTTAACCTCCTGTTTCTGGAAATGTTGTCATTAACACTTATAACCCTGACATGCGTACTCTAAGGATATAGTGCGGGGTTAGTTTTAGTAAAGTATTTATTTATTCTTAACATCCATACCACACCGATAGTGTGAGAAGAGAGGCTGACTTGCACTTCTGCATGAAGCCTGCGTTATGACTTGCACGTGTGGCCTGCGCCATTGTAGGTATTTATACTTGTGCGCTGGTGTGTCTTCACTCAGCATTTACTCCGCCAAAGAGCTAGATAATACATAATTTTTGATGTTGCGTTTCTTGTCTTTCCACCCTGTGACGTGTTCAACTGCTGAATCATGCAATTAAAACAGGTTTTTTTTTTTTCTAACATTTGACAAAGAATCCATTTATGGAGTCCTGGTTATATTTGTGCTGCTCCAAACTTCCAGTTGACAAATTTGGAAAAATGCCACAAAAAAAGAAACAAAAAAATAGCAATAATCTTTGATTTTCTTTGGTTATTTATGGTTAATGTTTGGACTGGGTAGTGGGTTTAGGTCTTCATGTTGAGATTAGAGTTTTTCCTATAGAAATGAAAGGAGAGTCCCCACAAAGATGTAATGACAAACCTGTGTGTGTGTGTGTGTGTGTTACTGGAATGAGCCATAAGTGTGGTACTATGAACTGGCGTCATCATGTCAGGAGAACTTAGTCATTTCAGTCTGAATGAAGAAATGGTGAGTGTCAGCAAACAAGGTGATGGGAAATAGCTGTGCTAGCTAATGGCTGCCGAGAGAAAAGCAGGAAAGGGAGGGTTGTGAAAGGCACACTGTTAGCCAGCGATCTTATTTCATGAAATGTACCAGAAAGAAGTTCCCCTGAGCTCTGTAGAGCTAGATGTAGGACCAACACATTTAATAATTTTTGTTTTGAATCTTCTGAAGTTACAATGAAATGAGTGTCAGGGGCCCCAGGAATAGAGTTGCAACTTATCAAGGTGTGTGTTTGCGTCATGAGTGTGTGGAAGGGTCTCCATTGTTTTGTCAGGAGAGAGAGGAGTTTGAGGTTAAAGCATAAGGTTCGCTATTTATCTAGCACCCCGGGAGCATTTGTCCAGGAATTAAGGGTTCTGTTTAAGAGCGCAACAGTGATGTAACCATTCTCGCCAAGAATGGGACTTTGAACCAACAACCTTCTGATCACACGGCACAGCATTCTAGCCCGCTGAGCCACAGACCACCCCCTTGCTAGAGGCCATGTCTTCACATAGTGACATGGTGGGTAAACGGTTGGAAAAGCAGGCCAAATTCATCCCCTTCTTCAGAGTGGGATAAGGGGAATTTAGACAAATCCCAAGTAAATCTCCAAGAAAATTCCGCAGTTTGAGGCTGTGTTGAAAGTGAAGATGTTATGTTGTCAGTCTGTATTTGGAAAATCTCTTGAAGCTAGGGTTTTAATTAGGTGGTGGGAAGGAGGATGTTATTCAACTTTCTATTATGGCAGTATTGTTGCATTACAACTGTCAGTCAGGCTTGGTTACCTGTCTTCATTGGAATTCCGGAAAAATGTCTTCACAGCACATTACCTTCAATGCATATTTTTGCATTACTCTCCTTTTGCAGTTTTTATTATACCTGCCCTTCCTTGGGGGAGAAATTTTCTCTCTGCATGATTAGCTTAAGACTAAGTTCAGTTTAATGTGGAACTAACTCGTGGCGTCTGCCTAATGGCGTAACTCCAGTTCAGCTAAATTTCATGGTGATTCGATCCCGTGGGCATGCGACCTCGAGCGCTCGTGACTGTGCTGCCCGTGTGCCCACAGGATCGGAAAGCAGTTTGAGCTGACGCTGCTGATGCAGAGTGTGGTGATGATCGCGACCATGCTGACCATGCTTCAGCTCTGCTGCACCGTCCAGGGAACCAACCGGGTCGGCACCAAGCAGCACCACTTCACAGGTAACGCAGCAAAATCCGGGTCTCTGGACAGGAGGCACACTTTGCTGAACCTGTGTCCAGAAGGTGTTCCATCCATCTATCCTCCAGAACTGCTCCTCCAGAACAGCATCAGCTGTTAGTCAGCACCTGATGACCCCAGCTGACAAGGTTAATGTAACGTTATTTCCACATTGTACATTTTAACAAAGGTTCTGTCAATGTCAGCAGAATAACCAGTATAACTGAGCTGAATGTAATTCATGTTGAAGAATATTGTTTTATAATAAAATATTATTTTATAAAAGTGTTACATGCACATACCATGAATGCGACACCCAGCTTTGGACCTGCCACCTTAACGGCGTAAAACGACAGTGTTACTCACTGCCCTACAACGCCCTTCCTTTGTTTTCATATTGTTAGGCACGTTCATACCTCAGGAACTTTATTCCGGAACCGGGAACCTTTGTCGTGTTCACACCTTGGGAACCCAGTTCCTCTCAGGCAGTTCTGAATCCCTTTTTTAGTCCAGACTAGAGCTGAGTCCAAAATCAGGTAGTTTTC
>JAODJX010000020.1:24138266-24158780 GCA_026776945.1 Isichthys henryi | reverse complement strand
CCCCCCCCATGCTCCACACCCCCCCCCCCCCCCCCCCACCCCCCCACACCCCGGGGGGGGGGGGGGGGGCAAGGTGACATCTTATCAAGGGCCCATCATTTCTAGCCACGCCCCCTGGACAGACTGCTGTGTAATTGGACTGACTTGCACGCTGTGACCTCAAAGAGGAGCAGTTACCTCTACCTCTGTTACTGTGGGTGGACCAGTGAGATTGTTGGTCTGCAGAGTTTGGCGGAGCTGGGAGTGCCGTACTGTGGAAAGGCACCTGATATTACACAAGGCAAAGAGACGGTAATTGTCAGTAGAGGAGGGAGTCTGGAAGCAAGCAGGGCAGGGAGGCAATTTTTGACTGTCAGCTCTGGGAAATGGAGAGGTACACTTTGCCCCCTTGTGAGGGTGGACAGAGCTCCAGTGGCTCTCACCCTGGACCGTGTACAATCTCGGGAGCTTCCCTGCAGGTGCAGGTCGGCTTGTTCCATCATTGCCACCCCCACCCTACCCCGTCATCCTGCTCGGTGTTCCCCCATTCCCTCCCCTAGCATGTATCGTACCGGCGGCGGCCCCACTGGCAGAAAGATTGATGCCTTTTTATTTCACATTTTCTGTGACTTTGAGACAAAAGTCAAAATAGTGGCTTTTTGTTCTCTTTCCATCCACCTCTTTCATCCCTAGCCACCCTCGTCACCCCCAGCTCTCTTTGTTTGAACCTTTTTCCTCTCTCTCTCTGTCATCCTCCTACTCCTTTTCTCTCGCTTATCAAGCTTGCTGCCACACCGCAGTCTGACTTTGGAACACCACACTTTGTAACCTTTTTGGCCTTTATAACTCTCCGTACTCCCTGCCTAGCTTCCAGACTCTCCTGTAAGTACTCAGACACTCCTGGCTGATTGCTGCGCTTCTTCAGGGTAATGAGCACAGATTCTACCTTCACAAATAGGTTTTGATCTTTGCCATATTCCCAGACTTCCTGACCTTGAACAGCTCGGACAGGCCAGAAAAAGTCATTCTCGGTGCCGTGGCGTTCTGTTATGATTCTGACACTCTGCCACTTGTTCCCGTGGCTGAATGTACGCTCCAGAGTGAGTCACGGTGCTTCGTAAGTGATAGAACCCTTCTGTGGTAAGTTTTTTTTTTTTTTTTTTTTTTTGGATATATGGGGTCTCATATTTAAGGCTGGTCGTATGGAATAAAAAAATCCCAGACACAAGCTAATGCTTTAGCGAAAGAATGTTTAACACCATATACAGTTGTTTTTGAATCAATTTAGCAATTACTCTTTATTGAGTAATTAGGAACTATTGATTGCATGGGCAGCAGGCTGTCATCTGTCCTCTGCAGGCTCTCCGGTCATCGTCCATTCAGAAGGGAGGATAAGCATCCCTGGCTGACAGGCAGTTTCAATAAGAGAGCTGGAATACAAAGGGCTTGTCCTGCTTTTGAAGTTGCTGAACCGTTGGCCCAGTGTTGGAAAGGCCATCGGAGAAAAAGGTCAATGGAAGATAAGTGGCAATGGACAGACATGAAATAAGGGATGCCCCCATAAAGGGCAAAAGCTCTGCGTTATATTTACACCTGCCATTCAGCCGGCCGCCCCTCCGCCAAGGTGCCGCTGACCGTGTTCTTCTCACATTGAAGGAAAGACTCGCAGGACTTCCATCATAAATATGACAGTCCTCTCCTCGATTTATTTCTCATGTCTTAATGTGGAGCCCAGTTACGCATGGGCGATTGTTGTTATTTTATTTTTTGTCATCTGTCACTTGTCTCCTGTCCTAAATAATATTGGGAAGCTGCTGGTGTTTCAGCCCAGAATCAGGATAGACATGATGCTCAAAGATGTCTTGGAAATCCTTTGGTTTGTTGTCTGTAAGAGTACCCACCCCAATGCTTTTGGCAACTGTCCAAAGCTGCATGCCCGTGGGGATGTTGGATTCTTCTGGAGAGAAACAGATGAGACATTCTTTACATTTAATTTATGTAGTAGATGCATTTTTGCCAAGTAATGTACCACGGAGAAAGCTGAGTGAGCCAGTCCCTGGAGGAACCGAGGGTTTAATGATTTGCTCAGGGGCCCAATGGTAAAATCAATCTTATCATCCTGGGATTTGAACCAGCAACCTTCCAAATAGAGCCACAGTCTTCTAATCCTCATACTGCTCCCAAAAAGTTTTGTCAGCAGTGGGATTTGATCCTGCGCCTGCAGTCGGAGAAAAAAACACCCAACATGCTAAATTGCTTCCGGAGTTTTCTACATTAGACACTTACAAATACACTAAGCCTAATGACAATCTTTTGACAACAGAAACAGTGCAGCAACCAGTGCTATGTGTAGGGTGCAGGTCCAAATCCCTGGATGGGACCTGCTGTTGTACCCTTAACGTGAGGTACAACATTTCAGTTGCCTAACTGAGATATCCAGCAGTGTTCTGCATAAAAAGCAGTAATGTGGCGGTTAGACATCACATTTTCCGCAGTTCCCAGCTGCAGAATTGCTCCAATAATATTTCCAGCTGTCAAAATATATTTAAAAAATGATCCAATTTGACTGTGTCACTCTGTAATTAAATGTAAATGTATTCAGCCATTAACAATGTGCCCACAGCATTTCAAACCTGTCAGTGGCCTTTAAGCAGTCATGTGACAGGTCACGTGACCTGTTGTTCCTGACAATTTCCCTATTGGGTTTTTCCACCTATTTTTGTTCATGTCGCAAATAAAAATACAAAAACGAAACCTTTGTACCTTTGACGAAAGTCGGTATAGAACTCCATGGATGAGGAGTGAGTGGTGTGGGGTGATCCAGGCCCCCCCCCCCCCCGAAGGATGGAACATCCTGTAAAGGGCTAGTTAAGGTGAATCACGGATCATACGCTGAGGTGCGATGGCTGGTAATGATGCCTCCTCAGATGTGCATTTCTTCAGTAAAATCTAAATCTGTAAAACCTGTCGTTGTCCCTTTAAAAAAAAAAAAAAAGGAAGTATACTCATTAAAAGACGTGCAGTTATTTTAAGGAGTGATCAAACTGTGATCCCGTAAACCTGAAAACCGCGATTAATGCATCTCAATGAGGCCCCAGATCAGAACAAGCGCACTAAAAAAACAGAGTCCCCAAGAGTCAGGACATAAAAATCTGACTGCTTCAGAGAAAATTGAAGTTCTTCAAATAAACCCTTTATCTTCTTTATGACGCCATTTCAAATGAGCTCCTGATGAGCGGCGATGTCAGATTTAAAGATCGCGCTCTGACCTGAGCTTGAGTTACTAGCGGCTACTTCGAGAACTTGCTGAGATGCAGAAGTATGCTGTTAATCAATGTAATGTGTGCTGTCTGGAAGATTCTTTGCAACGTCGTAAACAGGACGGCTGTAGACCTGAGGAGTCCCAAGATCGTGCTGAAATCGATTAAGTGGACTTTTTTTTTTTTTTTTTTTGCAAATCTCTGCGTACCAAATAATTACTGACAAACACCTGCATCGGGAGCTGAAAATCACAAACACGTATGGCATTCTGTTAAAATAAGGTCCACTGATTTGATTAATAGGTGAATATGACAATTCTTTAGCTTGGGAGGAGAGGTGATGGTTATCTGTTTAGCTATTTAACTCGCAGAGAAGACAGTTCATCACTCTAGCCATCTGGCACACATGCAGCAGTAAGATAAGCAACAATAACATCTTCCTGGAGACCTTCATTCACTGTGCACTAGGCTTCACTTCCAGCCAGTGTACACGGAAGTCTCAGAGGAATCGTTCCACCTCAAATAAAATGGCTCTGGCCAAAAAATCAGTTTGAGGCCCAAGAAAAACAGATAAAATTGATGGGATCGCTAGAGAGCACAGGAAAGGTACAGGCAGAGCACCGGCTGCTGCATCTCAGGGGACAGTGACTGCTGTAGCCTAATCAAAGAGAGGAAGGGTCGGGAAGGCTGCCCTTTTCAGCCCTCTGTACACCGTTGCTGCCTTTCGACTTTCACAGCTGCTTCTTTGTACTTAACATTTTCCCCAAATATTTGGAGTTCTTTGAGGAGGTACCTTTATATTGTAAGTACTCGTAAAACCTTCAGAGCCCGCCTGGAGGAGGGATGCAGCCCGAGACCTGCCAGCGGACGACAGAAGGGAGCTTCGAGGACGGAGTCATTACTGTTGACCTTGATTTTATGCATTTTGTAGACGCGAAAATCGTAAATGGAGACATTTGCTTGGTGAGGTTTTCGTTGCGAGTCAAAAGAGACGTAATTCTTAAAGCTGCAAAGGAAACAGAATTCGTAGGACATGATAATTAGATCATCTAGAGTTACTGACTTGTGGAACGCTTGCGTCATGTTGTAGTGTGAGACATGGGCCTTTGTTTCACGGGGTGATGGAGTGGCATCCTATTCATAATTACCAAACAAATTTCCAGAACTCCAGTCCATAGGATACATTTTTGAGGGGGGGAAAAATGGACTGCGTGAGTTTTGGAAATTTGCTCATCAATTTCACTTTGTCCACTTTTTTATAATTTGTGTAAAACACAGCTATTGACTGCTGTTGACGTGCTGGTTTGATCGCCGGTAACACGCGTGAGGCCCCTTACTGAGAGCTTTTTCTTCACACGCCTACTCATGGTGGCCACAAACTTCAGACTCTGCTAACAGGCTGCAGGCTGTACCGCAGCAGAGGAGGAGGAAGAGGAGGAGAAGAGATGCTGGACCTGCTGGGGGAATGGGTGCCGTTTCCCAGCAATGAGGCTGCTGCTGTCAGCCACATCTCAGCTTTTTGTTGTTGTTGTTTGCTGGGGCCTGGTCAGCTTTCATCATCCTGACAAACGGTCCGCCTCACCTCCGCAGCTGCCAGCCAAATTTAATGGGGGGGAAATCGATCACATTTTAGCTGCGAATGAGAAATTATGTCCTGTGGGGCTTCTTTAGAAGAAAGTTCCAAACCCCTTTTGGAATCTATCAGTGTCTGGTTCTCTAAATATTTTTCTACGCTAGTGGTATAGAAGAAGCCCCTGGTTTTTCACTTTCGGATATCTTCCCAGCTCTGATTGGTGGTGATCCTGCGTCCATATGCCACGCCTGCTGTGATTTGCAAACTTTCACATTATGAAATTGATTAATGGGGGGGGGGGGGGTGGCTTGCCCTGTTGCGTCCCCTGTTTCCTGTCAAGCGTTGAGCCGACGGCAGAAAGCACTTGACAGGTGCCTCGACCTCCGCAGCCTAGTCTCCCCCGAGTGTCTAATGACGCCGCCGTCGTCAGGGCAGCATTGTCACTTGGCTGTCACACCGCAGTCACGTCACAAACCGCCACGCCTGTGTTTATCTATCAGTCCCAGTGTGAGTGTCACCCGCACGGTGCTCTCCTTTTGAGAGGGTTATGGAAGCAGTGAGTCTGTCTGCTGGTTTATTTTTGGACTTAGATGCACTTGACCAGAAGCCAGTGTGACTCTTTGACAGGTTTTTTATTATTTTTTTATTATTTTTTGTCTCTGTGGCTAATTGACTCTCACTCCACGTGCAGATCTGGACCTGCGCTACTTCTGGAACTGGAGCCGCTTCGAAGACTACCTCCTGTTCTGTTTCGTCTTCATGGTCTTCTGTGCCTTCGTCACCTTCCTCTTCCTCGACTCGACGCTGTTCGTGGAGTCCCTGGGCTCACTAGCGCTTCTCTTTGAGGCCATGCTCGGCCTGCCCCAGCTGCTGCAGAACTTCCAGAACCGCTCCACCCGCGGCATGAGGTGAGGCCCGCTTCTAGCTGTGTACCCGAGGCGTGACGACATGCAGTGACACCAGAGCACTGCTCTGCAAAATGTGCCAGCACTTCCGACTGGGGAAATTACCGTCAAAAGGAAAGGCCTTAACGGAAAGAATGTGTCCTTTAAGTCCCATCCATCTGTTTTCCAAAACGCATATCCTTCTGGATCGCGGGGGGTCCGGAGCCTATCGCGAAAGCTACGGGCACAAGGTGGGGAACAACCCAAGATGGGGGGCCAGCCCATTGCAGGGCACACTCACACACCATGCACTCACACATGCACTCCTATGGGCAATTTACCTATTAATTATTTCACAGATGTAATTTTATTATATTGGGGTGTGAAAAGAGCAGGTGAGTTCAGAGACCAGGCTCGCAGCAGGAATAGCCTTTGCAATGAGATATCCAGTCCTGTGATGAACTTTTGCAGTGAGATATCCTGTCCTGTAATGCATTTTTGCAGTAAGATATCTGGTCCTGTAATGCCTTTTGCAGTGAGATATCCTGTCCTGTAATGTATTTTTGCAGTGAGATATCTGGTCCTGTAATTCCTTTTGCAGTGAGATATCGTGTCCTGTAATGTATTTTTGCAGTGAGACATCTGGTCCTGTAATGCCTTTTGCAGTAAGATATCCTGTCCTGTAATGCCTTTTGCAGTGAGATATCCGGTCCAGTAATTCCAGGAGGTCTTGGAACACAGGACAGCTTTTAATGTCTTAATATCCCTAGAGGAAGAGACAGCGTGGTCATCCAGCAAATAGCCTCAATCAGAGCGAGGTTGACTTTATTCCTCCTGTTACACTCCATTATGCTTTATAAACTCAAGGACACAGACACGCTCATATCTGGTTTGCTGAAAAGTAAGTTGCCATAATTACACATTTCGGTCATAATAATTAAAAACCATTAACTCTTGCTAATGACCTCTGTTAATATTTTATGTGTGGAGCCCTCGAAGGCACTGAGTGATGATGTCATTGGAAATCCCCATGGCCATGTCATATGTGTCTCCTTCATGCCCGCACAGGGAACTCCCTTCAAGGGCAACCCGAATGCTCCACATTCCCACCCCCAATACCTAAACATAACCTATTGCAAACACTGCTGACCACCCTTACTCTAGGGCAACATGCGCAGGGACTTAATGATACAGGGCTCGGCCCAGCAGGGTTTCCATGGGGGAGACACTGAAGCGGGCCTTGCTGACAGTGCTCCCCCCCTTTGCTCCCCTCATTTCTTCAGTAGTTCTGCCTGGTGCATTTCCTCATCTAACAGAGCTGAAAATAGCCAGTCTACCCCTGGGATCCAAGCTGCTGTGTGTGTAAGTGTGGCTCTAAGAGTAACTTCCTAAGTACGAAAACTTGTGCATGTGTGTGTATGTGGCACGGTCCTGCCTGCCAGTGCGAATCAGTGAATTTGCGTGCCGATGCTTGTTACCAAGAATTAATTTGAATACGTAGATTTCCTGTTTATAGAACAGTACTGAATAAAGTCTGTTGTACTACAGCACTTCTGAAAGTCAATTGTGTAATAATTCTGTAAGCCACGCAGTAGTATGACTGAATGGCTTCTGTGAATAACACGTGTAGCGTACTGCAACAAGTGTAAAGAAGTCAGTGCGTAATCTGTGCGTCAGAGCCAGAGTGTGACTCATTTGTTTGTATGGCCTGGTCCCCTCTGTCCCGATGTAGGTGATGAAGATGATATTTCCAAATAGGCTGAAACACCCCCCCCCCACCCCATGGGATTTTTACTTCTCCCCCCCCTTTTTCTCACATCCATGCACAAATGTGGGGGAGCTGGTTGCCCACAGTAGCACTGCACATCCAGAGGAACGCCCTATCTTACTCTTAGGCATTAGGTGATTTAGCGTCATTGTGGGGTTTTCATTCCTACCCATTGCCGTTCCCCAGGGCATTGCCGATTTCCTTATCGACCCATTACGGTTATCCTTATGGTCCCTGTACCTCCAGCAGCGTGAGAGCCGTCATTAAAGTTGTCCAATGTTTGCGCCCCTAATCCTTAGGTAATTAACCCCTGTACCTTGCCCCCTGTGAGGCCACACATAGGAAATGAGGCATACACGTCAGTCCGCAGGCCACGTCACCACTGGGCTGTGCGCATCCAGCTCAGTGGCTCTGTCTGGCATGTGGGGGGGAGGACGGAGGGCGGTGATGATGGCTGAAAGGCAGGACGACGGGGGGGCATCCAGATGCCTCAGGGGTGTTCGGAAGGGGGAGTGGCCTCGCACCCTGGTCAATCGTGCATCAGGGTCAGTGAGGTGTGATGGTTCCCACAGTCATCCGGAGGTGCACGGCACCCGAAATGCACCTGGGCTTGAGTCCTGCAGCCGTCCCTTAATGGCTGGGTCTCCACTTATCAAACGGCATTGCCTGATTGGACACGGGTCGGCGAGGGGTGGTAGGGCGCAGCGGGGTGGGCAGAGGGGCTAATGCTGCGCGGAAATCAGTGGAATTATTTAAACCTCCCCCAGGCCAGCCTGGCGAAGAGGAATGAGCACAGGGAAGCCAGAGAGTTAGGAGGTAGGGGCTGGGGGGGAGACACTACATGCGGGTGGGTGGGGAGGGGGGATGGTGTTTTCTCCAATGAGTGCTATGGGCGCTGACAGACGGGGCAGATGCCTGGTGCTGTCACTCACGCTAATTCGCTAATACGCTAACACACCTGCGCTGGACTCTGCCTGAAGGGAACAGTGCCTCAAATAAGCAGCCCGTTTGGCCTCTGCGGCCTCGAGTGGGGGGTCTTTGGAGGAATTCTTCCGCCCACCATGGTCTGGTGTATGTGTTTCTTCCCGGGCACCTTGTGGCATTGGGCTTTATGGGTAATTTTTGCAGTTTTGAAATGGATTTTTCCATCTATTGGCACCGGAACCAGGCTTCTAATGCATTATGGAGCTGTTAGAGCCATTCACAGCTTCGGCAGATGTCAGCATTGTATTTCTTTATATTATCTAGGCATAAACAGGGGGTGGTCTGTGTATGAGTACCTTGAGGGGTCTTTTTTAGACACAGACATACCATTTAGTGGTCAGCAGACTCTCTGGGCCTGGTGTCAACGTCACGGCCTGTGGGCCCTAAATGACCCCAGCCTCATTTCCTGGGCCCACGTGAATCGATGAAGGCTATAATCCAGCCTGCCGGATTACTTTGGAATACAGCCGCATAGATTTGAAAAATCTTGCATTACAGTTTTAAGAGTAAGAAACGGTTGCTATTTTTAGTTTTTCCATTGGTGCAGGCACCAGAGTGCTGAAAGAATATAATATGGGGCTGCTCTGTCAGGCTGGTCACAGTGCTGATAAACATGCGTGCTCCGAATAGCAGTGACGCAGCTGCGAGAGCCGGCCGGCTGGCCGCCGTAAATGGAGCTTGCAGTTTGTGAGGACGTGCAGGCTCAGTGCGGCGGAAACCATGAGCTTCCACCAGCATGAGGTCTGCTGAGAAAGACCTTTGCAGGCAGGATTTCAGGTAGACTTGGCTGGTATTATGTTAAAATAGCATACCGCGGTTTTTGGGGTATACTGCTGCAGGTACAATTTCACAGGAGCGCCATGACTTGCCCAAGATGCATCTTTCATCTATTTTTAGCCTTTCTTTGATTAACTACGTAAACTGAATGTTACGCTTATGTAGGAAAACCCAGAACACTTTGCAGAACCAGTGAGGAGCCACATCAACCCCCATCACTATGTAGTACCTGGATGATGGTGGTGGCAACCATTCTGTGTCAGTACGGTCACCACACAGTAGCTAAGGTGGTGAAGGAGTGGGAGAGGATTCACCAATTAGGTATAGGGGATGATTAGGATTTCAATGATTTGAAAGGGTCACAGTGGGCAATTTTAGGCAGGACATCGGGGTACCAGCCCTAGTCCTACGAAAGATGCCAGTGATCTTTTATGACCATAGAGAGTCAGGACCTCAGTTTTACGTCTCATCCAAAAAGACGGCACCTTTTTCACAGCACATTGTATTGTCACCATCACTGCACTGGATCCACACAGACAACAGAATGGGCTAACCTGTTATCCACAGTGTCCCTGTCACTGCACTGGAGCACTGGGGTCCACACAGACAACAGGATGGGCTAACCTGTTAGCCACAGTGTCCCTGTCACTGTACTGTAGCAACCCTGCTTTCTAAGTTGGTCTCCCATCCAACTACTGGCCAGGCCCCAAACCTGCTTAGTTTCAGAGTGAGGAAGATCACGTCCCTGCTTAGCTTCACAGTAACCGAGAGCACAGATTGGCATTATACCTGTAATCTTCCATATACTTCTTGATGTTAATCTTTCCAAGGGAAAAACCTCCTGCCGACTAAATAAAAAAAAAAACATTCTACGAGGACCCACTGTAGTGGATGATGTCAGTCCGAATGTTACCAGTGTTGGAAATGTGTCACTATCCTGCTAACTCTCAAGACCCATCTGTTCCAGAAACACCTCTGCCACCTTAATACCACTGCATGTTCTCTGAATATTCTTAATGCTGCACATTGTCTGGGCATTGAACAGTTCCACTTGGTTCTTGTTCCCTCTGAAATCACCACCTTCACTTATACCCGTCCATTCACTGGAAGCTCAACCTAGATGCACTTGTGTCTAGTCAACTCCTTAATAGCTGTATGTTTGTACTGTGCTACAGTATCTACATCACTTGTACATTATTTTGGACAATGAACGAACGAAAGAATGAACGACTGAATGAACGACTGAATGAATGAATGTAAATGTATTACTCATGGATCGATACACTTGCGTTCCGATTGGATCAAATGTGACCCAAAAGAGTTTGATACTATGGAGACCATTAGCAGAGGCAGTCACAGGAGGCTGATTGGTCGGACTGAGGAAGATGGCCATTGGCTCATCTCAGGCTTTATGTTCATTGGTGGATGCACTTCCTTAACTCCATCCCTCTGAAATAATATCCACAGTCTTCATTTACATGGAGTACATTTAGTATAATACAAATATTTGCATTTAGTATGGAAGGGATGTTGTGGGATGTCCATGATAATCTCACCCAGCATGTTGTTAAAATTTGAATAGTTTGTGTCTTCAACAATGAAGGAGCTCCGGAACATTGTTAATGTGGCAGAATGTTGTCTGGTATCGTCCCGTTATTTGTCTTTTATGGTTAGATTTTCTGCAGGAAGGAAGTAATAGTCGCCTCTGTCCGATCACTGTCATCTGGTTACGGAGAGCAGCAGGTACGCGCATCATGATCGTCGGTGTGCGTTCAGAGGGGCAGCTGAGTAATTGGTGGTTCTCTGGTGGGCAGGAGGAATTTCACCCAAACAAGACTGCAGATTAATGGTGTTGAATCATTTCAGGCTCAGTCACTGCGAGCTGACAGCCTGAGACAGTGCAACGCAATCGGGGCGGCGTTTTCCTGATGAAAAGCGTCAGTGATTCAGTGCAATGGATCTCCTGCAGTGTGTTGTTTTAACACCTCCCTGTGAACCTGTGTGTTATGTTTCTCACACCCGGTGTAAAAAAATCCACCAACGACATCTATTTTTCACTAAATGTAAGGGAAGAAATCATTGGACTGATTGTGTTCTCTATTTTACCATCGTATATATATTTTACTTTTGGTTTTGCTATGATTTATTTTTGCGGCAGAATATAAGAACATAATTATCTAATAAATCAGATTTGCTTCCTCATGATTTACGTATAAGCTGAGTTAATGATTAAGTTGAGATAAATATTTCGTTCATTTGCAGCCCTAAATTTAGGAATTTTTCTGCATAAACCATCTTATTTATCATGCCTTGCATTTACTCCTCTCTGCTGCGTATCTTCTATTTATTCTTCATCTGTAATTATTAATTGTCTGTCGTCAAGTAGCAAGCTGTGCCGACAAAAATTTACACCAGCCTTGGTCGTGTGGTAATAAAAATTCTGATTTTGATATACAGTTATTGTTACATCGTGTTCCCTGAATGCTTTCTGAATTATTGATAAATCCAGAGCATACATTTTGAAAGCATATCGCAGTAAATCCTCCTGCGACGTTTAGAATGCGGCACAGATTGGCATCCTGGAACGTGCTGAACGGGCACATTGTTCGGGCCAAAAGTCACCTTCATTCTTCAGAGACGCCTCCTTTCCTGACAGCTGTCCGGAAGCTCCTCTGCTGCTCTTCACCACTCCTGCTCCTCTTGTCTTTCTGTCTCATTTCTCTGCCCTCCCTTCTGCATTTCTGAATTTGCAAGCACCCGCCTGGTGACTCGATGTAATCCCACCCCGACAGACCATAAAACTGGAGGTAGGGTAGGGTGTGGCAGAGCAGATTAGAATACTCTGCTTATGATGAGAAAGTCGGCAGTTCAAATTGCAAGCTCCAGAGTGGATTTTACCCTTTGGGCCCTTCAGCAAGGCCCTTAACCAGTCAGTTGTGCCAGTGACTGTGTGACTCTCCTATCTGAAACATGTACATCACTTCCAATAAAGGCATCTGCTAAATAAATAAAATGTATTGAGATCAATGATTTACATCTAGATCTTTGTTATAGGGGGTGGTTTTCTGGCAAAACATTCCAGGTCTTCTTTTTAATGAGCCTATGAACTAGGAATAGTCTCTGTTGGGACTGATGTCCCACAGCCTACTGAACAATCACACGCTGTCTCTTCCACACACCCGGCCCAGATGAAGGTGTCAGGTGGGATATGCCCACTGGGGGCTCTTGTCAGGAGAATAAAGGACACGGGCCTCTCTTGGGCCTATCGGTGTCCTTTGTACTGACATGTCGCTGTCAGCACTCCCAATCAATACTGTGAGCGGCTTTTCACCATTAACGTCGCGACGCTAACCTGCTTCAGTTGCTTGTCTTCCTGTTCCCTGCACTTGCCAGCGGCCAACAGACATCACCCCGGGCCTGGAGTGTGCCATCGCAGCTTTGCTCAGGCCCCGAGTTCCCGGCCTAGGCCTCATATCTCAGGTCAGGCCCTCTGCCTGCAGGGGTAACTAACCAACAGCCCCTGTGATTAATGGGAGTCTTATCGGCCGGGACTCTCCTCTCCATTGTTACTTGCACCTCAGTGACGTTGAATTCTTGGCTCCTCCTTTATCTCCATTCTGAGTGACTGAAGCTGCCCTTGCGCTAATGACCTGTTCCGTTAATCAGCTCATTAACGCTTCCTCTTCCGTAATGAAGTTGGCTGTGGGATGTGTTGACAGGGAGGCTGCTCCGTCATCTCCGAGCGAACTGGAAATGCTCAACGGAGACTTAAGGAATATGAAATTAATAGTTAGCATTCCGGAGGAGTGGCCTATACATAGCGGTGGCCAAATGAAAGCTCCCTTGAGGAGGATTTTGATTGAGGTGTCGAGAGTCAAAGGGAATGACTGATTGTCTGCTGGAGCTGATTGTATGCAGAAGGGAGCATCTCCTGCCTATGCTGTCTATCTCTGCAACAGAACCCTCATCCAGAGCAAGTTAAATGCTCACAGATGGTCAGTAGATTAATTTAGCTGCTTCATAAAACTTTGTTTCTGTCCCTTGGCTTGATTCCTGTCTAGGAAAGGCCATGAATAGAAGGTATGTGTTCTCAGATTTCATCCCAAGAAGATGTACAGCAAGAATGCAGCCTGCCCTTAATTCCCTTGGTGTCTCTAAAATATAGTGCAATTTTCGTCATGTCTCAACAGCAACGTGCCGTGCTTATTTTCTGGTAGAGCTATGCGGTGACTTTCAGGCATAAAATGTTATTTATGTTGCAAGTACTTGATTTGCTCTGATTTAGTCATTTGTGATGTACATCAGCTGTATTGGCTAGACTTCGATACATTCTGAATTTAATCTTGTGAGTTACATCATTTTAAATGATCTGTTCTGGGTCCTTCATAGGGAAATGTAAATGTGTCCTGTAATAGAAACCATGGTATTTATATCTTGTGCAGCAGATACTGAACAGTCTGCTGAATCCCTCTCTGAACTCTAATGTTCTGGGGCATGACTTGGATATATACTGTCATATGCTATATATATATATGTGTGTGTGTGTGTGAGAGAGAGAGAGAGAGTTCACTGATCACATGACCAGTGGAAATCAGAGAGTTTTCTAAGATATTCAGTGGAATCAAGAAAATAAAGAAATAATCATTCTAAACTGTATATGTTTAGTGGGACAAACTCTGAGTTCCAGCCTTAAAGTCAGCATTGAGGAAAACTGCTCCATCGAGGGTCAAGCGAAATACGGATCGATGTGTGTCGGGGATTTCTGTCACAAACTGACATTTTGGAAAGTTCAGCACATAATACAAGACAAGCGGAGTGTGGCTCCGGTCACACTGTGAGGATTAGGAGGATGACACACGTAACTATAGGTGACATTAATCCAGGGAGATGCTCCATGTCCCAGCATTAAGGTTACTTTCAAAGAACCTTGTCTCTCTTTTTTCCACGCATTAGTGTAAAGATGGTGCTGCTTTGGATGGCTGGAGACATCTTCAAGACGACGTACTTCATAATGAATGAGAGCCCCATGCAATTCTGGGTGTGTGGGCTGGTCCAGATCCTGGTGGATGTGGCGATCCTGCTGCAGGTGCTGTACTACGACCCGGAGACGAGGGGCAAGCTGTGATAAATGTGCATGACAGCCAGGCCTTCCAGCAGCAGGGACATCACGAGGGTGCGGCCTACCGTCACAGCTGTCCGCTAAAGTGCCTGAAACTTTATATTTCTAAAAAAAAAAAAATGTATTGTAACTGATGATATATTATAATTGTATGCTTTTATTCCTAACTGGCCAATGAGCAAGGTCCAGAAAGTGTCCATTATCTGGTAAATATAAAGAAACATGTTGTGTACTCAGTAAGATCACCCTAAGACAAACAGGCATGTGACTGTCGCAATAAGCCTTGCAATATAATAACAATCGGATGTATACAGAAAAAATATATTGGGTTAAAAGTAATTGTATATCCGAAATTTTCCAGTGAATGTTCATCCAGTGCAGGAACCTGTCCCCGGAAGCATGGGACAGTAAGTGTGGTGATCGCAGGGTAAAATGCCACTTCTTGGGGCAATTAAAGTAAAATGGCAGAGTTATCAGTTCAGAGACTCTCTGTGTCGTTTAGCTTTGGAAGAAAATCTGGAGATTTTTATACTACATTATTTATTAAATCTGTTGAATAAATACCGAAGTGTGTCATCTTATTCTATTCCAACTACTATTAATTTTATAACTTAACTTTTCTTTTCAATGATATTTAGAATATCCTATCGGGAATTAAACTTTTTCTGGCAGTACCTGTCACTTTTATTAAAATGTATTTATTGTTGGCAAAACTTTTTATGCATTTAATTCATATTTCATAACTTTTATCATCTAATTGTTTTTTGAAACTATTCCAACTGTAACAGCACCAGTTAAAAATTGAACACTGGTGTTGATTCTTGCTGAGGCAGTTCACTAGACACCATGTTACCTCCATGTTAACTCCGTGTTACACCATGTTAGGCCATTTTACCTCTGTTATCCCATGTTACACCATGTTACACCATGTTACCTTCATGTTACCTCCATGTTACTTCCATGTTTAATACGCCATGTTACCTCCATGTTACGCCATGTTACCTCCAGACTTCATGGTCTTCTCAGATCCATCCTCTCCATGCACTGTTTCTGTTAGTGTTGCAATAATGTCTCCGTAACACCCAGAGTATGTCCAACGCTCGCCGGGGAGCTGATCAGAGCCTGCGGCCTCTGTGCCTTCTTCCATTTCCCCGTGCAATTCATCAACTGCTCTGTTAATTCTTACAGCGGTGACACCAAGGTCCCCGCTACATTTGTTCCTCCCCTTCGTTACTGTTGTGAGGCGACCCCCGCCCCCCCCTCCAAGTAGAATCACATCTCCATTCAGGTTGAGGCTGGACACCTATGGAGAGCATTTCTGAAGGGACTGAACAGCCAATGTTCACGAGGAGGTACCGTTTCCAAACGCCATAGGATTCTGCAGGTTAGGCAGCGTCACTGATTAAATGGTATGGAATAAGCATTGCTAAAGATGACCTGGTACTTCGGAACACATACTGTTATGAATTTGATATTTTGATATAATATATTCTGCTCATGCCCATGCTGCAGTCTAACACCTTTGCTCTCCTCCAGAAGTGCAACAGCCTCTAATATCCACATATTATGGACAAAAAAAACAAATGCAATGAAACCTGTCTCTTGTGTGAAGGGAATTTGCCATTAAGTCTGCTCTCTGTGTGATTATTTACTGGTGTGTTGTTTTATTATTCAGACTGCGATCAGGCCAAGCAACTCTTGAGAAGAAAGTCACCCTGTAGCTGCGCCCTGGATACTTTGTGCTCTTAATGTTTTCTTCCTGTTACATTAAATCACCTGCTAGTTTATCAAAGTTCGGCCTCTCTGGAGGGATTGTAAAGTTCTGGGTAAAACGTGACAAATGAACTCTGACTGGACCATGGCATATATTAGGAAACTTTCATCAAAGTAAAATCGTTACAGATTTGACTAGTATTATCGCTTACATGCGTGATATTTGTCTTTTGTATGCGTGATTCTTTTTGCTAACCGGTTCAAATTCTGCGTATTCATGTTCTCTCTTGAGCTGGTTTTTAAATGTTCTAGCAGAAGATAGTAGGGCTTCGTGGTGGTGCTAAGAACAATATTAAGACCTAGGGGCTAAATTATGAATGAGTCAGGGAGATTGTGATATCTTTGAATTACCTTTTCACCATATGAAAGGTCATGCATAAATTATGGCATCATATTGACAGCACTGGGAATTCTGGGAAATCATCCCGGCCGCGGCCACTTGGCGAACTGGGTCTTAACTTGTTAGGTTCATGATGGATGGGATTCCCCAGTCTCAAGGCGCCCAGCGTGACCGTGGCAGAGGACAGCAGTCTCCTCACTTTGTGTTACCGTTCAGGATCAAATTAAGTAACAGCCCAGACCTACCTGGTAGTAGTAATTATATTTATAAAGAGTCCGTAAGAAACTGAATTCCTTCCTTTCTTCTTTTTTCGGTAGGAAAATTGACTTTTTAATAAGAAATTTGGGTTTAACGCAAGCAGTAATTATCCATTTTTTTTTAATCACAATTTATGTACTATAGGGCTGTAATGTTAGCTTGGAGCCTGTCTTGGGAAGCACAAGGCTGGAGGAAGTCATGTAACACAGACAACATGCAAACTCCCTACATGTAGTTTAGAGGGGGGACACTAGAGGCAGCAGTGAGCCATCAGACTTCCCCATAAACACTAGCTATGCATACCCAGAATATTTCACTGTTTAACTCTGTTAGGATTAATGTCAATATGGGCCAATTCCGTTCATTTGGAATGGTTGCATTTCACGCTTTTTAACTTCATGAGGTTCATGTTTACCCAAACGCATTTAGTATTGATTGGTAGCTAAGCAAAGCTTTTATTTGTGATTCAGACTCCAGGTGACTGGTTTTCACTTTAACACAGGTGGTATTTTTCTTTTGTTTATTTGCTTTTATTCTTTTCTGCAATCATTTGTTTTTATTGACCACATTTTCACTCTTAGATGAGGTAACTTGTGAAGCTGACATCTCTGCTTTTAGTGAAAGCTGACATGAAGTAAACAGGAGTTGATTAGTTACTAGTTGGAAGATTGCTAGGGTGACTGGCTGAACTGACCATCCAATTCTCTACACGTTTACAAATACAGACGGAGCTCCTCTCCTTACGAATGAGATGCATTCCGAATGGCCGTTCGCTACTTGTAATGTTCGTAAGTTGTTATTCAACATCATTTTAAGGGTATACGCAAGTACAAAGAACTAGGGTGCTGGGAGTTCGCACACTACGCTGCTGCGCGGCGGGAGTAGCGGCCAGAAGTCGTACTAGGCGGAATTGGTGCGCAGACAGAAAACGGGAGCCCAAGGAACGCAATTTGGTCTTACAGTCCTCTTCGTTCGTATGTCTGAAAGTTCATGAAAGTTGAAAGTTCCTAAGTAGAGGAGCGTCTGTACATATTTCATTTAACAACGCAATATATGAGTGCTGTTTTCTGTAATGTTAGGGTTACAATTCTAGCCTGAGTACTGCACTATGGACTCTCTCCCATCCTACCAAGACCTCATTATTTCTGTTTGTTCTCCATTGATCTAGACATCATACTGTAAATGGATTGTTAATGCTCAGTAGAGGGTACATGAACATTTATTATTTTAAAAAAGTATGTGCCCTCCTCCCTCCACACTGATAATAGCAGCACAAGGCAATTGTTGGAACACCACCTACCACTATGAAAGGTTTTCCATAATGTGTTTCCGGTAAACTATCCAATATCTTGGTGTCCGATGAGGGCAGAAGTGCACAATGGATAAAATATCCACTCAGCTAAATGTAGCTGTGTGTCTCCATCAAGCCAGCGGTGACACTCTACTGAGGATACGGTACATCTGTGAAGAGCGGAGACCCCCTTCTCTGTTTTTACTGTTAGAGAATGGCATTGGAAACTTTCATTTCTAACTCTCAAGCGTTATCGGACATTGATGAAACCACTTAAGAAGCACTGGTACAATTACTGAGACATAATAAGATGAACTTCATTGATTCCAGAGGTAAATTCTGGTCCATATAGCAGCAAGATACATAAAGTGTAATAGTGCAAAACAAGACAAGTGTAAAGACAGTATACAAGGTGCACAAACATCGCATCATAAAATTAAAATGATTAATTAACAGCAGGTATATGAAGATATACTGTGATGTTCAAGGACGCTATGTCTTCCAGCCAAACGCACCGCATGCTAAGTCAGGCAAATTAGAAAACAATATTTTTAATTGCTTCGTAACACCCTGGTTATGATCAAAAAGTCCCCAGTTCAAACCGTGTCCAGAGTAATTTCCCCAATGGGCCCCTAAGCAAGGCCCTTAACCTGTCTATCACAACTTGGCTACTATAGGGTTGTAGTGTTAGCTTGGAGCCTATCCTGGGAAGCAGGGGAGTTTATGTTACTAGTGGGAAGTATGGGATGTTACAGAAGTGCAAATTGGTCCATTTAACCATTATGCAGCACCTCAACAAAACCCCTTTAGAGATACTGAGATGTTACTTCTTTTTTCATTTGAATTGCTTGTTTTATTTAAAAAGTGTAATTAAAGTTTATGTTCTCCTGTGTCGTTTAGATTTATGATGTTATTTAACTCATTGACAGTCTTACGTTTCTCCCCTGAGCTGAATATGGAAGAATTGGCTTTTTTTTTCTTCTTTTTTTTAACCTTGTCACATGTCACCTTGTCACACAGCCATCCTGTTTACCTGGAACGTTTTCAAGTTGTCATTCCCCTGGGTGTTACCCTAACTGCACCCCCACCTTTTTACCCCCCCCATTCCACCCTCTCTCATTTGTCATTCTCGCTCCATCCGAGGTCGTTCATCATAACCCCTTGGTATATCCTCCTGTGTCCTCGGTTTCCGTCCTATGCTATGTCATACCCCTGTCGTTCCCAGAGGGTTCGTCTCTCCCATGCAGCCTAATATCTACCAGTCGTTTGAAGGGGAGCCTGACCACCTCGACAGCCTCACCCAGCGCCAGCAAGGTGGGTCATCTTGTTCTGCCTGATGTTCCCAACCAATGAACTGGAAGGTCAATGATTTTGTTGCCCTGTTTGACCACTGAAGGGAAACAGACTAGCGCTTATCCCGCAGGTGGAAGTGTTCACGTTGTCGAGACACAGGAATGGAGAAAGTAGAGGTGCTGCAGGTTCTCAAAGGTTCCTTTTACCAATACTGATGTCCTGTCAGCTCATCGCTGTTCACTGCCCATAAGTGGATTGCGTGGATGCAGGCTCCGTTGCCTCCATTGTTGTGCCATCTGTTATGCTTTTACTGTACTGCCATGAATAGAAAATTGCTTCAGACTAAAGACTTAATTTGCCATGGTCATCAAAAGGGTACTCTGGAAATAGACAGGACAAGGCATTCTGCTTTTGTATTTTGTTTGAAGGATCTTGTACGATTTCTCCTTTTTTGGGCTAGAAGCCTTGATGATTCAGTATTTTCAGCCCTCTGCTTGCCATGTGGGATAAAGAGTCACCACTTCTGGTGTCTGATAACCCAGAAGAGGGCACTTCACAGCCGACGTGTCATGGGAGCCGCTTTTCGGTCACATGACCCTCATTTTTGCTCCTCCCCCTCCACACAGCCGTCAGCGCTTTCCCCATTTTCATATGCCCTCCTCCACACTGACCGTTGACCCAACTCCCATCCTGACTGTAAGTCTCTTGATCACCCTACTTTTGCTTACCAATCTCATCTGTGCAGGACTTGATCATTTCACTACCTCGTGTCTGTTCCATTTTTTCCACTTATGAAACAAAAACCTTTAATGAGATATGGGATTTTCATTTTTTTTTTATCATTTGATGGATTTCAGTGTAAATTATTGAAATGCCTAACCAAACCCTTCAGCTAATGACTGCTTCTAGAGAACCCAACCAACATTCATGACTTGCATTAGAAATTTGAACTTCTCACTATCGGTTTTTTAATTTTCAGTGCTGTGTGTCGGCATCATAAGAAGCTACTATTTGTGGTACCGATCTCTTCTGGAACAAAATCAGATCAGAATATATACTGTATATATATGTGTCACGATCACGGGTAGAGCGTGCGGCGATCGTGAGGGTTGGAGGGTAAGGAACAAGCAGGCAGGCAAAATACGGGGCAAACGGGGTTTAATTAGGAAGCGGGGAACAGCAGACGAAGCAAACCACATCAACCACAATGTCGGA
>JAODJX010000020.1:24116640-24128938 GCA_026776945.1 Isichthys henryi | reverse complement strand
TAAGCTCCGACCAAGGTACCAGGTAACATCTCTGTCATGCTTTGCAACTGGCCTCTACAACAAGGTGTTGCAGTCAAGATGAGATTTATACCCCTACAGTGCAAAACTCTGTGACTTTCAACATACTAAATAATGCCAGAGGGGGATACGGAGGTGGCTGTCATGACCCGTACGTGTAAATTAGACAAGGATGAGCAACACTGATTGTTTGAGTAGCAAATGAGAGCTTTATTGAACTGAGTCACACCTCCCCCCTTGTCCTCGTTTTACTCCTGTGCCATGTCCAGTGAGTCAGTGGCATTACTCAGCAAAGGTCGGCATTCAGATGCCAGCAGATCAAAGGGGGTCCGGTCTTCACAGTACTGGCACTGCCTTCAATTCACAGCTACCTTGCAAACTGGAGTTGGGGGGGGGGGGGGTGCAGAAAAAAAAAGAAGGCTGCAAAGTGAAAGGCGGACACTTGGGGCGAGAGCCACTGCATTATGCATTACATCCAGGTGAGGGGATGTATAACTTGTTCCTGCCCTGGGCCAACAGCTCAGAGGGGAAATGGTCCTACTCAGAATCACAGATTAGTCTCAATACCTGAGCTCTGCTGCTGCCCATGACTAAGGAGGAGAGGGGAGTTAAGGTGCATATTACTAACCGTCCAGCTCTATATGTATATGTATATATAATAAATTGGACAGTACAACAAACACACACTACAAACTGCAATGAAGGGTATCATACATGGTTTTTATAGCCTGGAAGCCTGACTGTTTGAAATTCCAAGCCGAGGGTTCTGCATCTTGGTTGCAGCACATGTGCTCACTGCACTGCCCTGGGGCATGTTCCGAACAGTGGGATTTAAAGCCAGCGGAGAATGGCGAATTCCGGGAGAGTTCTGGGGACCTGCTTCGGTGGAATGGAAAAGTGGGGGGGACTTATAGTGGCCATTAATACAGTTTATTACTTACTCCTCTTCCAGTATGTTTGACAAGGGCACCATTCTCTGATTTTACACTGTAAGACTCATTCCAGGCAAGACAGCAAACAGGACCATCTGACATGGGGTTGGGAGGGAGAAATGGGGACTTTATTTGGGTACAGCTGTCAAGATGAGCTTAACAAACTGGTTTGTGGAAACAAGGGACAGAGGATCTTGCAGAAGGTACCATTATCAGGGTTCGAGGGGTGGGTCCAAGAGGCAAAACAAAAGCTAGTTTTCTGTGGTCAGTAAGGCACAAATGAAGTGAATGTCTTAGTTAACCTGTGAAGTAAATTATCCAGTGAAGTCTTTTAGGCTAAATGTCTTTCTCAGAATTAGAAAGACATTTAAACCTATATTGTTTTTTTTTTTCTTTATCTGTGACATCACCCGCTGCCCCGTTGTACAGTACTACCCCATTGGTGAGACGGAGACAGATGAAGTGCTCCGCTCTGTGCAGAAAGGGCTTGAGATTTCACACACGCCGTCTCCCAGTGTTTGCTGGTGTCAGCTAAAATCCGGGAGGACAAAGTTGACAGTGCCTGGAATTAGTATTCCTCGCAGACATCCGCTGGGCCCTCGCTGCGTGTGCTGTTACCGTAACCACCTTCAGCTGACTCAGTGCCACTTAAAAACAGGGGAATATCAGACGACAGACACGCTAAACAGATGTGGCAAGGCACCTGTCTGTGTCTCAGGCTCCCGTCAATTCGGAGATGGTTACGTGAGGGACACGTTTGTCCTCCCTCGTCTGCCGTGAATGTCAATCAGAACAGTCTTCAATGAGAACTATATTTCATGGCTTCATTGTTTCCTGTAACAAAGCTGTATTTTTGAAGTTAGTTGACCTATTTGCATTGATACATTTAATGCTTTGTGGAGTCTTACAGACTAATGTTGTTCTATGGGTAGCACCCCTATGAATTAACCGCTAGCACTGATTGGGTGCTACCTTGGCAACCAGTTACTTATGATAATGAGATTGATTTATAAAAAACTCCTTCAACTACAGAAAATCCACACCGATGAAGGTGAAATGCAGAGAAGTTTGTGTTGCTCATGGAAGTTTTACTTACACAAAAATGTTCTGAGGGCAGAAAAAAAAATTATTGGTTCGGAGAGATAACCAGTCAGATTATAGAGGATGTGAGTCCTAGCAATTAGAGGAGGTGGGACCAACACATCTAATTGGTTGGTCCCTCCTCCTCTAATTGCTTGGACCCACCTCCTCTACAATCTGATTAGTTATCTCTCCGAACCAATCATTTTTCATTCTGCCCTCAGAACATTATTGTGCAAGTAAAACTCCCACAGGTGTTTGTATTACACCCATAGTGGATTTATATCATAATAAAAAACAATGCAAACCATCCGAGTTCAGACCCTATATTTATTTCATAGTTGTCTGTACTCATATGATGCTCTTTCAGCAAACCCCAGGTGTCCCAGTATTCTCCTCTAACTTAATCCCCTACTGCAGAGGATTATTCTTAATCCCTCATCTGGTTCTTTAAAAAAAATTGAAATCAACTTGAGAATCAGTGATTCAACGTTGTCAGTGTAATGAGGGATTATGGATACAAGAGCGTACTCACATACATCGATGGTCCTTGGCTCACGTCTGTGTGGGCGGTCGGGAGTGTCGTCAGGTGGGGAGAGGTGTGATTCAAAGCAGGTCGTTTTTCTGGTTGGGGGGGGGGATGGAGCACGCCAGGACCCTTGGTTCTGGAGGTGACGAGGGAGCACACTGTGTTCCCTGCTCCACGTCCATTCCCTTTTTAGGAAGTAATGTTTCAGCTTTTCCCTGGGCATTCACACAAGGTTCCTTGGGGTTATTCCTGGTGTGGTAGTTATTTTGGTGAAAGAAAACGTTTTCGGACACTCCTTTAAGACTGTGGGTCAGATTTATCAAATCTTTAAAAGGAGTTCTTGAACAGGAAAAAAAATATTTTTGCCCTTTACTTAATGTTCTTATTGTTTGTAAATCTTTCATTTATATTTTAGAGGGTTTATGACTTAGGGAAACAACATGCAAATTCCGTATTTGAGCAAAGAATGCGAAAGTAAGATAATTTTTACATTTGCAAATACGTTTATCACTATTATTAGCAGGTGTTTTAGCAGGTGAGGTACACAGTGAGTGTCACCGTGACCGTTTTCCCGCATTTATACGTGATGAAGGTCTATGTGCGATTTCCCAGTAAGCACTCATCGTTTTCCGTGGTTCCCCTAATCCCAAAACGAGACGAGGGCATTATTTACTCTTGAGGTTCGTCTCCATTGATTAGATACTAAATGTCAAGCACGGTCACATTTGTCCACAAGTGCCCAGACAGAAATTTGTCCCACCTGCTTAAGTAATTTTGGCATTTAATCCTATATTCTGTGGACTGTACATTATATGTGTGCATGTATGTATAATCAAATCAAATCAAAGTTTATTTATAAAGCACTTTTAAACAACCAAGGTTGACCAAAGTGCTGTACAGATTTACATCCTTAATGAGACAAAGAAGTAAAACCAATAAAAGACATCAAATAAGAAACGTAAAACGAACAACAACAGACTCAGAGCATTTTTATGCCCAACTCATCCTAAGTTAAACGCCATCGAGAAAAGATGTGACTTAAGAGAAGATTTAAAAATTTCCAGGCAGATCTAACATGCCAAGGTAGGCTATTCCAAAGTCTAGGGCCTGCCACCCCAAAGTCTAGGACCTGCCACCCCAAAGTCTAGGACCTGCCACCCCAAAGTCTAGGGGCAGCCTCGGTCGGCTCTGGTCTTCAGCCTAGCTTAAGGGACTTTGAGCAGAAGCTGTCGAGACGACCTAAGTGCTTTGGCTGGAGTATAAAAGTGTAGCAGTTCAGAAACATGTTCGGGTACCAGCCCATACAGTGCTTTAAAAACAAGCAACAATATTTTTAAAATAATACAAATACACCTGAATTATTTCTGAAAGTAGCTAATACTAGGCCCATAGCTTTGAATGTGAAATACATATTAAGTAGTGGAGTCTTGTACTATAGTTTGAAATTTCACTAGATCCTGTGCATATAAACCCTGACAAATCGTCCCAGGGTTCAAAACAATATTGTGATTATTAAGTTAAATCTCAAAAATGCACGACTGTGTAAAATGAGGAAAGAGCGAACGGTTTGTGACTTTTCTCCATCTTATTTCCAGACCTCGGTGTGTTCTATCACCAAAGTCAAATCAAAGTCCTCGCTACAATTGGCGTCGCGGTTGCAGTCCTGCAGTCTACGTTCGGATGGTGGTCCTGGGGAGGTTAGGATTGCCGTGTAATAGCTTTTACTTAGACCACTGAGAAATAGCAGTCTTACGCCTTATAGACGTTAATCGTAAGGAACTGGATTCGCAGCAATGCGGTCGGGTGCTGGGGTAGTAAAAGGTTAAACTCGGAGGCGCTGCACTCAAACTACAGCCGCAGACAGGAGGTCCCGCGGCGATCGGCGGATGCGTGCAGAGAACGGACATATAAACACGCGCACCTTCACGGTGCAAACTTGGTCCGCTGCGCTCGCGCGGACACGCGTGATAGTCGAGCTGGCGCGAGCCCACGATCCCGGACCCTCCGACCCGCTGGGACAGTTTTCCGGCTATTTCTCAGTTTTCCTTCTTTCCTCCCCATATTTACTTCAAATTGTGTTTTCACCGGCTGCATAATTGCATCTCGTATTTATCTATTGCTGATGAGGCTGCGCGATTAGATACAGGACAGGAACGTACTGGCATCGGACTGGAAATAACTCGTAATAAGGAACTTAGGTATCTGGATATTCTGAAAATATGAAAGCTATTTTTAAAATATATATAATCGAAGCCGAGTATTTTAAGTACAAATGGTAAGTAGTAACTTTATTCCATTTTTCTTTTTCTGCGTTTCCACATATTTGGATTGATTTGTCATTGGTATTCATGCGCACATTCTCTTCTAGTTCATCAATTTGATGAATGTCTCCTATTGACGGTCATCGCTGTGACTATCAGTATGAACTAACATGAAATTAAAAATAAATACCCAGCCGCACTGTGGATCTGGGTATTTAAAGCAGCGACATTTGATTAAAACACTTCTGCGGGCTAGCTAAACTGACAGAGATTTGATTTACTGAGAAGAGTGTAGGCTGTTCATAAAATATAGCTAATGAAATGCATATTCGTGCATGTACAGTATGCATGTATTACCGGGGATAGGGCAATGTCAGTGTTACGAGGGGGGAAAAGGCACAGAAAATTGCAGAACATCCCGTGCTGATTATTCCGTTAATTTAATAAGAAGTAAAGCCCAGAGTACTTCTTTAAAGTAATAAACTGAAAGAAATCTTCATCGGAGGATTAAACATTAGAACGAATAGGCTTTGATACCTCAGTGTTTAGTATCGAAATAAATGCTCTTTAAATGCCCTAATAAGGAGAATGCCCAAAACAAAAATGTACCGGGATTGGTGTGTATTTATTATATATAGTTTCCCCTTTCTCCATCCATAGAGTGTCTTCTTCTTGTTATGTAATCACGTCGCTTAGAATTGGAAAATAAAATATGGTGTTTTCTTTTTGACAAAAGTGAAATGAGTCCAGTTTTTTTGCAATCTGTGTGGTCTCAAAATGACCCAGATGCTTTAATTCAAGCACCCATTTGGATCCCTCACTTGTCGGTAACTTTTCACTAATCTTCTGGCTCGCTGATTCGGCTTCTAGGTTGTCTGTTGTCTCTGAAGAGAAACGGTGTTTGATAAGCCTCAATGTTCCTCCGCAAACGACTTTTGAGAGAAGCATACCACCCGGTAGCAGTTACTTTGACTGTAACTGTATTAATAAACAGTGTATCAGACACAGTACACTGGGATAGCCAGTGGATTTAATAATTCAGTGTGGTCTTAGTCTTGTGGTCTTCAGTTTGACTAAATCAAAATAAGTCTTCTTATGATAGTCGGAATGTTTGTTAAGGACAGCGTCCATGACTTTTAAATTTTACAATTCTTAAATCCTCTTGTGGTGCCATGAAAATTCCCTATGTGATGCATTAGAGCAAATAACTTAAAGCTGTCATAATTAAATAGGCATGTATTTTGCAGGGGTTGTAAACTTGCCCTTTAGTTTCCATGAATGGCATTGTTCTCATTTCTCACAGTGCGTCCGAGTGCCTGCCTGCCCGCAGCCTGCACCAAGCTCCATGTTTCAGGCTCTGAGCTCATCTCTAACCCCCATTCGCGTAACCGGTTATCCTTTGGGTCCGTGTTCCATTTGAGTCGTCTGCTGCCGCCCAGATGTCATCATGCCTATCATCAGCAACACCAACCACGATTTCAGCAACCTCTCGGTCAGCGATGAGAGCAGCCTGGATCACATGTTTACCGAGATCCCGGAGACTGAGACGGTCAAGGGTGTCTACTACAAGCGTGCTCAGCTGATCCGTCGACCAGAGGACCTAAGCGGGGTGGACCATGGACTGCTGGCCATCATCAATGTGGGGGGCAACCGCTACACCTTCCCCTGGAGCACACTGGAAGAGTTCCCCCTGACGCGGTTGGGCCGTCTTCGTCTCTGCAGTAGCTTGGAGGAGATCACACAAGTGTGCGACGACTACGATGAGGTGGCCCGTGAGTACTTCTTCGACCGGAGCCCTTCCGCTTTCCGCGTGATCCTCAACTTCCTCGCCGCCGGGAAGCTACGCATGCTGCGCGAGATGTGCGCGTTGTCGTTACACGACGAGTTCGACTACTGGGGCGTGGAAATGGCCTACATGGAGCACTGCTGCAAGCGCAAAATGTACACGCGCATCGAGGAGCTGGCCGAGCACGAGCGGAGGGAGGAAGAGCGGCGACAGCAGGGTGCGCAGGTGCGCCCCCCGGTGGACGACACGCGGTACCGCAGGTTCATGAACGGACTCAGGGACATGGTGGAGAATCCACAGTCAGGGTTGCCGGGGAAAATATTCGCCTGCCTGTCAGTCATCATGGTTGCCGTGACAGTTGTGAGCCTCTGCATCAGCACCATGCCTGACCTCAGGGAGGAAGAAGGCAGGGTGAGTTTCATGGGGAAACCTAACTGTGTCTTTAGAACACATGACCACAATGCCGGGAGATACATCGTATATTCAGTTATCATTTTTAAAGCAATGTGGATTAAGAAATTAGATATTAGAAGCTGAGATTAACAATGGCAAGTTCAACAAACATTTCACAGTAGATTATTTGCATAGTAGTCCTTCACAGGGCTGGTGTTGTAGGTCACGGTGCTCTCTCATTGGTCTGCTTTAAAAGACTAAGACTGTTTTCATCTGGATTATAGACTCCTGAAGGAGCACATGTAAAGGCCGCTCGCGTAAACTGCAGTCTAGACAACTAGGCCAGCTCAGTATTTTAAAACAGCCTGAAAATGATCTGACTGAGTGGTGAAACGATAAGACGTTACAACTTTACTGAAGTCAGGGAAGCTGGAGCAGCGCATTTTATGAACTTCAGGTATGTGAGTCTCCTGTCAAATCACAAATTAACTAACACCTAGTATTCTTTCATGTGGATCCACAAATGGTCCTCGGTGTCCTTCTTGCGAGGTCCGTATTTGCACTTGCATATCTTACAAAGCAGGAGTCCACATTTCTTAGTGGGATAAAAAGATTCTTTTTAAAAAGTGTCAGCAATTCCTGGAAGATTACCCTCTATTTTCACTCTCGAATGGACAGTTAATCCCATCACAGGTCTCCTCCTCAGCAAACAACGTGGGCACTGACCCCAGAGGGTGAAAGCCGACTGATCACGGCCTGTGGTGTGTGTGCGTGCTGTCAGCTGCTCTTATCGTTTTAGCTGACTGGACTGCAGACTCCAGTTAGTGTCATGCACGCAATTCCACCCATATCTGACGCTAGACGTCGCCATGGAGTGATGGAGAAGTGATAGGAACATAGGAAGCCATCAAACCCACCCGATGCAAGACGAGCAGGGCTGTTTGCTCTGACTGGGATCGAATGCCGCTGTGGTGCCAATTTCGGTTTGGACTGTAGCGCCACTGGGGAAGCCACTCATCCCAATTTGAATTCCAGTCCCACTCGAAATAGGATGCCCAGCTGGCTAGAGAGAAGCAGACAAAAAATTAATAGGGGCATCCTAATGCATGCTTTGAGGGTGAGATCCTCACTAGCATACCAGCAGGTCCTTACCATCAATTAGACCATATTTACAGTCTAATTAATGTTGGGTCGGCCTAGGGTGTCCAGCCAGCTGAATCCGGGAGAAACAGGCCTGTTGTCATATTCGGTTCAGCAAAGTGAGCCAGTTCTTCTCTCCGGTCATCAGTCTGTGCTCGTGTGAGTGCACGCCCCCGTCTGATCAACAGCGTAGCTCCCATGGAAAGCTACATCTCAGCCTTCCCTGTGGGCATATATATAAGTTATGGAATCCGCGGACAGGAATGCCAGGCGAGCTTAAGATAATGACTGCGGCGTCAAATTCAGATAGGCTCACCGGCCAACCGGCGCTAACGTCGTCACGCTCACACGCAACTGGGCTGAGAGGCTGCTAAAGGCATATTTAAGGTGAACGTAGATAATTGCATTATGTGCGTCTAATCAAAAATCCATTTTAAAAAAACCCCTCCTACATAAGGTTGGAGGGGGGTGAAGCACATTAGTCGTGTACTGCCTGCAGTGCAGTTTTCTTTGTAAACAATCAAACAAATCGTATTAGCGCCTGATACATAAGGGCCCAACACCCAATGTACAGGAAAACAGAGACTCATTGTGCATGCAGGGAGCGCAGCCCTGCGCTGCAGCTATATTAGTCTGCTGCTCTGGGGTTCTCATACTATGCAGAAATGAGGAGGACATTTAGAGAAAAAAAAACTTCTGTATATTATTGACCCCTGTGAGGGTCCCACCAGCCCAGTGCCGTGTAAACGAATCCCCCAGCTGCTGACGCTGAGGAAGCATGCCAGGGATCCTTCAGGAGCTCACAGTGCCTCCACCCCACCTACCCTCAGGCCAATTTTCCCCCAGTGCTTGTTTGCAAATTTACGCAGTAAACGACGTCACTCAGCCCGACTAAGTGCAAATGTCACGGGCACTCCTGTGTCCGTAGAGTATACACTATGGAATATTAATCAGTAATTGTCGGCAAAAAGTGGGACGGTATAGTGAAACATTAATGCGATATTATTTTTTATGGGGTGTGTATATAGATGGGCTCTGATTTGTTATTAAACACTGTGTGAGGCTGGAACATTTCAGGATACGATGAGGATACAGAACGTTCAGTATAACGCAGGAAGACACGAGTGTGAGAGGAAGGATACGGAGCTGCGGATGAGGTCAGACTTGCCTCACACTGTCAAGAAGCTAAGGGAATGGCCCCCCAAACACACACACACACACACACACCATTCATTTCTATGCGGAAAGCCCTAATCCCAACATGACGACCTTAACCACTACCCAGTCCTAACCTTAACCATAAGTAACCAAATAAAACACATGACTTTTGGCAATTTTAGCTTTCTGATTGCAGTCACAGATTGTTATAAAATAGAATTTCTCCTTGTGGGGACCAAAAAAACAAATGGTCTCCATATGGTCAAAATAACAGTTTTTTTTTTTATCACATTGTGGGGACAATCAGCGATTGTATGTTTTGTTTTGTTGTACCTACGCATTTGTCTGCCCTCATTTTTCCGTTGGATGTATTATGTCTCAGTGCATTTTATTTATTCATTTTATTCTACATTGATTAATGTAAAGCACTTTGATTCCAACATTATTGATGTTGTTTTAAACATGCTATACAAATAAATTGCCATTGCCATTCGTTCCCCACAATGTAATCTATACCTGGACCACACACACACACACACACACACATAGACTTGTACGCTGAAACAAACAGACAGCATCACACGCATAAACACACAAAGTTTGTGGCTGGTAACTTTTTTATTTACTACATTTTCCCAGTGGTTCCCCTCCTCTGACCCTGAAACTGTGTTTGCGTGGTTTTCTGTTGAAAAGTGTGCTAATGTCCAGAAATAGCATTCCTCTGTGTGTTTGTGTGTCTGTTCAGAGAGAACGGACTGGGGGGCGGGGGGAGGGGAGTTAGGTGAGGCAGCTGCAGAAATTTTGATGGATATGGGGAGTTAAGGGGACCATCTGTATTCATACACTTACTGCCTTTCAGCCGCACTCTCTGTGTGCGTGTCCATGTGTGACAGGCTTTCATCATTTCCTGTCCTTCAGCCATTCATCTTCCATGCGCTTATCCTGGTCAGTGTCACTGGGGGCTCCAGTCCCAGGCCATACAGGGCACCGGGCTGGGGTACACACTGACTGGGATGCCAATCAGTCACCGAGCACACATGCATGCAGTCACACTCCATGGGAAATTCAGAGATGCCAATTAGCTTAACATGTCTTTGGATTACGGGAGGAAATCGGAGAACCCAGCGGAAGCCCACGCGAAAGTGAGAACACGCCGGCTCCACTCGCACTGAGCAGAGGCGAGATTCCACCCACCAACCCCAGAGGTGTGAGGAAACAGTGCTACCCACCGAGCCCCCGTGCCGCCCCATTTCTTGTTCTTGCGAGGAACTATTCTTACACAGGCAGCAAAGCCTGAAAAAAAAATGACTTCATTAAGCTCCCTGATCCTTTTCAGAATGATAACATGGAGAAGACTGCAGGTTTTTAAGGGAGACATAACAGACCAATCAGGGACCCTGGAAACACAAGAGACAAGCACTAGAGAAAAGAAAAGTTAACCTGGGTTTGGAAGATATATAAGGACAGAACATGCCAGACACTGCACATATCCAGGAACCTGCTGTTTCTCACAATGAACTTCTAACACTAAGCTATAATAAGTAATTGTCTTAGTTACAAAAGATGAAAATAATTCCTCAGCTTGGGAAAGGTACGTATTCTTATCTTAAAATTGCAGATGTTTATAGCCAGGTCTCAGCAAGACATATTCCCCCGCTTTGCTCTGCTCTGCGTCTCTGTGCTGGCCTGACTGCAGGTGGCAGCTCTTTGAAAGTCAGCACGCACACCAGGCGCTCACCGCGTGCACACACACGCGCGCACACGCGCACACACACACATACAAATCAGCGCCGCTCACACTTGCTGTCTTCCTCGGAAAGTGTGAGACTGGGCCAGCTTCCTGCCAGGCATGCTGGGTAAATGGTACACTGTGGAAAACATTCACCATTATTTTAAGCTGAGAATGAGAAGAAGAATTATTTAGGTGCAAAACAATATAAAAATTAGAATGCAGCTGTAACGTCGAAGCCCAGGCATTTCCATGCATTTTATTCCTATTTTTCCCTCTATTGCAAGATTTCTCTCTACAGAACTTATCCTGGGTATTTTCCTCCCTCCTCCCATCCTAACACTGCAATCCATCTCTACTTCAACATTCAGCACTCTTGAAATATATCTCACTGTCCCTTTCTGTACCCAGACAGGGTCTGGTAATTTTTTCTTCCAACCAGTGCAGTATAATTTGAGTTCTAGATGACACCAGCAGGAGAAAGTACTTCTGTGGCATCCCTCTTAGATCTCTGTGGTCTCATTCACATCACGCTCCTGCCTTTTCCTATCCTGTTGTAGGATCTAGACATCTTGATAATTGCTTTCCACAACATTTGAGAGATTTTTCTATTAAAGCTTTTTTTTGTTGTGGGGGGAGGGGGTGGTAAGAGAATTTAAGAATTAGATATGAAGAAAGATAACAGGATAGACAGACAAAAAAAACAAGACAGTTCCTTTGTAAACTGTTGGGAAGGTTACAATACTGCAACGAAAGTGACCTAAATGGTTTCCAGTAAAAAGCAGGTGCCTGAACTCCTGCAAAGCACAAGGTCAATGAGACTAAACACAGCTCTCTTATGCAGCAAAAACCAAACTTAATTTATTCAACCTGGAGGGAAAAGGGGGAGATTAGCGCATGGACTAGCGTAGAGGCGGCTTGAATTTTAAGATGCCTATCTCAAAGGATGGACTTTTGAACTAGAGGGAGATGTGCGTCAAATGAATAAAGATTCAGTAGCGTGAGGTAGAGAGAGATTTAATTCTGTAAAAATGGGCTCTGGTAGCCAAGCAGAATGTGTGTATGCTTTCCTAGTGTGTGCATCTTGTGTTATTGTGCAACAGTCAAACATCGACATTGAAATGATGATTCCCGTCACTATTCTATCTTTCATGGCTGGCAATTGAAAGTCCATGATAGTTGTTTCAAATCAGCTGTTAAACTGCCAGCTGTTTTGTCTGTGCATGTGCCCTGCATCGAACTGGCGCCCCATCCAGCCTCATGCCCTGTGCT